>JASDQU010101340.1:119166-135244 GCA_032191745.1 Picea mariana | reverse complement strand
TCCCTGTGAGGTTTCAAGAACCATAGAACCAATGCCTTTCCTGAAAAGAAAACTAAAAGCTATCTGCTAGTGTTTCCATTGGGCATGGATTTATTCTGTAAAAATAAAGACTAAAACTAAAATTACAATGTTCAGGCTTCACAGCCTTAGACAAAATAGAGTTTCAAAAATCGCCCGTTGATCGGGCCACCGAACATTTCTTCACCTCCCAGATTCTGCAAAATGAATGTGTTGTTGTGATGTACTTGAGTTATCATGAAAGGGCCGGTCCACAAAGAATCGAACTTGTTATGTTTGCCTTTATCCTGCTTGAGAGCGTCCCGTTTCAGAACCCAGTCACCAACCTGAAAATTATCCACCTTTGCCTTTCTGTCAAAAGTATCTTTGATCTTCTTTTGATGAGCCTTTGATCTTTCCACTAACTGTTCGCGGGCCTGCTGCAGTTCCACCAAATCAAGCATTCTTCTTACCATATCATTTGACTCAGTTTTCTCTTCCTAAAAGAATCTAGCCACTGGCAAAATCAACTGAACAGGAAAAATGGCATCAGTCCCATAGAACAATTTGAATGGAGAGGTTCCTATGGAATTTTTGATAGTTACTCTGTCTGCCCATAGAGAAAATTTTAGTTTAGAATCCCAATTCTTTTTGTTCTCCTCTAACATTTTTCTGATGATTTTGATTAAGCTCTTATTGGATGATTCAACTAATCCATTACCTTGAGGGTAGTAGGGGGTCGAATGTACCAACTAGATGCCCATTGATTCACACATGTCGACCAATGCCTCTGCTTTGAAAGATGTTGCATTATCTGTTACCAGCCTTTTGGGACAACCGAATCTGCTAAAGATATTTTCATAAAGAAACTTCATGACAACTTGGTGAGTGGCATTCCTGGTAGGAACTGCCTCTATCCATTTTGTAAAATAATCTGTGGCTACTAAGATCCACTTATGTTGACCACTAGACGAAGGATTTATCTCACCTATAAAATCTAAACCCCACTGCTGAAAAGGGCCATTCACTACTATAGGTCTCAGGGGCAAGGATTTTAGCTGTTGTTTTCCTGTGAATCTTTGACATTTATCACAAGCTTTGACGAAGGCACACACATCTAAGAAAAGAAAAGGCCAATAGTATCCAGCCCTCAGAATTTTATGAACTGTGGTCTTCCAGTAATGATGACCTCCACAAACACTTGAATGAAACTGATGTATAACTTCCATTGACTCTTCTTTTTCTAAACATCTGAGTAGTAAACCAACATGCTCTTTCCAATATAATAGATTATTGTAAATGTAAAATTTGATGGCTCTGAGCTTAAGGGCTCGGGCTTGAGTCATGCTAAGTTCAAGAGGAACCTCTAGCTTTTGTAAAAAATGTATAATACCTGAGTACCATTCACAAGAAGACAAATGCTCTGCCACCTGTTGATTGTTATGTTGCCCTTCTGTTGCCACCTCCGTCTACAAATTTTTTGAATTTTCCCCTATGAAATTTATGTCCAATAGCTCATCGTTTTCCTTCATTAAAAGCTTAGCAAGGCCTTGTCCTTTTACCAATTTGGTGGGCTTCACTTCGATGTTGAACTCGATCAACTTTTCAATCCATTTAGCTCTCTTTCTATCAATATCAGGCTGAGTCAAAACATCTTTCATGGAGGGTGAAGGGACATATGAAATGACTTTTGAGTGGAGGATATAAATTCTGAAAGCATTTAAAGATTTTATGAGAGCATAGGCTTGTTTTTCAATAAGATCATACCTTAGTTCAACATCTCTGAGTGTTTTGCTGAAGAAAGCAACTGGGTGATCCATATTGTCATCATCTTTCTATAGCAGGACTGCTGCCACTGTATCATAAGAAACAAAGGTAAAAATGTAGAAAATCTTGCTGTAATCTGGGCTGATCAGAGTCGGGGATTCCATGATAGCCTGTTTTATATCTAGAAATGAATTCCTTGCGTTGTCTATCAATTTTATCTCAGATCCCTTTTTCAGCATACATGTTATGTGTTTTACTAACTCGGAAAAATTTGGAACAAATCTTCTAACAAAATTAATCTTACTGAGCAGCGATTGAATATCCTTTTTCAACCTTGGCAAGGACAAACTCTGAATTGCTTCCACCCGAGCTGGATCAATTTTCACGTCTTCTGATGAGACAATGTGGCCTAAGAGCTTGCCTTTCCTGAGAGAAAAATGGGACTTTTTGGGATTCAATGAGATTTCGAACTGCCTGCACTCTAGAAACACTCTTTTTAAATGCTTTAGATGCTCCTCATGACTGTTGGAATAAACTGTGATGTCATCAAGATAGATGAGGCCAAACTTGTCCTTCTCACCCACGAAAGCTATGTCCATGGCCCTTTGAAATGTGGCCCCGACATTCATTAATCCGAATGGCATTTTGGTGTACATAAAAGTATCCCAAGGAGTAGTAAATGTTGTCTTCTCTTAGTCATCAGGATGGACATAAATCTGGTTATAGCTGGAAAAACCACCTAGGAAAGACATAACGGTATCCCCTGAAATTCTTTGCAGCAAATGTTCCATTTTAGGTAGGGGATAGTTGTCTTTCTTAGAACATCTGTTTAGGTTTCTAAATTCCACACATAACCTGACCCCACCATTTTTCTTTCTCACTATTACTAGTTTTGCAATCCATTTAGAGTATCTCAAAGGAATTATGATCTTAGCATCAAGAAGCTTTTTGATTTCTCTTTGAATCACAGGCAAAAGAAGAGGACTGATAGGTTTGAGATTTTGTTTGAAAGGGATGGTGTCCTTTTCAAGAGGGATCTTATGTTGAATGATATCAGGGTCATAAGTCTCCAGATCACTATATTTCCAAGAAAAAACATCAGAAAATTCTTTTAAAACACTGCAATATTTGGACTTCTGATCAACAGTCAATTTAGAGGACAGATTTATGAATTTAGGCTGGCTTTCGCTCCCTATGTTGTGCTCATGAATGGCAGGATATTTCTCCTTTTTGTCTGGCTGGTAGGGGACATCGTTGTGATCAAATAGCTTTTCGAGAGGTACCAAACCCCGAGGTATATAATTGTTAGGTAGCTGAACAATATCATGTTGACCCAAATTTTGTTTTAGCTTAGGCTTCTGGGATTCCTCTACATTTAGATTCTGCTAGTCAACGTGCATATTAGAAAATTCATCTACCACCTGAAGAAACCTATTAAGTTCATCATCATCTTCAAAAACTTTCGAGTATTTAATATTATCGGGCAAAGATGGCCTATATTTGACTTGGATTTCATAATGTATCCTGGGGGGTATGGGAGGAATAAACATGCTGGCTGAAATAGCAAAGGAATTGGCAAGATGATTCATATCCCTGGGTATATAAGAAATCTCAAAAATGGAAAAATAATCTCTAATTTTCCATACCTCATCCCTGTAGGCTTTCAATCTGACATGCTTTGCTTGGAAAGAACTGTTTACTTGTTGTATGATGAGATATGCATCTCCGAACACCTTTAAACCTTTTATCCCCATATCCTTAGCTAAATTTAATCTCAACGGCAAGGCCTCATACTCTGCTATGTTTTTAGTAGTTTTGAAATCGAGCTTAAAAGACAAATGTATAGTCTCCTTCGAAGGAGAAATCAAAACTACCCCTGCACATGCTGAATCTTTGGTACTGGCCCCATCAAAATACATGGTCCAAACTGGAATGCCCTTATCATCAATTTGCTATTCAGTGGGCTTCACAAGCTGCATAGGAGTTGATTGAGAATCATCTATTTGAAGAATGCACGAGCCAAAGTCTGTATCCACAGCATAAATAGGATGATTTACAAAACTTTTTGCATCACGGATGATGTAGGCAAATTGATTCTCTCTGTAAAGTCTTTTTATCTCTCCTCCAAACACTGGGATTGTAGCATACGAAAGATCCATCTACAAGGTACCCCCTAACCTTTTTCTCCATGGACAAGACAAGAGGAGTCCGAACTTGGGTGGGATATCAGCAACCACCACATCCATCACCATGCTTTTCATTGGTAGTTGGGCAAGGTTTATAACAAGGTATTTTATGAGGCCAAGGCATCTGACTTTCCTAGAGTCAAAAGAGAAGAGATCATGATATGGTTTGGTGACCTCAAGCCCAAGATCATCCATCATTGCTTTGGGCATAAGATTATGTGATGCTCGTGAGTCAAGCAAGCAGTTATGGATGATCTTATCATGAACATTTAGAGATATATAGAATGGTGGAAAAGAATCATCTCAGTCTTCTATCATAGGCCCTATAGTTACCGTTGGCTTGTCATATTGTAAGTTTACAAAATCAGCAGATGAAGAGGTCTTCGGTTCAAGGGACTTCAGGATGGTAGACTTGAAGATATCATTCTTTATGAGTTCAGTCAATGGCATAGGTATCTTTACTTTCTGAATTTTTGATTCGAAATTAAAAGAATATGCCGATTTATCATAAGCTTTTACCTCGTTGGAAGGATCTTTGAGAATGACTTGCTCCTTGGCTAGGGGCTGTGATTGCTTCTACTTTTGTTTTGCAGGAGTGGAGGTCTATTTTATAGGAGCAACGGGCTTCTTGGCAGCAACTTCATTCTTCTTCACAGGAGCAGCAAGCAATGGTTTAGGGGTAGCATTGTTGGATCTTAAATTATAACCTTTCTTATCATTCCTCAGGTAGACAGATTCTTCAATACTTACCTCATGAATTTGCTGGTCCATCAGGGCTTCTTCATAATCTACTTGTGTCAAAAAGGAGGAATCATTTTCATCACCAAAACAATTTATCTCATCTGCTTCTTCAACTTCATCATGAGATGGCTGTTGTTCTTCTTCTAACATTGCATTTTGGAAAGGGGGTTTGATTCTCTCATCATCAACTACATTCTTGTCTCTCTGAAGGATCTGGACTTGTTGATTATTCCTTCTGTAAGGGAAAGAATTCAGATTTCCATGGACAAAAGCATTTGGCTCTTTTCTCCTTGCTGGTTGCTGATTTTGGATCTTCAATTTTGACATTTCAGATGTCAAGTTGTCCAACATATTGGCCATCTTTTCTATTTTACTATTAGAAGAAGAAGGGGGCTCAAAAATAGACTTCTTTCTCTCAACCTTTCCTTTGAGCTTCTGAGATGCCATAATATTTGATTCAACTTCGAGGGCAACATCTTGCATTAAAGAAAGTGTGGCTGATCTTCTTTCTCTGAGGATTAGACAAAAATATGGATCAAAAGCAGTAGAGAATGTGATCTTTGCCGATGCATCACTTGGTTTGATCTCTGCAGGGATCTTGCCAAACATTCTATTAAATCTCTTGATGAAGTCTGAGACCAACTCTCCATCTTCTCTTCTTAAGTTTCTGAACTCAAAAATGTAATATAGTAGATCTCTTCTTTCTCCCCAATGTTTTAAGAATACCTCATCTAGTTGTTCAATACTCGTGACTGAATTTGCTAGTAGCTCTTTGAACCACTTCTGGGCTTGTCCATCCAAACTCTGCACAAAACTCTGGTCCACACATCTTCTTCTGAAATGTTAATATTTTCAGCATAAGCATAAAAAGCCTCTATATGTTCTTCAGTATAATCCTCAGCTACGGTAAACTTTGGCATATATTTCTGATAATCTCCGGTTGGCATGGCAGATAAGGGATTGGGAAAGACAAGTGGAGCATACCTATTTGCTAGAATCTGTTCCATCTTGGTTAAAGGGACAGCCATGGCAATCTTGGGGGTTGATACAGAAGAAGAATTTTCAGAAGATGAAGGTTGAGATGGGATGGCTGAGTTTAAATAAAATGGTTGTCTCACTTCACTTTGAGCAAAATTTTCAGAGATGGGTGAAAAATAGGAGGCCTTGTAAAACTGACCGAGCAACAAGGCTAAGCTTTCTTCTCCCTTAGAGGACATATCATGTAAAATATCTTCAAGAACAGGCATATTAGTATGAGTGTAGAAAACACCTTTTGTAGGCTTGGTGGGTGAGAAATTCAAATAAGATGAAGAAGAGGTTTCTTTTTGCTGAGCAGACCCTGTAATTACCTTTTAAAGATTGGATGAAATATCATGCTCAAGAACAGAGTTAGTAACATTAGAGGAAAGTGAAGGTTCCTCTACCTTCAATATTTTAGATAAACTTTCAATCTCCTGAGAACTATGAGTTTCAGCAGCAGGGGATTCAACTAGAGGCCTTTTAGATATGAAAGAAGAAGTGTCGGTTTGAATACCTGGATTTGATGTCTTTGCAGATTCGGAAGCCTGTCTTTGTAAAAATTTTCCCTTACTGATGATCTTCTCAGGGTTAGGAACTAGTGCTGCCAGTGGGCCTTCTTGGTTTGCCCTGGTGTGAGATATTTTCAGAGCCACTTCATTTCAATGGAGTTGCCAGATAGATGGTTACAACCCAAATGATGTCCAGGATTTGTCTATCATCAAAGCTGGATCTATGTCGTCTCCCAAGGAAGCTGAGCTTCGATCTCCTCTCCCCGGCAATGGCGCCGATTTGTTATCACTCCAGGAAACTCTCCTAGGCTGTAAGTCAGAGATGCCTGGTAACTTAATCTTTTGGTAAATGTTTTCTCAATAATAAGTGTGGGTTTGGATCAAGTCAGATGACTGAATCATTTCTCACTCAAAACATGCATGAACACATTTAGATGGACAAGGCTTTCAACCACAAATGTTCAGAGAGTTTACAAATAAATGGATGTGTGGAGAAATAACTATTATACCAGCATAATCATATATAAAACATATATGAATGGCCAATTACAATAATCATAGAAATACTTGCAAAGTTAAACTTATGAATGCAATGATAAGATGACAGTTATCAAGCATAAATAAACATAACAACATGAATATAATATCCAGGTGCAAGTACATAATAGGTAAGAAGATGAAATCTGAACAAGTTATGGCAAAAGAAGCTTGTATTACTTAATATGAAAATGAGAAGTTTGAGTACAAAATCTGAAAAAAGTCTCTAAAGTCGAACCCTTAGTTCATCTTCTACCTTTAGCTTTATAGCTTTACAATGTAGTTTTGAGATCCTAAAAGCATGGATCAGATATACTAAAGATAGAAAGTCAAAATTCAGTTTGCAAAAGATATGGAATAATCCTCAAAATGAGGTCAATCCCACATTTCATGGTCTTCATATCTTGTAGAGTCATGGTGCAGTGCAGAATAGCCTTCCAAGGTTGAGTGATGACTCTTCCAAGAGATACAATTCGAATTTGTTGAGGTGTGCAAAAACCCTGATTTTCTGCCTTTGTAAAAGGTACCAAAAATGATTGAAACACCTCTTCCTTCCCTTATCCATAAAAAATAGCTATTGGATATGACTTGAAAATTCAACAAATGTCCATTCGAAGAGGTTTCAAACCATTCCAACTCAAAAAATCTCAATATGGGCAAAAATTCGGTCATTCTGGCAGTGACAGGCTTTCGGTGGCTAACCTAGAAGACTCTTGAGTGGATTAACTACCGAAAGCTCTGCTTTTAGTGGTTAATGAACAGTCGTCTTGTTCTCCTAAACCAATGAAACTTCATCTTTGAGAAAACTTCAAAATTTGCAAAAATGATTACCTTGATTCTTTGCTGAATGTTCAAGGTCTCTTGGACGATGCAACTCTTGTTCCTGCAGATCTGCGAACTTCAACTTGCTTTGTGGAAGACTCTGGTAAATCTACCATGGTTGTAGCTAAGTTGGTTAGAGTTTCCAAACCTATTTCCTCCTGTGTTGGCGATTGATAATCTTTTAATTTCAACCTCAGAATTTTAACCTGCCTGTACAACTTCATGTTCTCCCTTATCAACACCTTGTTCCTATCTTTGATCTTATCATTCTTTTCTTTGAGGATTTGGTTTATTTTTAAAATCTCTGCATTTCTTTCAGTCAAGTCTGTATTTTCCTTTTTAATAACACTTTCCAAGACTTCCATTTCATAGACTTGTTGCAGGAGTTTATTGATTTTCCATGCCCTAGATGCTTTAGGCTTACTTGAAGAGGCTTTTGCCAATGGTGGAATGTGTGCCTCTGGGGGAGTTGGTGAAGGCAAGTTGGGACAATCATCTACAACTTGTCCAGCCTGTACATTACCTCGTGTCTCTGCTAACTCTTGTTCTAGCTCTGAATCACTATATGGTAGGTTTAAAGGGTTACTTCCTTTAGTAGGGTCCTTGGTCTGCTCACCCTCAAACTGTAACTTTCTTTTTATTCTTTTCTTTTTAACAGAGGATGATTCTATCGGATCTCTTGGTGGTGAGATACCCTTCCATTTTCTATTACTGCTTTTAGGAGTAATAGTCTTCTTAGTGGCAACTGTTTTACCCTTCTCCTACTGTTGCCAATCAGTCTGGAATTCATTCCAGAAGAGGAAGTAGTTCCAATCTACCTGCCTTTTCTTCAATGACTCTTTGACAATGAGAGTAATGAGTCCTTGATGAGACAATATACTTGCCACCTTAGTGGGCTTGGCCTTGACCTTCTTAGACATTTTTGTGAGGGCTTTGTGCAAGTAAAATGGTAAGTTGATAGGAGATCTCCCTGTGAAGTGATTTAGAAATTTGATGTGGTAGAACATGACTCTGTTGTATCTACCTTCACAGGTAATATAGACAAAGATTTCCTTCAGGAGTGATTTCCACTTAGGTTCCAGATAAGACATTCGTATTTCTTTTTTCCATATAAGATCTTTGTGCAGAGGCTGTAGGTAGGATATGAATTCAATGTTTGAAGGAACAATTGATTTGTACGAGCAATCACCTATTCTGGGGAGACCAGTGAACTCAGCTATAGCTGCCTCATCAACCACAAACTGCTCCTTTCCCAATGTTGTTGTTCTTCCATCATACGAGCTAACAAAGGCTTCAGACACCTTTTGGTGAAAATCTACTAGTTTTTCACAATATACATAGACTCTAGTTTTCTTGAAAAACTTGGCCACCTTAGGGTGCGCCTCAAGGTACCAAACTCCATCCAATTTAGCCCTTAGAACTGGCCCTGCTTTCGACATTTAGTAAATGCTGACTTTACCTGCGATTTAGGAAAAAACTTCATGCCAGAGAGACACAGACTCTATGATTTAGGGTGACAGGGAGTATGACTCAAAGAAAAATAAACTAGATAGGGTGACTCAGAGTTCTGATCTCAAAGCTCAATTACTAACCAAATTTAGGCAACAGACTGACTGAAAACATGTCGAAAATTTCGAGTTTCGGTGAGATGTACATTTAAATTGAAACAGTATGGGCTTTGAAATACCTGATGACTTGACCTGGCTTGATGGTATGACAATTGGCTTGATAATGATCTGCTGAACTCTAACTGCACTCAGAGATCACCACAAAAAACAGGATTATGATCTCTAGATATGCGTTAGCTTGATGAAATCACGGGCTCAAGACTGTCTCAATGACTCCCGAATTCGAATTGATAATGAATGGAGATCAAATCAGACATTAATCAGGGTCATAATGGATTTGTGTACTCGTGACTGGAAATGGTGAGGGGCTACGTGACTAATCATTTATGTTAGTCAGGAAACACGCATGAGTTTCTGTGTCTTTGTTGAGTCTTAATTTTGAAATGACAAATGCAGTTAAAAGGACAACAGGGTATCAATCTTCGCATAGATACAACAAGAACATGCATACCTTACCACCTCCATGAGATTTCGGTGGTTATGTTTTCATCATTGCGCCAATTGACATCTGGCTTGTGCGAAAGCACGAGCTTTTCATTTTTCCCGTTGAAAGCTTTTCGGTAGTTAACCGCGCTTTTTCTTTTCCCTCTTATCTACCGAGAATGAAGACTTTCGGTGGTTAATGAGCTCGTTTCAAGCTCGCCTAAACCACCGAAACCTGAGATTCTGTATTTTGCTTAACCAACCCAAATAAAAAGTTCTTTCTGAGTTTATTTACAGAAAATAGACTCTCTAACCTACCTACAAAAATTTAGAAATAAATTTTGGACTACAATCTATCACCTCAAAAGAAAAATCTCCACCAATTTATTTGAGGAGATAACAGGTATAAAAATCAAACATTTGTTTAATCCATCACAAGTTTAATAATTTAGTTACATAATGTATCATGTAACATGAATTTTGAGAATTATTATAATAATAATTGAAATCTAAACAAGCAATGTATAAAGAACATATTTTTTTGGCTCTGTGGCTAGGTTTTTGTTAGCCACATCCCTGACATCCATGGTGAAGGGCGAGTGCGGAAGTGAGACTCTTCTAGGGTGAGTGGGCTCTACAAAGTGGTGGGATAAGGGCGTTTCAAGGCTCAGTGGATGGCGATAGAGGAATTGGAACCCTGCAGGATCTGTGGTGTGGTGAGTCATGACGTCGAGTATGGGTGCGCAATTTTTTAGCGGTTGGCGACAAATTTCTTGAGGCAACTATTAGGGGCTAAGGTGGCTGTTCGGGGCCTAGTTTTGGGAACGATCCCCTGAGCCTGCATCTGCCTGAACTGGTGAGACTTCGTTGTTTGTTCGATCAACCTTTGTGTGTTCGAGAGCTCGATTTCGGGTGTGCGGTGGTGATTAGCGACGAAGTTTTGTGGTGGTGGTGGCTCTGGGGGTTTGTTGTGGTGGGTGTTTTGTTTTCTCTTCGGTTTTTTTGGACCCTCTTGACCTCTTCCTCCTTGGAAAGAAGAGGTTTTGGACTAGATCTTTGAGGTCCACATTGGGGGCGTGCGATGTTTTGGTTAACACTTTGAGGTCCTTTGGGGGCGTGCGGTGTTGGATAAACACTTCGAGGTCCTTTGGGGGCGTGTGACTTCTGTTTTAGCTTCTTTTCTGGTTTTTGTTGGGGTTTTTAGCCCTGTTTTGTATCTCGTTTTTGCAGCCTGCATGTTGGTTATCATCTCTGGTGAATTTCTGGGATGTATTTTATTTTGTTTATGAGCATGGTCTATGGATTTGTAGTTCTATGATCATCTCTGTGGTGAAGAAGATATAAAAGAATTATATTTTCACTAATATAATTGAGCGAATTTTCTATTGGAAAAAAAACATTGTATAATAAATATTAGTACTAGTTTACTTAATAGACTAATCTAACTTTTCTAGTTTTAGGATCCATATATGATGGAAATGAATCAAATCATAACCAAAATCATTGAATATACAACTAAAATAGGTTAAAAAGTAGAATATATATATATATATATACACATTACTCTTTTTAAACTCAGACCTTAGACTCTCTCTATCTCGATGTCCCTAATGAGACCTCAAGGGTCTTATTTATACTAAAACTACTAGGTTGTCGGATGACTGAAACTGGAAACTGCCTGTCATAAAGAAAGATTCCTTTCAAGTGGATGGGGAAACTGGTGGATGCCAGTTGTTATCTCGTCCCTCCGAGGCTCGGCCATATGGGGACCCATACCAACTTTATGGAAAGACTCGACATAAAGTAAAAATAGTGACACAAAGTGGAGTTCAGCTGGAACCCACGGAACAGACGAGACACCACTGTCCACCTGTTAGACATGAATATAATCTAATTATTACAAGATTGGATGGTCCATCATGCTTTCATGCTATTGATTATGTTATGTTCGGTGATAGAATCAAATGAGTCACCACTATCATTACTATTGTAATTGAAATGACTACTTGGTGGTGAACCAAATTAATTTGAGAAAGGTGGTAAACCATTGAAACACTTGTAGAATGGTGAACCTTGCATAGCAGGAATTAAGTTTTCTTCTGGAACACAAAGATCTCCATAGTAATCACTGAAGACTTTATATCTTTGGGGAGCTGGTGGTTCATAATGGTCATAAAGTAGTTCACTGCCTTGGAAAGATAGGTTGAAGACGAACCAAGCATTATAATGAGCACTTCCTCTACTTCTGATTGTAACCAATATTTGAAAGCATCTTTATTGCTTCCAAAAAATAAGACGTCTTGTGGACAGTATTTCCAGAGTAGGATTAATAACCAACCAGACCACCATATCTGATTTTCCTTGAAAGTTTCACAATCAAACAAGATCCAACAGGAACTAGCAAATCTGGCTTGGATCATAATAGCACAATAATCCTCAAAAGTAATACAAGGAGTATACAGATATATGTATCTCTATCCTTGCATAGGACCTCCTATAATAGTTCCTCTAGACAATTTATGGCTTTGTACAAAGTAGCTATGATTAGGAATACAATGATTATTGGCTTGTATCCATTTTTCCAGGATATTCTTATAAACAGGACTGGATTTTATACAATATTGTAGGCATTCAAAACAGTAGCAATATTTACATTTGCCACAAATCAGGACCCATTTGAATCCTGCTGGTGCATCTGGAGCTGTCAAGGGGGATGAAGCCATTTGTTGATTTCTCTTATAGTAGGGGTTGCTTCTCTAGTAAGCAGATTTGCAATGCAATTTTCTTTCCCTGGCTTATAATGAATATCAAAGTCAAAACCGTCAAGCCATAAACTCAATCTCAAGATCCTATTATTTCCCTGTTCCAAGAGATGCTAATTAGTTAAGATTCCTTTCATATGTTTTAAATCAGTTCTTACAATAAAATGAATAGGCTTTAAGAATAGTCTAAACTTCTTTATCCCATTTTTAATAGCAAGAATTTCTTTGTGAGACGAGGGATATTTAGACTCTGTGTTTGAGAAACATCCAGATGTGTATATGCAAACTCCTTCTAGGTTTGGGCCATTCTTTTGCAATAGAACTGCTGTCCATGTTTCATTTGATGCATCAGTTTCAAGTATCAATTGCAATGTAACATCTGGGAGGTGTAGTCTTGGCAAATATTGGATTTTCTGCTTTATGATTTGCACAACTGCAGTCATCTTGTTATTCCATGGTAAAGTATTTTTTAATATTTTTTGTAGAATCCTTACATCCTTAGCTTGATTCTTGTAGAACTGACGGATGTAATTGAGACAACCAAGAAATCTTTGTAGTTGTTTCTGCTCCATAATTTCATCAGGGAACTCTGAGAGTTTCTTCAGAACATGATATTGAATTTCAATAGATCCTCTTGATAGGATCAAACCCAAATATTCAATCTTTGTCTTTGCCCAACATAGTTTTGATTTTCTCAAAACTAGACCATGTTTGAACAGGAGATCAAATACTGCTTTAAGATGCAAATGGTGTGACCTGGCATCTAAAGAACAAACAAGCAAATCATAAATGTATACAATAACAAAAGGTAATTGCTTAAATATATCATCCATCCTTTTCTGAAATTCTGATGGGGCATTTTTCAATCCGAATGGCATGACTCTCCACTGGTATTGTCCACGAGGCACAAATAATGTTGTTTTGTACCTATCTTGAGGAATAATACCAATTTGCCAAAAGCTGCTCTTGAGATCAAACTTGCTGAATATATTGCATTTGCCAATCTTAGCAAACAATAGTTCTTTTGATGGAAGAGGAAATATGATAGGGAATAGAGCTTGGTTAAGAGATCTGTAATTTATTACCATTCTGGGTTTTCCTCTTTTCTTCTCACTATGTTTGTTGACATAAAATGTTGGACATGCCTAAGGGCTCCTACTAGGTTCTATCAACTTTCTTTGCAATAATTCTTTGATCTCATTCTAGCAGTACTCTACTTCTGTTGGAGACATATGATTTGCAGAGGCTTTTTGTGGCTTCGCTGCATAGTCTTCTTTGTAGGGAAAACTTACAAAGTATTGTTCTCTAGTCCAAAAGGCGTCAGGATAATCAGAAGTACATTTTTTTTTCTATTTTGTCTTTAATATCTTTGATTATCTCAAGACCATGTTTTTCAGCATTGTTGACAATCTTTTGTATTCGAACTAGTTTTTCTGCAGACTTCTCAACTTGTGGGAGAGGTTTAGTGTTACCAATCCTAGTGTCATAGGATGACTTACTTGGAATGGATATTGTTTTACCTAAAATAGTGAACTGTACAAAATTGCTACCTATAGTGAAAGGTAGGCATCTATTTATAAAATCTTGACCCAAAATAATATCTGCACCTGTGTCAAAGCAATAGAGATTTATTGGTACTTTGGCTCCTTGAACTATAATGGGAAAATATGGGGCAAAAGACTGTATTTTTATCTCAGTCTCGTTTACTGCTCTAAAAGAAATATTTATGGGCTGCCAATAGTACAAGGGAATTGCACCATACTTTGCACAAGAATTCATTGCTCCAGTGTCTAGCTGAGCATCAAGAGTATAGGTCATATATCCTGATACTTTAATGTCTATGGAGATGACTAGTCTATCTTCGAATCCGTTTATCTGTTTAAATGTATTGGCCTGAGCAGATTGGTCAAGAGTGTCATTATCTGAATCAAACACTTCTCTTTCTCTTTGTGCATCCTTTTGTGTTCTGAGAAAGTTTAATTCTTCTTTTTCTAATTTCAAAGCTTTCGATATGTCTTTAATTAATGCTTCTTTTCCTTTGATTGATTCTTCTAGATCTTGGATGGTCTTTTCTAGTGAATCATCTATATATTCTTCAACTTCTTCTATCTCTTCCAGATTACTTTTTTGTTTGTTTGAAATCAAAGCTTTTCCTATAGCTTGTATGTCGTGAGGTTGTAGTATGAGATCTATTAAAAGCTGAATCTGTAGGAATATAATGTTGTATATTCACCACGCTTGGCTACTGGCGTTTTGCAAGTTGAGAGTTGATGAAGGAGAGTTGAGCATTCAACCTTTTAGAAAGATGAAATTGACCGGGGGTTAGTTGAGACAATTTAGTTTGGATTACCGATTGACGGTGTCTCAACGAGGGAATATCATCTTCAGGGGAAAACATTTTGATATCCAAAAAATTTAATGATTCTGAAACTGTAGAGATTTCAGAATTGTTAGAATCATAATCAAAATCGTGGGGAGCATCTGAATCATCTTCAGTTAGTGATAAATATTCACCATCTGAACGGTTAGAAACAAGTTCCCATTCTGCTGGATCATATCCTGTTTGGAATAAGTCCATTATCTTGTGTTGGAACCTTGATTTCTTCTGTAGAGGACACTGTGAAGCCCAGTGGCCAGGCTTTTTGCAGATAAAACATGTTGTTTTTGCAGCTTGTGTAGGGCTATGCCGACGTTTGAAAAAGGCTTTCTTTGGTCCTGGTTTGTGATTGCTAAAATCTCTTAGGAAACCTTTTCTTGAAAGGCTTATTTTTTTATTTGTATTTGAAACAACCACAATCTGTTTTACATGATTCTTTCTTCCCTTGCTTTGGTTTGCAACCAATGTGATATGTTTATGTGTACACATCGCAGATGTTGGAGTCAAACCCTAATTGTTTCGTAACTGATTTATTTGTTTGTCTTCTTAGACATTCTTTCTGTAGGGCTGTGACTCTATGTTCATTTAGAACTGCTAGAGAGAGTTCTTCTAAATCAATATTCAGTGTTTCGAGACATTCTCTAACAAGATCTGGAATCTTTCCAGGCATAGCGGAAAGGTATTTTCTTAAGTAGGCTACATTGTCTGGATCTGAAGGTCTATACAAAAGGTCTTGCATAGTGCACAAGAATTCAGGCAACTAGTTTATATGACACAACTTCCGACTCATAAACATATTTGCATAATTTGTAGAGTCTATATGTTGGCTGCCATAGAATTCATGTACAACAGCTTTGATAAGCTCATCAATAGGATGATCATGATTCATTATCCTGAGCTTATCTGATTCATTGACTCTATCCCACCAGAGTCCTAGGTTTCCTGTGAAACCCCAAGTTAGCCTTAAAGATAATTCGTTCCATGCAACACGATTTCTGAAAATCATCTTTTGTGTTTTTTCCCAAGCTTGCCTTTTATGAAATATTATCATCATTTGATTTCTGGATCTACAGTTGAGATTAGTCACAAGTGTTGGGTCTATATTTTTTTCTCTATTGAAACTATCATGTTTGTGGGAATTAGCTGGGTCGAATGGAACTTTTTTGCTTGAGCCATATTTGGCATTGCAACACTTTTCCCATGCAGTTTGGAAGGTATTTCCTCTTGCATCATCATCTGAAGATCTAGGTGCATTTAAACTTTCAGCCTCATCAATTCCTTTGATGAAAGGTACTGGAGAAGATGAGAT
>JASDQU010101340.1:85808-96395 GCA_032191745.1 Picea mariana | reverse complement strand
ACTACAATCTATCACCTCAAAAGAAAAATCTCCACCAATTTATTTGAGGAGATAACAGGTATAAAAATCAAACATTTGTTTAATCCATCACAAGTTTAATAATTTAGTTACATAATGTATCATGTAACATGAATTTTGAGAATTATTATAATAATAATTGAAATCTAAACAAGCATTGTATAAAGAACATATTTTTTGGGCTCTACGGCTAGGTTTTTGTTAGCCACATCCCTGACATCCATGGTGAAGGGCGAGTGCGGGAGTGAGACTCTTCTAGGGCGAGTGGGCTCTACAGAGTGGCGGGAGAAGGGCGTTTCGAGGCTCAGCGGATGGCGATAGAGGATTCAGAACCCTATGGGCTCTGTGGTGTGGTGAGTCACGACGTCGAGTATGGGCGCGCAATTTTTTAGTGGTTGGCGACAGATTTCTTGAGGCGACTATTAGGGGCTGAGGCAGCTATTCGGGGCCAAGTTTCGGGAATGATCCCCTGAGCCTGCATCTGCCTAAACTGGTGAGGCTCCGTTGTTTGTTCGATCAGCCTTCGTGTGTTCGAGAGATCGATTTTGGGTGCGCGGTGGTGATTAGCGACGAAGTTTTGTGGTGGTGCTGGCTCCGGGGGTTTGTTGTGGTGGGTGTTTTGTTTTCTCTTCAGTTTTTTTGGACCCTCTTGACCTCTTCCTCCTTGGAAAGAAGAGGTTTTGGAATAGAGCTTTGAGGTCCACATTAGGGGCATGCGATGTTTTGGTTAACACTTTGATGTCCTTTGGGGGTGTGCGGTGTTGGATAAACACTTCGAGGTCCTTTGGGGGCGTGTGACTTCTGGTTTAACTTCTTTTCTGGTTTTTGTTGGGGTTTTTAGCCCTGATTTGTATCTCTTTTTTGCAGCCTGCATGCTGGTTATCATCTTTGGTGACTTTCTGGGATGTATGTTATTTTGTTTGTGAGCATGGTCTATGGATTAGTAGTGCTATGATCATCTCTGTGGTGAAGAAGATATAAAAGAATTATATTTTCACTAATATAATTGAGCGAATTTTCTATTGGAAAAAAAACATTGTATAATAAATATTAGTAGAAGTTTACTTAATAGACTAATCTAACTTTTCTAGTTTTAGGATCCATATATGATGGAAATGAATCAAATCATAACCAAAATCATTGAATATACAACTAAAATAGGTTAAAAAGTAGAATATATATATATATACACACACTGCTCTTTTTAAACTCAGACCTTAGACTCTTTCTATCTCGATGTCCCTAATGAGACCTCAAGGGTCTTATTTATACTAAAACTACTAGGTTGTCGGATGATTGAAACTGGCAACTGCCTGTCATAAAGAAAGATTCCTTTCAAGTGGATGGGGAAACTGGTGGACGCCAGTTGTTATCTCGTCCCTCCGAGGCTTGGCCATACGAGGACCCATACCAACTTTATGGAAAGACTCGACATAAAGTAAAAATAGTGACACAAAGTGGAGTTCAGCTGGAACCCACGGAACAGACGAGACACCACTGTCGGCCCGTTAGACATGAATAGAATCTAATTATTACAATATTGGATGGTCCATCATGCTTCCATGCTATTGATTATGTTATGTTCGGTGATAGAATCAAATGAGTCACCACTATCATTACTATCGTAATTGAAATGACTACTTGGTGGTGAACCAAATTAATCTGAGAAAGGTGGTAAACCATTGAAACACTTGTAGAATGGTTAACTTTGCATAGCAGGAATTAAGTTTTCTTCTGGAACAAAAAGATCTCCATAGTAATCACTGAAGACTTTATAGCTTTGGGGAGCTGGTGGTTCAGAATGGTCATAAAGTAGTTCGTTGCCTTGGAAAGATAGGTTGAAGACGAACCAAGCATTATAATGAGCACTTCCTCTACTTCTGATTGTAACCAATATTTGAAAGCATCTTTACTTCTTCCAAAAATAAGATGTCTTGTGGACAGTATTTCCAGAGTAGGATTAATAACCAACCAGACCACCATATCTGATTTTCCTTGAAAGTTTCACAATCAAACAAGATCCAACAGGAACCAACAAATTTGGCTTGGATCATAATAGCACAATAATCCTCAAAAGTAATACAAGGAGTATACAGATATATGTATCTCTATCCTTGCATAAGACCTCCTATAATAGTTCCTCTAGACAATTTATGGCTTTGTACAAAGTAGCTATGATTAGGAATACAATGATTATTGGCTTGTATCCATTTTTCCAGGATATTCTTACAAAGAGGACTGGATTTTATACAATATTGTAGGCATTCAAAACAGTAGAAATATTTACATTTGCCACAAATCAGGACCCATTTGAATCCTGCTGGTGCATCTGGAGCTGTCAAGGAGGATGAAGCCATTTGTTGATTTCTCTTATAGTAGGGGTTGCTTCTCTAGTAAGCAGATTTGCAATGCAATTTTCTTTCCCTAGCTTATAATGAATATCAAAGTCAAAATCGTCAAGCCATAAACTCCATCTCGAGATCCTATTATTGTCCTGTTCCAAGAGACACTGATTAGTTAACATTCCTTTCATATGTTTTAAATCAGTTCTTACAATAAAATGAATAGGCTTCAAGAATAGTCTAAATTTCTTTATCCCATTTTTAATAGCAAAAATTTCTTTGTGAGACAAGGGATATTTAGACTCTGTGTCTGAGAAACATCCAGATGTGTATATGCAAACTTCTTCTAGCTTTGGGCCATTCTTTTGAAATAGAACTGTTGTCCATGTTTCATTTGATGCATTGGTTTCAAGTATCAATTGCAATATAACATCTGGGAGGTGTAGTCTTGGCAAATCTTGGATTTTTCTGCTTTATAATTTGCACAACTGCAGTCATCTTGTTATTCCATGGTAAAATATTTTTTAATCTTTTTTGTAGAATCCTTACATCCTTAGCTTGATTCTCATAGAACTGACGGATTTAATTGAGACAACCAAGAAATATTTGTAGCTGTTTCTGCTCCATAATTTCATCAGGGAACTCTGAGAGTTTCTTCAAAACATGATCTTGAAGTTCAACAGATCCTCTTGATAGGATCAAACCTAGATATTCAATCTTTGTCTTTGCCCAGGATAGTTTTGATTTGCTCAAAACTAGACCATGTTTGAACAGGAGATCAAATACTGATTTAAGATGCAAATGGTGTGACCTGGCATCTAAAGAACAAACAAGCAAATCATCAATGTATACAATAACAAAAGGTAATTGCTTAAATATATCATCCATCCTTTTCTGAAATTCTGATGGGGCTTTTTTCAATCCGAATGGCATGACTCTCCATTGGTATTGTCCATGATGCACAAATAATGTTGTTTTGTACCTATCTTGAGGAATAATACCAATTTTCCAAAAGCCGCTCTTGAGATCAAACTTGCTGAATATATTGCATTTGCCAATCTTAGCAAACAATAGTTCTTTTGATGGAAGAGGAAATCTGATAGGGAATAGAACTTGGTTAAGAGTTCTGTAATTTATTACCATTCTAGGTTTTCCTCTTTTCTTCTCACTATGTTTATTGACATAAAATGTTGGACATGCCTAAGGGATCCTACTAGGTTCTATCAACTTTCTTTGCAATAATTCTTTGATCTCATTCTGGCAGTACTCTACTTCTGTTGGAGACATATGATTTGCAGAGGCTTTTTGTGGCTTCGCTGCATAGCCTTCTTTGTAGGGAAAACTTACAAAGTATTTCTCTCTGGTCCAAAAGGCATCAGGATAATCAGAAGTACATTTTTTTTCTATTTTGTCTTTAATATCTTTGATTATCTCAAGACCATGTTTTTCAGCATTGTTGACAATCTTTTGTATTCGAACTAGTTTTTCTAGAGACTTCTCAACTTGTGGGAGAGGTTTAGTGTTACCAATCCTAGTGTCATAGGATGACTTACTTGGAATGGATATTGTTTTACCTAAAACAGTGAACTGTACAAAATTGCTACCTATAGTGAAAGGTAGGCATCTATTTACAAAATCTTGACCCAAAATAATATCTGCACCTGTGTCAAAGCAATAGAGATTTATTGGTACTTTGGCTCCTTGAACTATAATGGGAAAATCTGGGGCAAAAGACTGTATTTTTATCTCAGTCTTGTTTACTGCTTTAAAAGCAATATTTATGGGCTGCTAATAGTACGAGGGAATTGCACCATACTTTGCACAAGAATTCATTGCTCCAGTGTCTAGATGAGCATCAAGAGTATAGGTCATATATCCTGATACTTTAATGTCTATGGAGATGACTAGTCTATCTTCGAATCCATTTATCTATTTAAATGTATTGGCCTCAGCAGATTGGTCAAGAGTGTCATTATCTGAATCAAACACTTCTCTTTCTCTTTGTGCATCCTTTTGTGTTCTGAGAAATTTTAATTCTTCTTTTTCTAATTTCAAAGATTTCCATATTTCTTTAATTAATGCTTCTTTTCCTTTGATTGATTCTTCTAGATCTTGGATGGTCTTTTCTAGTGAATCATCTGTATATTCTTCAACTTCTTCTATCTCTTCCAGATTACTTTTTTGTTTGTTTGAAATCAAAGCTTTTCCTATAGCTTGTATGTCTTGAGGTTGTAGTATGAGATCTATTAAAAGCTAAATCTGTAGGAGTATAATGTTGTATATTCACCACACTTGGTTGCTGGTGTTTTGCAAGTTGAGAGTTGAAGGAGGAGAGTTGAGCATTCAACCTTTTAGAAAGCTGAAATTGACCAGAGGTTAGTTGAGACAGTTTAGTTTGGATTACCGATTGACGGTGTCTCAGCGAGGGAATATCATCTTCAGGGGAAAACATTTTGATATCCAAAAAATTTAATGATTCTGAAACTGTAGAGATTTCAGAATTGTCAGAATCATAATCAAAATCATGGGTAGAATCTGAATCATCTTCAGTTAGTGATAAATGTTCACCATCTGAATGGTTAGAAACAAGTTCCCATTCTGCTGGATCATATCCTGTTTGGAATAAGTCCATTATCTTGTGTTGGAACCTTGATTTCTTCCGCAGAGGACACTGTGAAGCCTAGTGGCCAGGCTTTTTGCAGATAAAACATGCTGTTTTTGCAGCTTGTGTAGGGCTATGCCGGCGTTTGAAAAAGGCTTTCTTTGGTCCTGGTTTGTGATAGCTAAATCTCTTAGGAAACCTTTTCTTGAAAGGCTTATTTTTTTATTTGCATTTGAAACAACCACAATCTGTTTTACAGGATTCTTTCTTCCCTTGCTTTGGTTTGCAACCAAAGTGATATGTTTCTGCGAACACATCGTAGATGCTGGAGTCATTGTTTCTTAACTGATTTATTTGTTTGTCTTCTCAGACATTCTTTCTATAGGGTTGTGACTATATGTTCATGTAGAACTGCTAGAGAGAGCTCTTCTAAATCAACATTCAGTGTTTCGAGACATTCTCTAACAAGATCTGGAATCTTTCTAGGCATAGCAGAAAGGTATTTTCTTAAGTAGGCTACATTGTCTGGATCTGAAGCTCTATACAAAAGGTCTTGCATAGTGCACAAGAATTCAGGCAACTGGTTTATATGACACAACTTCTGACTCATAAACATATTTGCATAATGTGTAGAGTCTATATGTTGGCTGCCATAGAATTCATGTACAACAACTTTGATAAGCTCATCAATAGGATGATCATGATTCATTATCCTGAGCTTATCTGATTCATTGAATCTATCCCACCAGAGTCCTAGGTTTCCTGTGAAACCCCAAGTTAGCCTTAAAGCTAATTCGTTCCATGCAACACGATTTCTGAAAATCATTTTTTGTGTTTTTTCCCAAGCTTGCCTTTTATGAAATATTATTATCATTTGATTTCTGGATCTACAATTGAGATTAGTCACATGCGCTGGTTCTATATTTTCTCTACTGAAACTATCATGTTCGTGGGAATTAGCTGGGTCGAATGGAACTTTTTTGCTTGAGCCATATTTAGCATTGCACCACTTTTCCCATGCAGTTTGGAAGGGATTTCCTCCTGCATCATCATCTAAAGATCTAGGTGCATTTGAACTTTCAACCTCATCAATTCCTTTGATGAAAGGTACTGGAGAAGATGAAATACTGTTATGAGATTTTATATCCTCTTGTAATTTGGAGGCCTGAGATTTTACTAGATTGATTTTTTCTATGGCTAGTTAAACTACCTCAACAATTCTAGCAAGATTGGGATTTGCTAGCTCCTTAGCCAACTGTTTTAATTTCAGCTACTTGGATTGATCGAAAGAGGAACCAAACCATTTAAATGAGGTTTGATCTTCAATCTCAGTAAAACTTATTGGAGAAGTTGGTCTTTTCTCCATTTCAAAAGAATCTTTTAATTCTTGGACTGCTGTCTGAATAATCTCAAGTTTTTCTAAGATCTGTCCAAGATGATTTCTAAACATGTCTTGATTATGCTCAATGACATCGATTTTTGAATGCAGGCCATTGACATGTGTTTTTGTTTGCACAACATCTTGTGTAATATCATCAAGATTTTGAGCTAAGAAAACAGACTGATAATTTGAATAATTTTGCAGTCTCACTATATCAAGAGATTTTTCTGCATCTGTTTTCCTGTATTGAATAAAGTCCAAATCTGCTACTAAAGTATTGTTTTTGAAAGAGGGAGTGAAATTCCCCGGTCTTAAAATTCTTTGGGAAAGTGTAGCAGTTTTTTCTTTATCATCCCTTGGCAAGGTGTAGTTAATCATATTGATTTGAGGGGCTAAGATATCCATGCATTCTGAACAATTTGAATGTTGTCCTACATGTTCAGTCTTTGACTGGAATGTTCTAAAGTACTTTAATGCAGATGGAGAATTTGTAGATGAAGAAGGTTTTATAGAAGGAGATTGGGTAGGAATACAAGCTTTACAAAATTT
The DNA here is from genome assembly GCA_032191745.1 of Picea mariana. Classification (NCBI taxonomy): domain Eukaryota; kingdom Viridiplantae; phylum Streptophyta; class Pinopsida; order Pinales; family Pinaceae; genus Picea; species Picea mariana. The sequence continues at coordinate 89,503 of JASDQU010101340.1, read as the reverse complement.
ACACTTCTTTGAACCTTTCTGATGATATAGCAGATGATTATCTAGTTCAGATTTACTAGAAACTAGTTTATATACATGAGAATTAGAAAAGGAAGTAGAAGAACTGGTTGAGAGGGAGGACATTTGTCTTTCTAAGTCAGGCATATGACTGCTTTGAGATCTTCCTATTCTCAATACTTGATTTCTAGACATATTTTTCTGGACTATCAGTTGTTGTGCTTCAGAAGGTTGATACTTTGATTGTATTGGCTGATAATCGGCTTTCCATTCTTCAGGTACTGAGAGCTTGGAAAAACCAACTGTGAGTGGAGTTATGTTACCTGGACCAACCACCACGCTTTTAGTAGAGGCGTGTTGGAGTAATTTGGGATTCAAGGCTGGCATAGTAGTAGTAACAAATCTGAGACATGTTGTAGTATGGAGTTGGGCAATGTTGAAAGGTTCAGCCATATCAAAACCAGAAAACTGAATATATGCTTGAAGGAGAGTAGATATGAAGGGATCTGTTAAAGAGACTTGAAAACGAGGAAGAACAGAAGACCAAACTGGGACATTATGCAAAGGGGATTGAAAACCTCCAATCAGGGCATCAGAGAGCTGATTATGTCGTGAGTCTATAACACAATTAAGAACATAAGTATTTAACCCTGGACGAACTAAAGGGTTAATACCAAACTAGATTAATCCAAGATGAACATACTTAAAACCATGTTCCAATCCCCAATCAATATCTGATTGTTGGAGTAAAGGAATCTGATACATAGTCTGTCCTAAAGATAGAGGAACATTACTAGAACAATAATGTATTAGAGTTGAGGCACGAAACTGAAACATTGGGAGATCATAGATCTTTGAAGGTTCTATTTCTGGCATATGCCAGCTCACATCTGGCTCATATTCTTGAGCGATAACATGAGTATTATACAGTGGGTTAGAAGATGTAGAACTTAACAAACGTTTATACCATTTACTAGGCTTATATTTGACATCAGAGGACAAATCATAACTAGATTGGCCTATATGTGAACTCATCTTATACTACTGCAACTTTTAGCAATATTTTATGACCGCAGGCAAGTAAATGTAACAGGCGGTAAGATATGACTTACTATGGGAAAATGACAATTATAGCACTCCACGCCTTCTTCAGCTTCAACAACTATTCTTTTGTCATACAACAATTGCTGGAGACCATAGTCAAGCAATCACGTCGACTGCTATCTCCATTTACACATCTTGCAATTTGAATATTCCGAACACAAGGCTCGTATACAAATGAATTCACTCAGACAAAATCTTCTTTCATTAATCTCAGAAACATGGCTTTGATACCAATTTTACAAAGTAGGATCATACATAAACTATTATATATATATATATTTCATTCATTATTAAACACTAACATTGTTTAATATTATTTATTAAAAACACATTATTAAAATATATCATAAATATAAATATTTTAATAAATATATGTGTAATGGTAATGATGCTTTATTCAATAGAGATTACTCATTAAGCAAAATATATGTATTTGATCATAAATCATAATAAAAATTTAAAGATATAAAATGATGTTTGATGCTTAATTATGTATTTGATCATAAATTATAATACAAATTTAAAGATATAAAATAATGTTTGATGCTTAATTATGTGAATTATAAGAGATAATTAATTATCAACATATTGTATTAAATAATGATTTTGCTTATTATTTATTAAAAACATATTATTAAAAATTTGACAAGATAAATAATTCAGAAAATATCACATCATGCCAACACACATTGATGGTGATAATTGATTATCTCTCATATTACATAAATAAGCATCAAACATCATTTTATAATTCACATAAATAAGCATCAAACATCACTTTATATCTTTAAAATTTTACTACGATTTATGATAAAATGCATTTATTTGCTTAATGAGTAATCTCTATTGAATAGAGTATAAATACGTATTAAAGAAAAAGGAACCTACTAGTATACTCCATCATGGTGTTGAGGTGAATCTCGACACACTACTTGTAGGAACATTTGACTAGATACACCCATATAGTGCCACTGTGAGTCAATCAGAGCTTGATGTATAACATATATATGGTACTATGGATTGTTAGTTCAATACGACCCACTTGACCATAGGAAGAAAACTAACACTAGTTTAACATTTCTTGGAGGGATGATTCAGATTATATTGAGAACAAAATAAGATACAAACAAAAATACAGTGAAACCCAACTTCTATTAATGAATAAAATAGTAGAATATTGTAGAACACAATTTAGCTAGAATGGTGGTATCTTATCTCTGAAGAGAAAGAGATGTTGGTGATTCTCATTCATAGAAATATCATACAATGGGACACAAGAATGGCCATTTAAAATAAACCAAGAATATTAAAGGTCTAATACCCTAACTCTAGGAGGTGAAGTGCCAAAAGGTTTGCAGGTCTCGAGGTGGCTAGTTGATGCATCAACTTCTCGGGGGTGCAACTTTTGCATACAATCTATGTTTGGGGAATTTAGTAGCTCATTGGAAAGGTCTAATCAAGAAGTACAATTATTGGTAGGGATTGGGCATGCGATTGCAACCCTACGTCCATGAATGGACAAAAAACATCATTTAGGGCCTCAAAATGGTCCCAAACGTTTAAGACTTGTAAATCATAACAAAATCATTCAAGATGGAGAACCATGATGAGCTAGTGGAAGAGGTGTCTCACCAAAGATATCCACCTAGATCATTCTTCCCTAATTAGGAAGAAATGGTCACCATTGTGTCAAGCTCCCTCGGGAGATGGGGAAACATTTGTTGAATCTGAACCTTGGTGAGCCACTTGCCTTGTTGAAGTAGTTGTCCCACTTAACAACCCGATAGAGTTGAATGGTTTTCTAGCAGGTTCCCTTCATCTTGGTGTTCATGATCCGATCCACTGGATCATATGCAATTCATTCATGATGGAGTTCTTTAGTTACCAAATTCTCATCCACCTCTGAGGTGTCCAATAGAGGTGGGAAATATGGTCAAAACAACTCCACATTAAATATTGGGTGTAAGCCAAGGAGATGAGGAATACTCAATTCAAAAGAATAATCACTGACAACCTTGGTGACGGTGTAATTACCATATCAGAGTGATCTAATCTTCTTGTCAGGTCCTGTGAGGTTCTTTTTCGACAAATGAAACTACACCTTCTCACCAACCTGAAACTTGCAAGGAACAAAATGCTAGTCATGCCATTGCTTATACTTGGCATTTTCCTTCTCCAAGATATCATGAACCTATTGTTGGAGGTATTAGATCCATTCAATGAATTTGGTTGCTTTATCTACCTCAGTCTTAGCGTGGGAGGAATCTATTGGGGAAGGTGGAATGGGTAGAGCTACATTAATGGGAGCCAATGGCTGGAACACCAAGGACACTTGAAAAAGGTTTTGGAAAATAGAGTTTTGGATGGATTTTTTATAGCTATGTTGAACATATGGGGGGATATCATCCCATGTACATGGATGCTTGGAGTTGTATATACGCAGGATATGCGCAATCATATTATTGACCACCTCTATTTTTCCATCTATTTGGGGATGAAAGACAATCGATTCAATCAACTTGGTGTCTATAAAAGACCATAGGTTGGACCAAAAGGTGTTGAGGAACTTGTTGTCACTATATGAAATGATAGTC
>JASDQU010101340.1:42201-60816 GCA_032191745.1 Picea mariana | reverse complement strand
ACGAGGTCAGGACTCATAAAAAATATGATGTTTCCAGATATAAGGTTGTCCAAAAATAAAATCACAAACTTTGAGTGGGGAAAAATCACATAGTACCTCATCTTTGAAGGGCTTGATGTTGTAGGACATGTAGGACTACTGGCTAACACACAGGTCTCATCCTTGGATCAACCAACTAATGTTTTATGGTTGGGTGTGTGGCATCATTGGAAGCTTCAATTTGTTGATGAAGATTGGGGTCTTCTGGCTCCCAGTGTCAACAATGAAATGTAGTGGGGTTCCCTTCACCCACATCTATGAATGGAAGAACCATTCCCCTTCCTAAATCTCCTTTGAATCGTATGGTTGGATATTTTTGGTTTTGATGGTAGAACTACATTCCACATCAATGATTTTATTTCCTTTATCTTGCTTTGAATAAGATTCTGAGTCAGGGTACGACTCTTTTTCTTTAATCGTTTCCAACAACGATTTTTTTGAGCGATGTTCATCAGTGTTGTGCTAAGGGATTTTACAGAACTCACACCATTTTCTAGTGTCCTTATTCATCTTCTCATTACCCTTCTTTGCATGTGGCTTGGACTGGCTATTTTGAGGTTGTCCTTCCTTTCTCTATCCCTTGCTTTGTGATTTAGGGCCACCTTTGCCATGATTATGTTGTTGAAGATTTGCATACCGAAACTCCCATTTATTCCACTACTTAAATTTATGCTCGGTTTTGACATTATATCCATAAGATGCTCCCAATGAGGAGATGTCCAAGAAATCCATATCTCTTTGGATGTACCTGTATAGGTGATTGTGGTACTTTAGAACCAGGTGCCTCTCGGAGTCTTTGATACCAAACTTTAAGTGTAAGGTATGGAAGACGCTAGTGTACTTTGGCACCACATTATCTCTTTCAAGGCATAGAGTCGTTCATCTCATGTATTGCTCATTATAGTTTCCAACAAGGTAGAAATCCTCCTTAAGGGAATCAATAAAGGTCGTTCAAGTGGGTTCTATCTCAAATTTCATAGACTCATCTTTGTTAAGTCTCTCTTAGTAAAATTCCCACCAATATTTGACATGCGCAAGGGGTTCAAGGAGAGCGAAGGTGATATTTTCAGTGTCGATTTATTTTTGAACAGATTAATACCCTTCTAATAGATTCATCCATTTCTCCAAAGCACCCGCATCTATTTGACTTTCAAATAAGGGAATACTAAAATTAACTTGTACCTTGAAGGGTTTCATTAAACAAAGACATGCATTTAAACTTTAAACATATTTTTTGTTCCTTTCTCTTTAATAGTATTTTATGTTATATTCGGTAGAGATTAGTCATTAAACAAAGACATGCATTTTAACTTTAAAGATATAAGATGATGTTTTACAACAAATCATAATAAAACTTTAAAGATATAATATGGTGTTTGATGTTTACTTATGTGAAGAAATTGTTGTTTAATTTATTGTTTTATTATATGATTAAGATTATATATATATATATTTTTTTATGTTTTACAACAAATCATAACAAAACTTTAAAGATATAATATGGTGTTTGATGTTTACTTATGTGAATTATACTTTTATATGAATAATTTATTGTATTATTATATAGTTAAGATTAAGTATATATATAAAAAAACACAATGTGTGTTGGAATGATGTGATTTTTTCTGAATTATTTATTTTACCATTTTTTTAATAATTTTGTACTCTTAAGTAAAGATATCCATTTTACCATAAACATAGTAAAACTTTAAATATATAAGATAATGTTTTATAAGTAAAACTTTAAAGATATAACATGATATTTAATGTTTATTTATGTGAATTAGACTTTTATGTAAATGCTTTATTGTTTTATTACATGGTTAAAATTAAATATATATATATATATAAAACTTGGCTAGATGTGATTTTTTTTTTTTATGAATTATTTGTCTTAGCAATGTTTTAATAATTTTGTACTTTTACCAATATCTTAAAAAATTCAATAAATTTTCCATTCAAACTCTTTGAAAACACATTTTAGAGTATTAAAATTACATTGGATGGAATTTATTGTTTTATATAGTATGTGATCTTTATTAAACTTTTTGGTGACTTGGACTTTTTGAAATCATAGGTATAAAAATCCAATTGTTTAATTTATCATGAATTTTGAGACTTCTTATAATAATAATTGAAGTGAAAACAAGAATTGCATAATAAATATTAGTCGTAGTTTACTTAATAGAGTGACCTAATTTTTCTATTTTTTAGATTCATATATGATTAAAATGATAAATCATGACCAAAATCAATGAATATATAATTAAAATAGATTCAAAAAGTAAAACATAGACATTGATTTCTATATATATATATATATATATATATATATATATATATATATATACTCAAACATTGGTTGAATCATAAACAATAAGCAATATCATATAAACAAAAATTGAATTTAGTTAACCAATTACATTAAAAAAAACAATGATGCCTCTCAATAGTATCTTGAAACTTTCTAGTTATTTATTCATTGAAGAAACCACATATACAATATTCCAAAAAACTCATAAAGCTGTCAATCCTTGCTACAATTGATATTTTGCATGTGACTTATTGTGTATACAATAAACTAAATGCAATACATTTATGCATTATGCAAGTGTTAATTACCGAAGTTATTTTGCATCCCATTGATGTGGAGTACCTTAGAGCTACTAGATAGGATTGTTGACTAGTGGGAACCTACTAAGAGATGGCACATGGTTATAGGTTAGAGTTGGTTGTAAAGGATTTGTATTTCCTCACTAGTATACTCCATTAGGGTGTGGATGTGAATCTCGACACACTAGTTGTAGGGAACATTTGAATAGCTACATCCATATAGTGCCACTGTGAGTCAATGGGAGCTTGATGTATAACATATTATATGGTACTAGGGATTGTTAGTTCAGTTGGACCCACATGATGATAGGAAGACAACTAACACTAGTTTAACGTTTCTTGGAGGGATGATTAAGATTATATTGAGAACGAAATGAGATACAAACAAAAATATAGCAACGAACAAAAATATACAGTGAAACCCAACTTCTATTAATGAATAAAATAGTAGAATAATGTAGAACACAAATTGGCTAGAATGGTGGTGTCTTATCTTTGAAGAGAAAGAGATGTTGGCAACAATCATTTGTAGAAAGATCATACAATGGGCCACAAGAATGGTATTTTAACATAAACCAAGAACCCTAAAGGTCCAAAACCATAACCTTAGGAAGTGAAGTTCCAAAAGGTTTGCGGGCCTCGAGGTGGTTAGTTGATGCATCAACTTCTCGGGGGTGAAAACTTTGCATACAATCTATGTTTGGGGTGTTTAGTATCTCGTTGGAAAGATATAATCGAGAAGTAAAATTATTCGTAGTGATTGGGCATGTGATTGCAATCCTAGGCACATGAATGGCCAAAAAATATCATTTAGGGCCTCAAAACAACCCCAAAAGTTTAGGACCTGAAAATCATAACAAAAACGTCCAAGATGGACAACCATGATGAGTTAGTGGAAGAGATGGGTCACCAATGATATCCACCTAGATCATTCCTCCCTAATTAGGAAGAAATGGTCCCCATTGTGTCGATCTCCCTTAGGAGATGGGGAAACGTTTGCAGAATATGACCCTTGGTAAGCCACTTGCCTTGGTGAAGTAGTTGTCCTGCTTAACAACCTGATAGAGTTGAATATATTTCTAGCAAGTGCTCTTCATCTTCATGTTCATGATCCAATACAATGGTGATTGTACAATTCATTGAGTATTGAGTTCTTTAGCTACCAAATTCTCATCCACCTTTGAGGTGTCCAACAGAGGTGGGAAATATGGTCGAAACAAATCCACATTAAATACTAGGTGTAAGCCAAGGAAAGGAGGAATACTAAATTCAAAATCATTGTCAACCACAACCTTGGTGATGGTGTAAGTACCATATCAGAGTGTTCTAATATTCTTGTGAGGGCCTGTGAGGTGCTCTTTCTACAAATGCAACTACACCTTGTCACCAACCTGAAACTTGTGAGGAACCCGATGCTAGTCATGTCATTGCTTATACTTGGAATTTTCCTTCTCCAATATATCATGAACCTATTATTGGAGATGTTATATATGTTCAATGAATTTGGATTCTTTATCTACCTCGGTCTAAGTGTGGGAGGACTCTACCGGGGAAGGTGGAATGGGTAGAGATACATTAATGGGGGACAATGGATGGAACACCAAGCACACCTGAAAAAGGTTGTGGCCAATAAAGTTGTGGAGGGATTTGTTATAGATATGTTGAACATATGGGGGGATCTCATTCCATGTACATGGATGCGTGGAGTTGTACATGAATAGGATATGCACAATCATATAATTGACCACCTATATTTGTCCATCTATTTGGGGATGAAACACAGTCGATTAAGTCAACTTAGTGTCTATCAAAGATAATAGGATAAACAAAAAGGTGTTTATGAACCTATTGTCCCTATAAGAAATGATGGTATATGGTATCCCAAAATGAACCCAAACATGCACAAAGAAGAGTTTAACAATGGCCTCAAATGTAATACTCTTTTTATAGGGTGTCAAAATGTCCGTCTTAGAGAACCAATCGACAACCACAAAAACACAATCGTGACCGTGTTTGGTGGAGGGAAACCTTGACATGTAATCCATGGAGACAAATTCTCAGGGTTTTTTTGGTGTACGGAGATGAGTGTAAAACCATTTCTTCTTGATGGATGACTTATCAATGGCACATGCAATGCATAACCTAATGTACTGGGTGACATTGTGTTGAAGCTTGTGCCAATAGAAATGTTGATGAAGTAATGCTACTATATTCTCCACCTTAAAGTTCCCTACCAATTGACTGTAATGTGCTTCCCAAATTATCTTTGCATGCAAACTTGAAGGAACATAAATATGGAAAAGATAACACAAGAGTGCATCCTAGAGGTGGAAATCCAAAACTTTTTTCTTGACACTCAGGGTTTGATAAGTAGTAGCGGGGTTAGATTCATAATTGTATAATTGTGGACCCTTAGAGTTATCATGCCTACATGATTAAGAACTATGGTGAGGGACACAAATTGGGGCCAACTGAGGCACTCAAAAACACAGTTGGCGTTGTGCTTCTTGTACTTAATATTCATGTGGAATTATTGTAGGTATGTGGACCATTTCTAATGGTAGTAATTTTGTAGCTTTCATTGTGTCTACATGAATTGCAGAGGCTTGTGATCAGTGTGGATGATTGTTTCCTTTTCCAAAATGTAGTGCTTCCACTTTTGGCATGCCTACACAATGTAGTATATATTTTTTTCATAGGTGGGATACCTGCAAACAACATCAGAAAATGTTTCATTATGATAAGAAATCGGATGTCCTTGCTGAGTGATGAAAACACTGATAGCATAGTCAAAGGAATCTATCTCAATCTCGAATGGTTGTTGTAGATATGGAAATATGAGGACTAGTGCAGAATAGAGGCAATGTTTAGATCCTGCAATGCTTTCTGTTATGATTCATACCAACAAAACTTGGCTTTATCTCCCCCCTTGGTCACTTGAATTAAGGACTGAGCTATATGAGAGAAACTTGTCATGAACTTGCGGTAAATTTTGGTGAGGAATAAGAAGTCACGGTGCTCTTTTAGAGCCTATGGGACTAGCCAATCACAAATGACTTGGATCTTGGTTGGATCCACATGCACACCATGTTCATCCACAATGTATCCTAAGTAATGGACTATTTTCATGCCAAATGAGCATTTCTCCAAGTTGGCATATAACGTGTGTTGTTGGAGGGTTCTCATGACTTGCTAAATGTGTTGCGAGTGCTCTTCCCAGGTCCATTTGAATATGAGGATGTCATCCAGAAAGACCACCACAAAATATTTTTTGAATGGACACAAGATATCATCCATCATCCAGATGAATTTCGTTGGAGCATTATTGAAGCCAAAAGGCATGACCAACCACTCAAAGAGGCCTTATTTATATTTGAAGGTTGTGTTCCATACAACAATTGATTCTATTGGAACTTGGTGATAGCTCGAATTCAAATCAATATTGCTGAAGAACTTGGCACCCTTGAGTTGATCAAGAATATTTTCAATACAAGGGATCATGTATGGGTTATTGACAGTGATTTTGTTCAGGGCTCTATAATCAATACAGAGACACCACGTTCGATCCTTCTTTTGCACCAACACAATTGGGCTCCCACAAGGTGAGTAGCTTGATTGGATTTGGCCCTTGTGAATGAACTCATCAATTTGATACATTATTTCCTCATTCTCCAAAAGGGAGTGCCTGCATATTGGAACATTGGGAAAGGGATCACTAGGTAGCAAACCACTTGGATGTTTGACCTGATAGTGAAAATAAATCCCTACAAGTGAAGAGAAGAGGTATTTGTATTCCTCTACAAGATTGTTCACTTGTTTTTTTTTTTGTGTAGAGAGACTATATGTTGAATTTTTGGTGGCCATATTGACCTTTCAATCCCCATTTGACCAATCCATGAAGAGGAGAAACTTTGCAGTATATGAGATTACTCTTCCACATTGTTTTGTCGAGATCAATGAAATTGTAGTGGTTGGAACTACTTCATGTAACTTGTCAGGCTAACCCCCCAGAGTGATAATGACATTATGAGGTTATGAATAATAAACAATATGATGTTTCCACATATAAGGTTGTCCCAAAATAACATCAAAAACTTCAAGTGGGGAAACATCACATAGTACCTCATCTTCAAAGGGTTTGATGTTGTAAGACATGTAACACTACTGGCTGACACATAATTCTCATCCTTGGATCAATTAATTGATGGTGTATGGTTGGGGGTGTGGCATCCTTGGAAGCTCCAATCTCTTGATGACCGCGATTGAGATTAGGGTCTTCTGGCTCCAGGTGTCAACAATGAAATGTAGTGGGGTTCCATTCACCCACATATGTGAATGGAAGAGGCATTTCCCTTCCTCAAGGTACGTCCTATACCCCTACCTCCTTGATGCTGATTCCGACCAATACTTTTGGCATGAAAAATCTACCTCTATCCTCTGGATTTCCACCTAAAGGAGGTCAGTTTCACACTTTGGGCAACCCCCAACCCAGATCCAATCCGGCTGGGGGAAATTTTTATAACCCTTAATAGAACATTCCTACTGGAATGATGCCCAACGAACCTTTTATGAATCAGCCCAGAGGACAACCTTATAATCCTGGATAGGGATATCATGCTTACCAAAACCCTGGATGGGCTGTAGTTTTGAAAGCACAATATTTCCCAGGAGCTTGGGGCCATATGTCGCAACCTCGTCTCCCTTTTTTGGCCACGCTTAATCTACCAGAATTGTCTAAGTTAATGAATGACCCTGTGAGTCATGAACCTACATGGCCCCCCATCCACACCAAGATTCCTTCAGACATCCCAAAATTCAAAGGTAAGAATGGTGAGGATCCTGATGATCACGTCACTAACTTTCACCTTTGGTGCTCATCAAATTCCCTTAATGACGATTCTATTCAATTGAGATTGTTTCAACGCACCCTCATTGGAGTTGTTGTGAAATGGTATATTGAGATACCTACGAGGGAATATGGGACCTTTTGTCAGCTGGTAATGGTCTTTCTTAACCAATTCCAATTGCCCATTCATTACAATGCTAGCCTAGAACTTCTGTCGACTTTACGCCAGGACACCACCACTCATATATCAGATCATATCTAGGAGTGGCATAGACAGAAGAGGTTGATTAAGACCCCTATACCCCCAACCTTTCTTTTAGAATGGTTCCTTAAGTCTTTGCATGCTCCTATCTCGAAGGACGTTGCCACTTCCAGGGTTACCACTGAGGAAGAAGCGACCTTTAGAGCCCAATAGTTAGACTTGATATATGCTTAGTCTGGGATGTTATACCACCTTCCTCCGGACTCATCGCGGTCAACTTACAACCCTAGAAAAAATCCTTGACCTCATGCTGATGGCATTGTAGGTTCTACCAACGTAAGATCTGCAGACTCGGTGACAAAGAATTTGAAAGAGTTGTCTCTGAGCCAGTCTGCAGGAGGGCCAACTTCGTCTATGTCTTCCAATCCCATTCATTCGGTGGATGTACTTTCCGTGAAATTGTTGGCCAAGCCAAATGGTAACCAACAACCAGGCAGGAATAAGAATAAAGGACGTAATAATCGTAAGGGTGGGAAAAATGGTAACAATCCCAAGGACAATGGTAATAATGAGAAGACGAATAATAATGTTGGAGAGGGAAAATGAGAAAAATGTAAGGTGAAGTTTCCCTGTAAGCTTTTCACAGATCATCACCTTACCCATTTATGCCCCAAACTTGCGGAAGCTGGAAGGCTATTATCTCTACCACCCGTCGTGTTGACAAATCCATTCCCACATAACCAACACATGGCCTTGAGCTCCTCAAACACTGGAAATGCAGCTGGTGGGAGTCAAAACCCACTGGTGCAATATGGAGATCGTTTGTGTATCAATATGGTCGATGAAAAAATCGATGTAGCCACTCGATCTTGAGATTATAGCTCTTCACAAGATATTCCTGGTCTAGAATCTCCTCCTCCTCCTTCAGAGACGAATTTATAGATTGGAAAACTGGAGCAACCACCTCGTGTTCTGAAAGGAGTACTCAAGTGCTCTACCCACAATCCAAATGCTAGAGCCACCTAGAACTACTCTATTGTTGAGGACCTGGGTCAAACCCCTTGTGCGATGTCAGATTTGGAGGTACTCCAGACGTTTCCTTCATAGAGGAATGCCTTACTATCTGCTTTAGGATCTCTAGAACCCAGTGGCTCAAAAATTATCAAGTTTGATGTCACGGATGTGAAGCCTCGCTTGCCTTACCATGTGGCTTTCCAAATCCACATGGAGTACTCAAAGTATACCATCAAATGTGCGGTTGTTGATGAAGGTGTTGCTACATGTGTGATGTCCTTGATCTGTTGGAAATATCTCGGTTCTTCGACTCTTTCCAAGTCATCGAACATGTTGACTACTTTTGACGGTCATTCCTTCTGCCCTCAAGGTATTCTTCCTGACTTTTTGGTCCAGTTAGGTGGGAAGATGGTAGAGGTGGAGGTAGAGGTAGTTGATGCACCTCTTGATTATAAATTATTACTAGGACACAATTGGACCTATACTATGGTCATCATCGTATCATCCGTCTTTTGTACTCTTTGTTTTACTCATGAAGGGAAGATTGTGATGATCGACCAGTTATCCTTTGCATACTCTAGTCCCAATACATCTATTGGACCGTCGATCCCTGTGATCGAAAATTCTCAACCGAAAACTAAGAATATCGGTGTCAGAATGTATTCTTCCCTCATGGGTACTTTCGACTTCACGACACCGATTCATCACATTTACGCCATGTCTAGTAGGCCCGTTTCGACTAGGAGGTCCATTCCTTTCTGCACTTTCTATTTTAGTGATCCGTGGAACCTACCTTCCCCGACTTCGTCTTGTGAAGGTCAGTTTCATGTTGAAATGGCCATGCCACTATCAACAACGGAGATTGTGTATCAAGTTGTTCTTGACTCTTCCACTGATCCTGATCTTGTTACCTTGCCGACGAATGAGGAGGATCTTGTTCTTAGGCCCATGTGGGCCACTTCATTGTCTTATTCACATGATTTCCTAGATGATACTTTGCATTTGGATGAAGCTATCATTGAATCCATGAATGGTTCTGATAGACCTTGGGATGATATGCAACATCGCTATGATTTTATCCCAGAGCTTGAAAGAATCAAACAGGATGAATTTCGATCTACTTTGAGTGAGATAGTCAGTCACGCCATAATTCCACTGGATACACACGACATTTATGCTGAAGGAAACATGGAGAGTATTTTTCCTACCGTCATGAACGATATCTCTCGTACCCCTGGAAAGGTTGAAAACGTAAATATCGATGCAGATTGTTCACCAAAAGAAATCCTGATCTACACCGAACTCTTCAGGGAATTTCAAGATGTATTCACTTGGTCATATGAAGATATGTCGGGAATCGACCCCTGTATTGTCAAACATGATATTAGAACTTATCCGGATGCTAAACTTGTTTGGCAACGTCTTAGAGTTTTCAAACCCTGGAAGACCCCTGCTATTAAGGTAGAGGTGGAGAAGCTACTTAATATTGGCTTCATCTACCCAGTTCCCTTGACTGAATGATTATCCAACCCCATTCCTGTGAAGCAAGGAAATATCTGTGTATGTATGGAATTTCGTGACCTGAATAGGGCCTGTCCTAAAGATAATTTCCCCACACCTTTCATCGATAATATTCTCGATGAGTGTGCGAGAAGCGAAGTATTTTCTTTTATGGACGGATTTACAAGATATAACCAAATTCAAATCAAACCTGAGGATCAACACAAGATGACATTTATTTGTCCTTGGGGTACTTTTGCATACTATAAAATGCCTTTCAACCTTAAAAACGCCAGAGAAGCCTTCCAACGTGACATGACTTTCACTTTTCACGATCTTAAGCACATAGTCGAAACTTACCTTGATGATCTCGTTTCTCACTCTCGCAAGAGAGCGGATCATGCTACACAACTTCGGCTTGTTTTTGAAAGATTTCATTACTATAGAATCCTGTTAAACCCTCACAAGTGCATATTTTGCGTTAAGCCTGGTTGTCTTTTGGGATTTATAGTTTCTGAGACCTGGATCATGGTAGATCCACTAAAGGTTGAGGTAATACTTCGATTGCCTCCCCCGCGCATGATTAGACAAATTCAAGGTTTATAGGGGAAAGCTAACTTTCTTCATCAGTTTATAGTGAATTATACCAATATCACTAAGGGTTTCATGCATCTTTTGAAGAAGGACACCCCTTTTATCTGGGATGAGTGAGCCCAAGAGTCCTTCGATGCTTTGAAGAAAGCCTTGGTATCGATGCCTCTACTGAAGTCTCCTGACTACAGTAGGGATTACCTGCTTTATATCGTTGCGTCTGAGGAGACGATTGGTATGGTTCTGGTTCAGGAGGATGATGAGCTCTACGATCACGTCATCTACTATCTTAGTCGAAATTTAGTCAGTCCTGAGCTTAATTATTCTCATGTTGAAAAGCTAGCTTTGGTTGTCATTCACACAGTCCACGTTTGCGTCATTATATATAGCTTTGAAAGACTATTGTGGTTGTCGATGTCAATCCATTTCAATACATCCTTACCAGGCGTATCATAGGGGGGAAATATAATAAGTGGATTTTCATTTTACAAGAGTTTGATCTCGATTTCACTTTTGCGAAATCCAAGAAATCACTAGTCTTCGTGGAGTTAATATCTGATTTTAGATGATTATATGACGACATTATCCATGTTGATTCATTTGCAAACAAACACATTTTTCTTGTCTGATCATCTAACCCCTGGTATGGAGACATTGTTCTCTATCTTCAAACCTTGAAGTTCCCTTAGCATCTCTCGCGAGATGACCGACGACGTATAAGATACCAAGATAATAATTTAACTATCGTCGGTGACACCTTGTATCTCCGAGGAATAGACATTATCTTGCATTGTTGTTTAACTCACAAAGAGGCTGAGTCAATCCTAAATGATTGCCACAGTGGGGCTTGTGGTGGTCACATATCCAGGCTTGTGACAACCCAAAAAATTTTGCGAGCCGGTTATTTCTAGCCTACTATATTTAAAGATTGTATTGAAGCGGTTAAGAAGTGTCACCTCTACTAGGTGTTCACTCAGAAAATGTGCTCGCATCCATCCCCTCTTCACCTAGTCATTACCGTCGGTCCCTTCACCAAGTGGGGGGTGGAATTCATAGATTGCAACCCAACTTCGGCTGGGGGGGATCAACACATTATCGTGGCCATCGACTACTTTACTAAATGGGTCAAGGCCATGCCTACAGTTAAATCCAATGAAAATATTGCAGCCTTCTTCGTATTCAATCAAATTATCGCCCGATTTGGTATCCCGAGTGAGATTGTCACTAATCATGGCAGTCACTTTCAGAACAAAATGATGGAAGAAATAACATCTAAGCTGGGGTTTAGACATGGTCATTCTTCTCCTTATTACCCCCAAGAAAATGGACAAGTAGAGGTCGTCAACAAGTCTGTCAAGACCATTTTGAAAGAAACTACCCGTCAGAGAAATTCCGACTGGCACATCATGCTATATCCCACACTCTGGGAATACTGAACCTCGATCAATATTGTCATCGGATTTTCCCCTTTCCAGTTAGTACACAGTGTGGAGTCGATTTTACCTATTGAATGCAAAATTCCTTCTCTTAATTTGGCAGTCGCGCTCCTACCCGACACTTCCGATCTTGAGCGACGCCTTATACACCTAGAGATTCTCGATGAGAAGCATCGAGATGACTTTACGACTATTGAGGCAAACAAAAAACGTGTCAAGGTATAGCATGACAAGTCTGTCTTTCCTTGGTTGTACGCTGAGGGTGACTTGGTCCTCTTGTATGATCAAGACAAAGAACCACTGGGGGCAGGCAAGTTTAAACCCATGTGGCACAGTCCTTATATAGTGCGACATGTTCTAGAAAAAGGAGCCTATGATTTAGAATATTATGAAGGGAATATGTTGGTCGAGCCCAGGAATGGGCTCTACTTGAATAGATATTATGCTTGAGCCCCAAGCTCGGGCAAAACTCTTTGTATACTAATGTAATTTAGTGTATATATCTTTTCCCTTTCTTTCCATCTTTAGCTTTCTTATCAAGTTTTCCCTTGGTTGGAAGATGTCAACGAAGACTTTGGTTTACCTAGGATTTGCAGATGGAGCCAGTCATCATACATGGAACTTGGCTTCCACCGCTTGGGTGGTTTACTCACCCAAGGGTCTACTCGTGTCTTCAGGTGGTGTATGCCTAGGGCCATCCACGAACAATGTGGCCGAATATAACATCGTTATAGAACTTCTGCCCGATGCTATCTCACATAGTATTCTCTCTTTAGAGGTTTTCCTGGATTCCTAGTTAGTAGTATGTCAGTTGAACGGAAGTTATCACATGCGTGATCCTACTTTACTCCGACGATTCCTACGAGTACGTCTTTTAGAACGACAATTTGATTTTATTACATATTATCACATTCCTAGGAGTTCTAATCATGTATCCTATGCTTATGATAATTCCGTTTTAGATTGACATTTGTCACATAATTAAAGAAAAGACAACCACATCATCAATGTACACATTGTAAAATATAAGTAAAGCCGAAGATCCCTTTTTATATATTTCAAAAAATATGGTGTTTATAGTACAAAATTGGGGCTAATACTCTCAATACACATATACAACCGGTACTACAATATCCATGACATCTATGCCTGTGGCGCCGGATGTGTGTCATGGTAACAAACCACGACATTTTTGAGACACCGAAAGAGTCGTACCCATGATCTGGGTACACCAACCACCTGTCGTTTCATGGCTTCATGCAGATCCTCTACCTGAACCATGGGAATCCCTGCACATTTTGTAGGACTCTCTCTGCTTCTCCTCTCGTCGCCTCGTCTCCCCAGTTCCTCCGTCGATGTTGAGGAAACCCTTCCGGTCGTCGCGGACCCATGTCTGAATTACACAAGTGTCTAGATAATACTTAAGCACCATCCAAAAATATTTTTGTTCTATTATACAAAAATACAAAAACATGAAATATTTAAAAAACTTTTGACATACCTATGTCACCATAGGCGGTCCCTGGTGGGAGTGGCATGTATGGATCTCCTCGAAGGTCTATCCTTGCATAGGGATAATCATCTAGGGAAATGACCTGTCGCTGCCACGAGTAGAAGAAATCCTCGTTGTATGGTGTCAACACCCTACCTCCTCCTTTTCGCCTCATTACCTCGGTCCACTGGGACATGGATGGATCATGAGGTCCTCTAGGAAGAATCTCGACTCTAGGTCCCAGACCTGGAACCCACTCAAAAAATAAACTGCATAGGATAGAGGCAAACTCAAAATTCCTCTTACTCCCCTGTTTGCACTCTGTCAACTAGCTCTTCATATTTTCCAGTAGTGAGGTACACCAGTCATATACTATGGGTCTCATACACTGCACTACATAGAACATGAGTGGCCTTGATGCCTGGTGCAACGAGTCTGAACTTGTGATCCTGGTCAATACAAGCAAAATAATCTTCAGGCTGATATTTTTTATCGCCCGGATAGGGAGTTGACTCCCTACCTTAGGAGTCCCTGCTACATAGTGGGCATCAATGTATTACTCTATTTTCATTCCGCTCCCTGCTCCCTGTGATTTGAGGTTTACAACCTCTCCCAGACGTGATAGACTAGTCAAGAAGTAGATATCTTCTACTTCAATCTTCAATCTTCAATGGTTGTCTATCGAGGATGAAGCTTTCACTCTCAGGGTCCCAGTAACCGACAAGCATCTTGAGAAACCTCACCTGGGTCCTCATTCCTTTGAGTGCCCAAAATTTATATAAGCCACATCTCTTTAATGCCATTTGGGCCCCTAGATCTTGATCCAGATCAGCATCGACCTCCTCGTGCTCTCTTTTTCTCCATTCAAGAACCATCCTGCCAAAGGAAAATCAAAAATTGAGTTAGCATCCTTAAAAATCATTGATGTCATGCCTGTACACGAGCTACCTTACTTACATTTGTGTATAGGGCTGGATATATGCTCCCTGTAGTTTTCACAAGCGCTTATAGCTCATCGTATATGCGACCTGATAGAAGACGGCCCGCGTACACCAATTTTTACATTTTACACCCTCAATTACTAAAAATTTGGAACCCAATTTGAAAATTTAATCCACTATAATTGAATAGGAAGAGAAGTAGATTTACCTGGTCCAGATGGTTTTTGGTTTCGTTTCCTAATGCTCCCACAATCACCATTTGAATCTTAGAGGTATTTTGGTCCAATTTGCACTATTTGGGTAAAAAAATCAAAATGGTATAGTAATTTTTGGTTTTGTTACTATTTATAAACTATTTTTACCCACTTTCTATAGTTTTGAGCCATTTTTTCACTTAATGGACTATTACAGGGGTAGATTGAGTTGGTTTTTGTAGTTTTCACTAGGGATTTTTGCAGATTTTAACGTTATGTTGCCCGTTCGTCACCACGGGCAGGTATTTTCACTACCCAACATATAGGATAGGTATCCATTCTACCATGCATTTTCTCATTATCCTATAACTATCGCCTTTTATGCCTTAGGTACGAACCCATTTGTTGCGACATAGAACCTTCCATTTGCTATAAGTAGTGTCATTATCAAGTGGTAGAGACTTACCAAACATGGGTGCCCTAGTTAGATCCTCTAGTTAGATCTATCCACACATTGGGATTCGTGCAGTGTCTTGGATGCCATTAGCCTTATTGGTGGTTTCATCACCTTTGTCAACAATTTTCATCATTGTATGCTATTCAGAGGGTCTTTTTCATGTACCGCTTGCACTTGGCACACATGAAAGACGCACCGGGTCATTGATTCGTGAACATGTTCTTCGTCTGATTTCCACCAAATCATGAAGCTCCTGCTTTGTACCTCGTGCTGACTGATGAGAGATGCCTTAATTATCTCCTTTAAGCGGGTCTCCTTCCATCGACTTCAACCCCTTTATTCTGGAAACGAGACCTAGAGTATTATGAGTACCTTGAGGCTTGCAATCATCAGTGGCAGGATCTCTCATCATCGATAGTTAGGAATACATCAATGTATCATGATCGATGGATTCTTCAGGTGTTCGACACCGACTCGTTTATCCACACTTGTAATAATGTACTCGGTGCCTTGATACCTACTTTCATTGTCAGTAGGATGTCTCACGTTTGTTAACGGTATACCTCAATGACTGGTAATCAAACGACGTCTCATTGTGTTCGACCTCAACTCCTTTATTCACATGATGTAGACTTACACCCTTGGTGGATTGTGTAGAAGACTTGAAGACATCACTATGTTGCCGCAACTTTCTTGAGTTGTTGCTCCCTTTTCATTGGACCAATACCTATATGACTTTAGTGATCATGGGAGATCAGATTGTACTCCATTGTATACAAATATCTTCAGATTGGTTTTGAAACTGGTTCTACTAGGCCTTGTTCGTGTCTATGAAAACTATTGGCATATAAACACATTTGTATTTTCTATTCATGGCCACAGACACTTGTTTGGTATGTTTTCACATGGATCTGCAGTGTAATTTTATCAGTAGACATGTATGCAAAGTCAGTTCATATTATAAAGAGCAACTAGTTCGTCCAGCTGGTTCCCCATCACTCCACTTCTGGGTTGTTTATAATGTATTTTGGACATCACAGATACTCCTCTAACCTCACACATTAGGGGGCATTTGTTATAGCAAGATTTTCCTCACCCTATGGAATCTTGCACAAAGGTCCTTTTTCCATTTCCCTATGCAGACTTAGCATCCTTGTTTGATAAATCCAAAGCTAAAAATACAAGTTTTTCCACATGTATGCACCTTGCCTACTATACAACCTGCGTATACGCAGGCTGCTCCACTACAACCCGTGTACATCAGGATTTGTGCCAAAAAATGAAAATTAAATGTCAGGTTTCCATGTCACGACATGAGATCTATGATCCTTGACCTTCCATATACTAGAAACATTCTGACTTGACCCTTCAGTTCCATTTGAAGGCTATAAATGGGCCAATTCTGAGCTATGGAAAAGAGGAAAAAGAATTCAACTTTGAGAGAAAAGTTACTCTAGAGAAATTATTACTTCATATTGAGTCTGCATCCCTTTGTCCTTTAAGTCTGAACACAGTGTTCAACCTCCAAGCTCTTCTCTTATTGATGGAGAACCTCATTCTCTCCCTTCTATGAGCTTGCCTTTGGTGGAGGATTGAAGTGATGGAGGCCCAACTGGAAGTAACTTAGTTTCTTGGTTTCGAACCCTGTCGATACAGAAGTCTGTAATATTTTCACTTCTACTAATCATTTATTAATAGAAATACTCATTTCCCATCCAATTGATATCTTTCAAATATATGAGTTATTATCCATGGGCATATTTGTTATGTATATTAATGGATTATGCTATCTAATGTGCTAACCTTTTATATTATCACCATATGCTTGCTTTGCTTATTTGTTGAGAACTTGTTGCAAGTATATAGTTTTGTGTCAAAGTGCTCAACAGTGGACATCATCAAACATATGGACAAGGTAGGCCTCTTTCTTATCTCTCTTGCATATTGGTTTATATAGCATGTTGTTGGGATAAATTTAATTTCTGCAGTCATTTCCGTCTGTTGTGGTTTACCCTAGCCATAGAGAGTTTTTCCCTCGTAACAACTAGAGTGACAAGAACACATTTATACTAAGGGAATAAATTTTAATTTATAAATGTCCTTATTGAATTTTAAAGTCATTGGTAGAGGAAAGAGGTTCTATCAATTATAGGTCTAATTGGAAATCATTGACCAATTTGTAAATGTGTATAGTTGAGTCAACACAAAGTATATTGGCTCACAACATGCAGTAGAAAAAGTTATTAGCAAGAGTAGGTTGATTCTGTATGCTAAGGAAAATTTCTTAGTTTCACAAGTAACATTCATTAGTGTAAAGGGCAAGTAGTGCAATACTCTTTCTACATAAAAAAATATTCATTTCTAAGTATTGAGTTTATTGTGAAGTAATTTCAAATATAAACCAAAAGTGTTCTTGTGAATGCATATCCACCCTCATTAAGATATCTTGAGACAATATTGAAATATATATAATTTATTTGTAATTCCATTGTTAAAAAGTAGTGCTTACTTATGCTTATCATTGGTTTCCCACTACACTCCATTGAAGCACCTTTTGGACTCCATGCATTGTGTATTCGATGGGGTTTCTCATTGAAATTTGAACTTTTTGTTATGTCATTCATCTTCTTCAGAAAATTTTTGTTATAAGAAAATGATTCATTTGTTCCTTTTAAAATAGAGATGGTAACCTATATTCATATGCATGTAATTCTTCTATGTGGGAAACCTTTATGGAAAAAAATTAGATGGAATTTGCTAACACAATCAACAAATACTCTTTCTCAAAGGTTATGTGTCAATAACATGAATTGAAATAAAGCCCTAGATTTTGAATGATTTAAACAAGGAGACCTTCCATGCAAATTCCACCTTGAATGATTTTAACAAACAAACCTTCCATGTATATTCCACCTTTTATTTTTTATACATAATTGGAATAATACTCATACTGGAAGGTTATGTCTCAATCACATGAATTGAAATAAAGCCCTAGTTTTTGGATGATTTAAACAAAGAGACCTTCCATACAAATTTCGCCTCAAATGATTTAAACAAAGAGACCTTCCATGCATATTCCCCCTTTTACTTTTTCTGCATAATTGGAATAATACTTGTTCTCAAAGGTTATGTCTCAATCACATCAAATGAAATAAACTCCAACATTCTGAATGATTTAAACAAATAGACCTTCCATTTAAATTCCACCTTGAATGATTTAAACAAAGAGACCTTCCATGCACATTCCACCTTTTACTTTTTCTACATAATTGGAATAATTGTAATATACC
>JASDQU010101340.1:24324-42181 GCA_032191745.1 Picea mariana | reverse complement strand
ACTTATGCTTATCATTGGTTTCCCACTACACTCCATTGAAGCACCTTTTGGACTCCATGCATTGTGTATTCGATGGGGTTTCTCATTGAAATTTGAACTTTTTGTTATGTCATTCATCTTCTTCAGAAAATTTTTGTTATAAGAAAATGATTCATTTGTTCCTTTTAAAATAGAGATGGTAACCTATATTCATATGCATGTAATTCTTCTATGTGGGAAACCTTTATGGAAAAAAATTAGATGGAATTTGCTAACACAATCAACAAATACTCTTTCTCAAAGGTTATGTGTCAATAACATGAATTGAAATAAAGCCCTAGATTTTGAATGATTTAAACAAGGAGACCTTCCATGCAAATTCCACCTTGAATGATTTTAACAAACAAACCTTCCATGTATATTCCACCTTTTATTTTTTATACATAATTGGAATAATACTCATACTGGAAGGTTATGTCTCAATCACATGAATTGAAATAAAGCCCTAGTTTTTGGATGATTTAAACAAAGAGACCTTCCATACAAATTTCGCCTCAAATGATTTAAACAAAGAGACCTTCCATGCATATTCCCCCTTTTACTTTTTCTGCATAATTGGAATAATACTTGTTCTCAAAGGTTATGTCTCAATCACATCAAATGAAATAAACTCCAACATTCTGAATGATTTAAACAAATAGACCTTCCATTTAAATTCCACCTTGAATGATTTAAACAAAGAGACCTTCCATGCACATTCCACCTTTTACTTTTTCTACATAATTGGAATAATTGTAATATACCTGGAACAATTAAATAAACAAGAAAATATATTGCGCAAGTAATAGGCACATAAAATACAAAGCAGAAATATAGAGCAGAAACATAATATTGTAACCAAAAAAATCTTAGTTCACTTGCCTCTTCGAGGGGGAAACCTCCAAATGAGCAGAGCTCTCTTACAATAATCCTCAATAACATACAATGGAGAGATTCATTCTTTAAAAATAGTTCACAACCAAAAATATCATGGGCCAATACCAAATGCCAATACCAAGGGCCAATACCATGGTTTATTTATAACATTCCACTAACCAACCTTCTAACCACTTTTGGTCTCGATAATAATGAGGGTTGACCACTTATTACAATGATAACTGAATAATGACTAACTACGAGGGATTAGGGATAGATACTAACATGCCCTCCCCCTTCAAAAGAAGCCTTATCCTCAAGGCTGAAGATGTGGAGATTGTTGCAGGATGACAACTGGTTCCCAAGTTGCATCCTCTGGAGATGTGTCCTTCCATTTGATCAACACTTCTTTGATAGTGCGTTCCTACAGGTGACATTCTCGCATGTTGAGGATAGATTCAGGCTGTAGCCAAATGAATTCTTCTTCATATAGTTCAGGTAGAATGGTTTGAACATGACAATTCTGATCCTAAGTGACTCGCAAGAGAAGAAGAATGAAACTCATTTGATATTCGGGACTTGAGTGATGATTTCAGAGACAAAACCAAGCGATCCTTATATCTGAGTACATTTTCTTACTAAGTATAGCAGATGGGAGGGCTATTTTCAGCTTGAAGTCACTAAATTATCCGTGAGATAGTGAGATGGGCCAACCATTCATGTCAAACTTCATCAGTCTAATGGGGGATTGGTAATGATAGAGAAAATAGGGAACCTTCATATTCATATTTTCTGGACAACGCATCTACCAATACATTATCTTTTCCTTTCTTATAGATGATCTCATAATAATAGGACAACATTTTGGTCAACCACTTTTTTTTTTCTAGGGAGGAAAACCTCTACTCGGGGAAATACTTGAGACTATGGTGATCGGTTTTGATTTGAAAGAGATGCCCTGATAGATATGGTCACCAAGTGTGCACATCATAGAGAATGGCCATAATTTACTTTTCATATGTAGATTTACCCAAATTGTGACCACTCAAAGCCTGGCTAGTGAAATGAAGAGGTCGACCATCTTGTGTGAGAACTACACCAATACCAATGCCTGAAGAATTTGATTCGACCGAAAAAGTTTTGTTCAAATCAAGGATTCCTAAGATGGGGGTAGTACACATGGCCTGATTCAAATATAGGAAGGATTGTTCGGTTGCAAGGGTCCACTGAAATGCATTCTTCTTAATAAGGGTTGTCAATGGCCAGACATTTTTCCATAATGGTGGACAAATTTATTATAATATTCCATGAGGCCAAGAAAACCCCATAGGATTTTCAAGGTCTTAGGATGTGGCCAATTCTACATAGCTTGAATCTTGTTTGGGTACATGCATACTCTATTACGACCGACAATATGTCCCAAGTATTCAACCTCACTTGCCCCAAAAGAAAACTTGGAATTTTTTTACAAACACTTGATGGTCCCGTAACAATTGGAGTAGTTTGTCCACATGATGAATATGGGAATCCCAAGTACGGTTTTAAATAAGAATGTCATCAAAGAACACCGAAACAAACTTCTGAAGGTAGGGCTTCAAGAGTTTATTCACGAGACTTTGAAAGGTATATGGAGCACTGCAAACCCAAAAAGTCATTACCAAGAACTCATAATGGCCTTCATGATTTCTCAAAGCGGTCTTCATAATATCTTCTTCCTTCATCCTAATCTAGTGATAACTGGAGTGAAGATCCAATTTGGTGAAGAAACAAGCACCCTGGAGCTCATCCAACAGATC
The DNA here is from genome assembly GCA_032191745.1 of Picea mariana. NCBI lineage: Eukaryota > Viridiplantae > Streptophyta > Pinopsida > Pinales > Pinaceae > Picea > Picea mariana. The sequence goes on along the minus strand of JASDQU010101340.1, from coordinate 39,491 downwards.
ATCAATGACAAGAATGTGAAACTTATCCTTAATAGTCAATTTATTAGGGGCACAAAAATCTAGACACATGCACCAAGAACCTTCTTTCTTTAGGACCATTACAATAGGGGAGGAGTATGGGATGATACTTGGGTGAATTACCCCGACTTCCAATAATTCCTGCACTATTTTTTCTATTTCATTTTTTTGAGCAAAGGGGTATCTGTAGGGGTGTACATTGTGGGGCTGACTACCATAAAGGTGAGGGATGTTGTGATCATACTCACCTTGGGATGGGGGTAATTTCGTGGGTGTCTCAAAGACCCGGTGGTGCTTTCCAAGACGAGTTGTAGGTCAAGATGGATTGCAGAGGATGATAGCTCTTGTTCCTGGATGCAATTAAATTGGGAAATCACCTCATGATGACCTTTCTTCAAGGGTTTCTCCATTCTGTGAGAGATGATAATTTTTGGGGACCTAGCATGCAAGCCATAAAGGGTATAAGTGTGAACATCTTGAATAAATTTCATATATAATTCATGATAATCCATGGTAATCGGTCCCAATGTGCGTAACCATTCAACACCAAGACAATATCACAACCACCCATGGAAATGGAAAACATGTGATTTTTCAGGGTATAATCGCTCATTTGGAGTTTGACATTCTCATAACGGCCCCTAAATTTCATTATACCACCATTAACTATGAGAATTTGAAATTTTGAAACTGGTTGAATAAAACAATTGACATCCTCGACAATCCTACGATGAATAAAATTATGGGTGTTTCCACTATCAATCAACACTACTACTAGCCATTGTTTGATGTATCCTTTGATCTTTAATGTCCGTGGAGCAAAAATACTAGCAAGGGCATGGAGAGAGATGACAGGTTCTTTCAATTCCACAAGCGGTGCAAAGGTGTCGGAGAGGGGCAGAGTGGGCTCATTATCCTCTAGCTCGAGTTACTCATATAACATTCGGTCCTTTGACCCATATATCTGGAAGAACTTCTATTCATGACATTTATGTCCTAGCACATAGTTTTCATCATAGTAATAACAAATCCCTTGTTTCCTATGTTTTTCCATTTCTTCTGGAGACACCTTCCGAACCGTCAAGGTTTGAGTGGTAGCACTGGACAAGGATGGTTGGGGAATGAAGAACGAAAGGGTTGTTCCTAAATAATTGTCTTATCTTCCAATGCTAATTTGCAATCCTACAACCAAGTAAAAGGATGATGCATGAAAACATGAGCACGAATTGCCTCTTTTAAGCCACTTATGAAACATTCAAGAAAAAATTCATCAGATAAGCCCTCAGTTCTGATATCTAACTTTTCAAAGGATGTAATGAAATCAGTGACTGGCCCTGCTTTTTTCAACTTGGTGAGGCGCCCCAAATAATGAGATTCCTGATCAAAATGTGCACAAACAACTTTGGTGAACATGTTCCAATTGGGATGGCCTGGATAAAATTTCTTATGCCACTACCACCATTGCCATCGTTCTTGGTCTAAGTACAGAATGCCTACATGGAGTTTGGTCTCATCATCTTGAATATTATGGAGGGAGAAGTAGTGTTCCAATTGGGAGACCTACCCAGTTGGGTCAGATCCATCAAATTTATGCATCTCCACTTTTGGAAGATTATTCCAAGAGTTTGGATAACCCCAAGGAGAGTGGGAAATATGAGTATTATCGTAATGAGAAGAATGAGGGGCTTTCGAGTGGTACTCTGGTTTCTTACCCTTGTCAAGAAATACAAGGTGTTGGGAAATGACGTGCAGGTTGGTCTTGATGACATCCATGGATGAAAAGCGCTTCTGTAGTTGGCTAAGGTCCCCTAGGGTTTGTTTGATCTTAGAGACATCGTTATATAGTTGGTTTACCTTAGTGTCCTATTCTTCCATGGTTTGAGAGTGGGTGATAGGGCCCATTGTCATCAACTACTATAGTGATCAACACGATATAAGAAGAGTGATGGGATAAGTTGCAATGAAGGGTGTCGGGAAGGAGATCGGGTCCACAAAAAGGCTTAAAATTGATAGATATCACTGCAATCAGGGAGAAAAAAGGAAGCCAATGGGATAGGTTGTAAACAAGGGGTAGGGGGGTCAGGTCCACAAAAAGTTTGAAAAATTATAGGTATCACTGTGATCAGGGAAAAAAGAGGAATCCAATGGGATAGGTCTCAAATAAGGGTCTTATCAGTCCCCTGAATTTTTTTTTACTCTTGTGAAGTTATACTCCAATCTGGATAATTTTTCAATGTCAAAATTTCCAAATTATTAAGAGGAAGAAATATGTGGGAATTTTGCAACCAGAATGTAGAAGATTAGGTTGCGCAACAATAGATCTTGTCTGTGCATTTTTTTTGCTATTCTTTTTTTGTTTTGTGTCTTTTCCAAGGGTTACAACTTGTTTCAGGGTACCTACAGAGAAGGGTTTTCCCTGTGATATAACTCTCTGATATACATGCAGGGTCAACAGTAGTACTCGGGCCAATATCTCAAGGCACCAACTAAGGAGTCTCGATTGTACCCTAAGCCGTACTACCTGATTACCTAGGTACTAGAGAGTATCTTCCCGAGTGTTTTTCTCAGTGACACTATAATAGTCAGGTGACTGATCGATTGAGCTATGCGGGTTCCAAGATGCCTAGGGAAAGTTCGTGCATAGGTGTTTTCTGATGCTCTACCACTTGAAGGGGTACCGACATGGGTTACAAAGGTGGCCAACATATGTGCACTTAAGTACCACTTGTATTTACTGTGTGTATGCGTCCCCAACTGTGAATTTGTGCGTTGAACAACATATCTTTGTGGTTTATTGACACCGGAACACATTGCTACCCTGAATAAATATTTTCACCCACACTTCATGCCCAAGAAGGTGCTCTGACACCACTTGTAATATACCTGGAATATTTAATAGAACAAGAAAATATATTGTGCAAGTAACAGGAACATCAAATATATAGCATAAATATAGGGCATAAATATAATATTGATACCACATAAAGCTTAGTTAACTTGTCTCTTCGAGAGGGCAACCTCCAAATGAGAATAGATCTCTTACAATAATCCTCAACAACATACAATGGAGAGATGCATTCTTTAAATACAATTCACAATAAAAAATACCATGGGCCAATCCCATGGTTTATTTATAACATTCCACTAACCAACCTTCTGACTACTTGTGGTCCCGATAATAATGAGGGTTGACCACTTATTACAATGATAACTAATTAATGACTAACTATGAGGGGTTAGGGACGGATCCTAACAATAATACTCGTTCTCAAAAGTTATTTCTCAATGACATCAATTGAAATAAGCCCTAGATTTTGAATGATTTAAAAAAGAGACCTTCCATGCAAATTCCACCTTGAATGATTTAAATAAAAAGACCTTTCATGCACATTCCACCTTTTACTTTGTCTACATAATTGGAATAATACTCATTCTTGAAGGTTATGTATCAATCACATGAATTGAAACAAAGCCCTAAATTTTTAATGATTTAAACAAAGAGACCTTCCATGCAAATTCCACCTTTAATGATTTAAAAAAAGTGCATTCCATGGATATTCTACCTTTTATTTTTTCTACATAATTGGAATAATACTTGTTCTATAAGTTTATGTCTCAATCACATCAATTGAAACAAGTGTTTCATGGCAGCGTAGTCCCTGGCAGGTTGGAATGGGAATAAATGCACTGCTATGGCAGGACCGAGTAGAGACACGTGTGAATCATATTGAAGTATAGGTGGTATCCATGCAGAGGATGACTTATGGCAATGTGTAACAGGCCATCCATAAGACATTGGGATGGTATATGACCCCCAAGGTTAATATGCGAACGAGACAATCTTTTCCTGGGTGTGTATAGTTCAAACATGGGACTTAGAAAATTTTTGTCTCAATGAATTGAAATAAAGGTTCCTAGAAAAAAGGACTAGGAATCACACACATTAAACATTCAAATATAATAAACAAAATTTCCTGACATCCAACATAGTTGAAGGAAAACAATTTAGCATTCCGAAAGCAACACACAAAAATTGTTCCCAAATTAGTTTTCTTTGAAATCTATCAAAAATTAATAATGCATGTTACATATTTCTGGAAATTTAAATGTGTTTGTCATATAGACTGGGATTGGGGCTCCCTCGGACCATAAAAAAAATAAGTACAAGAAATAGGATTGCAGAAAGAAGAAGTGCGCGGTGGTAGAGAGGAAGACTTGGAAAGAATAAATTGGAAGTTATGAGTCTTTGGTTATAGATTTCTATTTAAAGAGGTAGAATAACTGGATTGATAAAGAAAGAAATATGTGATCAATATAGACTTACTATGAAGACGATGCGTTTTTGTTGCTCTCATCGACAACCACTAGAATTGTGCCAACTGGTTGTTGCCCTTCGTCAGTGAGCTTGTCCATTCTTTGTTGGAGCCATTATTCAATGTAGCTTCTCATGGGGGCCATGTTGACTTCATCCCGTATTTCTATGTCGAAAAGATCATTTTCTAATTTCCTTAGATCCATAGAAATATTATGCATAGCATGTTCAATTTCTTCATTGTGTGCTGAATAGTCCAATATCCAGTTCTCGACGTCATCTTCACCATATTCAAGGATGTCGTAAAATGTTTCTAAAGACAACCCCTTTAAAATATCAACGTGTTCATCGAAGGCTTGCTTGGTCAAGGACAAGGATTTGAGGATTAAGTTTGGGTCTTGAACCTCGTTGGTACTTCCGACTAAGTCTGTTTGGGTAAGGTTTCTCAAAAATTCTTCTTTCTCTGATATGGCTTGTTCACATGATTCGACAATGAGCTGGAGGTTCTTAACTTTCTCTTTCCAGTATTCTTTTAATTGTTTGACCCGCTTTGGGGAGGGGATATCCTATTATCTTCTTTTCAGATCCGAGTTGTTGATGGCATGGTTGGAAAAAAGGATCACTATCTTTTCATAGAAATGTTCTTCATTTTTTAAATCCGTCTGCAAATGTCCATGCAAATCATTTGCACTCTTTTGAAAGGAATCTATATTTTGTGATGTTTCCCAGGCTTTAGTAATTAGGTGCATTTTTTTCTTGATGTTCTTCTCTACAAAGGCTCTATAGGATGTGAGGAGGCTGGAGGATCCTTTTAACTTGGCTGTAGGGGTAGCAGGCACGGTTTTTGCTAAAGGATTGGCAAACATTGGGGTAGTAATAAAAGCCTCCTCCAATTCCTTGATAAGACGTTCTCAAAGTTGAATGGCTCATATTTTTGGCTAGGAATGAGGATAGATGTTAAGAAATTTGTGGACAGATGTAGAATTTGTTAGCACACAAAGGGAAAAAGGCAGAACACAGGGTTATACCAGCCATTACCCATACCTAAGAGGCCGTGGGATGCAATGAGCATGGATTTCATATTGGGACTGCCAAGAACGCAAAGAGGATTTGATTCAATATTTGTGGTGGTAGATAGATTTTCAAAAATGGCACATTTTATACCATGCCAGAAAACTAGGGACGCAACTCATATTGCGAACCTATTTTTCAAAGAAGTCATCAGACTTCACGACTTACCAAGAAGTATAGTTTCAAATCGAGACACCAAGTTCGTGGGACATTTCTGGAGGACTTTATGGAAGAAGATGGGGACAAGTTTGTCATTTAGCTCAGCTTATCATCCTCAGACAGATGGGCAAACAGAAGTTGTGAATAGGAGCTTGGGGTATTTGCTGAGGAGCCTAGTGACTGAACACAACAGTCAGTGGGATCACATTTTGCCACAGGCAGAATTTTCTTATAATGATTCGATGACCAGAAGCATAGGGAAGAGTCCATTCCAAATTGTGTATGGCATGCAACCAAGGGGAGTTTATGAATTGAAGGATTCAGAACATAATGAAACTAGAAGTGCTAGTGTAGAAAACTTTGCAGAAGCAATGAAGGAACTTCACAGCCAAGTGAAGGAGCGATTGCAGAATTCAAACCAGGAATACAAGTGTAGAGTAGATCAACACAGGCGAGAACTTCAGTTTGAATTTGGTGATCCGATTCTTGCACACCTGAGGAAGGAAAGGTTCCCAAGGGGAACATATAACAAACTAAAAATGAAGAAGATTGGACCATGCAAGGTCATAAAGAAATTTGGGGCAAATGCATATGAGATTGAATTACCCGATGGGATCAAAATTTCACCGATATTCAACATCTCATATTTGTACCCTTACAGAGCTGAAGAAGTAGGAGCAGATAGTGAACAAAAATAGGTCCAGTGGACAAAACAAATGCCTGTAGTTGAAAATCCCCAGATAGAAAGCATGATTGACAAGAGAGTCAGCAAGAGGACCAGGAGAAAAGAGTATTTTGAATACTTGGTCAAATGGAAGGGACATCCAGTTCAAGATGCCAGTTGGGAAGATGAAGCATAAATTCAGAAGCATGGACAGACTGTGCAAGAACTCATGAACAGGAGTCCATGAAAATTTTCAAGTGAGGGAGTATGATGCAGGAGCATCGCCAGCAGCAAGCAAGCGCAGACGTTGAAGCCAGCTGGAAAGCGCAACACGCATTTTTCACCTTTTGAAATATTTTTGAAACATAAATGTAATGGTTAAAGGGAAGAGTACTTACCTATTGTAAACAGGTCTTGAGAGATTGCTCTCATCTGTAAAACATTAAGGCATTTATGTGTAGTTAATGAAAGTAGGTAGGTTTGAATAAAGATCAGACAGTTTAGGAGCGTAGGAGGGAAAATTGACTATAGACACCCTCACCTTTGTATCATTGTAACATTAGAGAGAGACCATTGTATCATAAGCATAGAGCAGAAGAAGGAGGAGGCTGTAACAGAAAGTTGTAGAGAAGAAACCATGTACAGAAGTTCTGAATTAATATATGAAGCTTTGATTCAGATTCATGGTGTTATGATGCTTTCTGTGTATACATGTTGAATGGCATGCTTATGGTTGTTTATTCTCTCTGTTATGCATTTGCTTAAATATTGTGTGAATGTATGATTTCATGTTGAATGTTTGAAGTCTGAGAGAGAGAGAATGAGTTTCGATTGTTTCTCTTCCTGAGTGGAAGTTCCTACAAGGAGTGTTTTGACGGAGGTTCAGAGTTTATCTCTGAAAGCTTAGGAGAGATACCATTATTCTCATTCTCGCAGAAGTTCAGGTGAAGCACAAAAGTCGTGCAAGGTGTGCGCAAGATGGTTGAAAGCTTAGAAATTATCAACTAAGGGGTGAATTGAAGGACTGTTGTTGTAGGAGAGTGCACAGAGTCAAGAACTCAAATACTTAAAAGTATTTGAGGGTTTGTTGTAAGGAGTGTGTGTAGGAGTCTTTTCAAAGTCTCGAAATTGCGAAGAAAGATCAGAAGTGGTAGCGTCGTTGAAGTGTTCAAAAGAGGACAAGGTCTAACTACTTCGAAGGGAGATAAGGGTCGAAGTCATCCAGCAAAAGTTAAGTTCTAGTGGAAGAACCTTGGGTTATTTCACAGGAGTTATCAAAGAACAATGAGCAGTCAAAATTCTCTGTGGGGAATTCATGAAATCATGAGGACCGTAGGATCTAGGGAAGTTGCAGGGTCGTTAGAGGCAGGCAAGATTTCCACTCTAGGATCCAGAATCAACGTAGACCATTGATCATGCTTTGCACAAGCTGTCAGATCATTTCAGCATTTCGGGGATCCTAACAACAAGGAGTTGAGCACAGTGAAACAAGAATCCCGAAGTCGTGAGTTGAGATAGGAATTGGATTAGAGTTTCAAGATTTTGGCACTTCAGGGGTCGGGAGAAGGAGGAGACAACGCTTTGGGAGTGAGAGTCCCAAAAACCTGGAAGAGTGACAGGTGGAATGAGTCTACGTCAAAGGTAGAAAACCACAAGGACGACAGGTGTCGTGTTTTTGTCAATTGGCGGAGTTAAACCTTGTTGACCATTTTGGCACTTCGGAGGTCGAAAGACTGGGAGTCTTGCATCTGGATTTGTGAAATTGTGAAGTCTAAAATATTGATGAAGTGAGAATCCCATTGAAAAGTCAACCTTTGCTGAGTGCATCAAAGTTCGGCAATTCGAGTTTCGGAGGTTGTAGGGACAGGAACCCTTGACATCAGGGATCGTGAAATCATGAAACTCGAAGTCCTGAATTATCGAAGGGTCCGATCCTATCTTGGGTCAGGAGATATGGGTTGATGCTTCATGTTTGATCGCGTGAGAAAACTCATAAGGATCTGTGGATACACTGTTGTGTGTGAAAGGTATTTTCCGAGGGGAAACCAAAGAGTCAATCAGACTCAAAGGCTAGATTTAGAGCGATCTTGTGTGGAGCTCGACCTGAGGGTTTGGGGGTCTGCATCATCATAGATCACACTCCTGTACGTAGAGTGGAGAGGAGGGCACACTCAAACACTACACGCTCGCGCTCCTTCATGTAGAGTGGAGAGGAGGGCACACAGGGAAGGAGGGCACATGGAGGCTCGTGCTCTTTCACACAAAGTGGAGAGGAGGGAACAAGGGGAAGGAGGGCACATGGGGAAGGTGATGACACCAAAGGAGGTAACATGGAGAAGGAGGGCACATAGAGAAGGAGGGCACACGGGAGGGGGGCGCACCAGAGGAGGGAACACTTTGGAGGAGGGCACACGGTTTTGAGGGCGCACCAGAGGAGGGAAAATTTTTGGAGGAGGGCACACCAGAGGATGGCACATGTAGAGGAGGGCACATGGGAGGATAAATATGGTTTGAATTCTTTCTCCTATCACTTGAGTGTGCATGCTAATTGTTTGATGAAATTCTTGATAGAAATATGGGTTGATGGAATGTAATGGTTGTAGGGATTTTTTCATAATGGGCTTGCAGAGTTCCCAAATATCACTTCCCAAGCTCATAATTCTTACCATGTGCCAAAAATTGTCACTATCTTCTATGTAATTCAAATCTTCCCTAAAATAGAGCACACATATGAGCTAAGTCATCCTTTTAAAATGCACATAGATGGTTTTATATTAATGTGAAATATATAAATAAAGGTGGAAACTTGTAATCCTTCATATGAATAATGACATCTTGAAATCTAGCACTCCAACATCACCTTTAGATGAGAGAAACAAGCTGGCCCAAATGGCACTTTAGGCCTTTTTCTGGCACTTCAAAACTTTCCTTCCTAGATTTGTAAAATGCACTTAATGCCCATAAAAAATTCTTCTAGAGAAAGCCAACTATTCTAGGTTTAACAATATTTACATCCTCACAAAAGCGATGTGTCAAATTTTCTCCAAGAATATTTTATCATCATTGATTTCAATAAAATTGGTAACTTTTTGCCAATATTGCAAGTTGTCTAGTAGTTTTTGAAATTAAAATAAAGTTGATAAAATTTTGTTATGGAAAAAAAACAACTATGCTAGGTTATATTATTTAGGTTTCCTCACAAAACCCATGTGCCCTAATTTTAGTTCTCTGCTCCAAATTCCCTTTCCATAAATTAGGTTTCCTCACAAAACCCATGTGCCCTAATTGTCATGAAGGATTCCTTGTGCACCTCATCATTGACTACTTGTATCATCTATTAGGATTTTGGGGGTGTATCTTTGAATGAAGGACAATATTGTATATTGAGCCCACGTAAGTAACAACATACCTGACCTTGAACACTAAAGTTACAATTGTTGGGAATGTTTCCCCATACCCCACAATAGGAGAGCTACATCATTTATCTTGGGCTTGATACACACTGTGTTCTTTTCATGACTCCTTGTATTAGTGTCTTGTCTTAATGTTGTCCTAATCATCCTAGTCTCCTTTGCAATCCAAAAAATAGCCTTGGTTTTTCAAGTTGAACTTGGAGTTGTTTTAATAGTGCTTAGTGGTATTGGATGTGCAAAAAAAGTAGAATATGTTCAACTTCTGTAGGTTCTTGTCTCTTTTACTAGGTTTCCCATTATCACTAGATTTTTTTCCCTCCTTTGTTTACTTCAATTAGGGTCACTTGGATTCGATAAAAAAATTCTAGACCCAATCCTCTTTTTCTGGTTCTTTATAATGTGCATTGGGTTCCATGTCATCTTCCATTTCTATGGTCATGTTTAGGGTTTCTTGATATGATGCTGACTTGTTTTCTTAAACATGATTAGTTATTATTTTAGATTTTGGATTTCAAAGCCAATCCATGCATACAAGTTCCTATATTTTTCGTCATTAGCTTTTTTTCCATCATTTAATGAGTGCTCCTTGACTGATCATATTTATCTTGCTCAGAACTATAAATACTAATCTCCCAATCACCCTCACTTCAATGCCAAAGTTAGCTACATCATTATGAATCACTACACCAAGCATTATTGATCCATGTTGATCATAAGTAATGCCAAAGTCATCAGGCCATCGTCTCGTTCTAGATCACTAATAACCCTATCACTGCCTAGAATTACAAGTTCATAATTTGTTGTAACAAATCATTGCCACCTAGGTTCTACTCTCATCAAGTTCAACTTCTCGTCATCCACAACTTCCCATCATACTAATCAGTTAATCCAGTGTCATCTCTTCTTTCATACATTTATGTTGTAGGTTTCCCTGTTGGGTCCCTTGAACCAACTATTTGTACAATATTCTTTGAAGAATTTCTATTAGGTTCTTCATGGTGACGTTAACTTCTTTGTCATTATTTGAAGCCATCATATATCTTAGAAAATAATTCCCATGTTGGTGTCTGCGTATCTTTTGATCCCAAAAGATTGAAGCAAGCTGCCAAACATTTTTTGAGGACAGAAAATAAAATCTCAAAAAGACCTAAATAACCTTCTACAGTGTCTCCCATAGTGGATTATCTTTTTGTATTATTTTCTATTTGATTTCAGAAAATCATTCTTTCCATCCATGCAAATTTTCAAAATTAATGTTTACAAACATGTATCTTACCTTGCCTATCAAGTTGGTGAAGAATGACAATATACTTTGGAAAACCACTGAACATATGCTTCTATCAACTGACTTGTTTGAAGTCATTGAGATAGTGGCACATGGGATATTTGGTAGGCATTTGTTGTCTCAAAACATGTGACATCACCATATTCCCCTTGCAGTGCTATAGAGGAACTCCAAATACAATACATTTTGTGGTTCTTTTTGATGGACATGGTTGTTAATTTCCATACAAATATAACATCGCTAAATCCTTATTTTTTATAATTAGATCACCTAACAAGATGTAAGCAACCAACAATGTTTTTCTTTGCCAAGATATTAGCAATATGTACAATAGATCCATGAGTTCAAGAAGATGTTTCTTATCAGCAAGCCTAAGGAAAATATAATATTTTCTATCCAGTTTAAAATTTTGAGGCATAACCACACCAATTTTTTTCCGTGAAAAAAACATTATATTCATTATTTCAAAACTAAAATCAGAATATACATCATGTCCTAACTATAATTCTAGATCCATACCTCTCATCTTTCATCCAACCAAAAAGAGGAAAAACTTAGAGAAAAGTGTCCTCATAGCAGATCTTGTCTGAAATATTACAGTCATCTGGAGGCTCTAGGGCCCTCCAATCTGTGCTTAAAAGCACACCGATAAAATCATTACATTCATACTAATGCCAGAACAGTTTGTTCCATCAACCAGTCTCAATGGCCTCCTTTAGATTGAAGCACCATGCCTATGTGGTGTGACAGGTAAACATGTTTCCCTTTGCCATCACTTCTCCAAAAATATCTCTGTGCTTCTCAAATTTACAAGAAATGTAAGTTTTAAAAGAGAAATCCAAAAGAATATTCAATGTAATATGAAGGTTTTACTTTTGTAGCAATGCACTTCCCTTTCAAAAGCTCTTTGTCAAGCATGACCTATCATTGTGACCAACCGTTATTCAAATATAACCTTTGTTTATAGATTCAATTGTTTCAATATATTATTTTATTGTAAGCTTGTTTCATTTGCACCAATTCCCATTCCCCATGGTGCAGAAAGCCTATAGGGGATTTGTACAAATATAATCCAAGGTGAATATACCATGTCCCCTTTTCTGTAACCTTTTTAACTCTCTCCTACTTTTCCATCACCAATTTCCCATTTGTTGTGGCCATATGGACACTAGAGCTATATTGAATAGAGGGAGGAGGGAAGTGAGTGTCTTGGTGGACATTGTGGCATTACAAATAACAATTGTGACAAAATTTGGAGCAATTTTGCATTCCGCGTTAAAAAAAGGATCAAGGAGTGCACTGAACTTAAGCCTATATGAACTTAATCCATGGAACCCCAGGCCCACCAACGCATCCAAACCTAAAATATTATGCATTAGGCTTAAGTCTAGTTACCATGTTTCTAATAAAGTTCTTGCATTGGAGATATTTGAAATGACAAATCTGCTCAATTCCTATGGATCTGAAGTATTATTAGAGCCTAGTGAAATCTTGTTTGAGTTCAATTCTCCAAAATACTTGGAATTTTTTTGATAAGGGTGTATTCTAACTTAGCTTGCAAAATGTGTAGTGGTTCTATGTGGCACACTCTAGAGCCACCACTAGTCCTTCCAAGTTCATTCATGTTGATGTTGCATTTACATGTGGTGGAATTTAGTTGGACCTTGTGTTTAATGAGCCAACCATGTTTCCATCATCATAATGACATGGCAATTTCTGGGCCTGCCACATGTCTTTTTGATTTTCCCTTTATTATCCAAACCAACTCCCTTATTTGTCTCCCTTGTATATGTGGCATATTTTAATTGGTCCCAAATTTGTTGATATGGAGGTTCCCTACATCGTGGATATTTGATGGTATACATAGACATCTATATCCCTTTGTCTATATTCTATGCAAAAGAGTCATGAGTCACTTAATGACATTGCAATTTATGAACCATGTTGACATCATCATAATGACATGGCAATTTCTGAGCCTGCCACATGTCTTTTTGATTTTCCCTTTATTATCCAAACCAACTCCATTCTTTGTCTCCCTTGTATATGTGACATATTTTAATTGGTCCCAAAGTTGTTGATGTGGAGGTTCTCTACATCGTGGATATTTGATGGTATATATAGACATCTATATCCCTTTGTCTATATTCTATGCAAAATAGCCGTGAGTCACTTAGGGAATCATAATATTGTAATGATATGAGGTTTAATGTCCAAAACCCTTACAAACTTGAAATATTTATAGAACTCAATGAAACCCATATTTATAGAACTCAATGAAACATATGCACTCTTCCTTTAAAGCATTGATTTTCATCTTATGTTGTAATAGAGACTCCATGATAAAAACAAACCCTACATTATGATTATCTTCCTGAACATGGATTCTACTAATATATGAGAATATAGAGGCATGGTTCTCAACAATTAGGTCCTCCTATTTACGAAGAAATTGATAGATTTATATTATTTTACAATAGGGGTAGTGTCCAAGTTGGCTATGGCTCTCCATGATACCTATAAACTAGAGATATTACAACTAATTTGGGTGAATAAAAGAAAATTCCCCTTCAATAGACCCCTCCAAGAAATCCTCAAATGACCAATCAACCAATTTATCCTAGAAGCCTACACTTCCCTTTAAACTATCCATTATCCCACATGCACACAAGGTAATAATATGATGCGCTTGAAATGGTTGCTCCTCCATAAAGAATGGAGTCTGAAAAGGTGTGTATATTGAACTCTGACTACCACTTATCTTGGATTGCAAGCACCATGCTAAAATTTGGTTTATTAATACTTGCAATTGGTTATGCAATTGGGGAGAAGGAAAAAACCCCTTTTGACCTTAGAATTTCGAAGTCGAGCTTAGAGGATTTGTTTTCTAAATGATCAACCCAAAGATCTATGCATAAATTCAAAATAGAACATTAGATCTAGTCAAATAGATTCAATTCGAATTGAATTTTTGAAAGAATACACATCATGTAACTTAAGGGATCCCTTTGACCCTAATTCTTTAACATCTAACAAGGTATTGATATTTTCCAAAATATTCTTATCCATGTGGACTCTCATTTCCATCTAGGTTCTAGTCTTCTTAATGACATCCCAATTCCTCATATGTATTTTTTCTTTCAATGTTGGATATTTTAGGGATTTCTCAAGGTCTTTCAATGATGAGCTAATGACATCATTCTCTAACTATATATCTTAATATATATTCAATAATAACAAAAGAAGAATTCATAGATATAGACTACCTTTTGATGAAGAGCGATTATGGCTCTTCCCGCTATCATTTTGAGATCAATTGTGAGATTGTCAATGCCCTCTATTCACTCTTCAACTTCTTCCTCATCGTTGGGTGTATATTTATTAGGGAAAGTTTACCTAAGGTGATCATACATATGAAGGATGGAGCACCAAAAAGGAATCTTAACATTGTCTATCTCCTGACAATAAGAACAATTCTCCACTTGGATATCAATTCCTTCAAGCAATCCATCTCCCAAGTTCATTTCCACAAAAATCTTAGCCATTGAGGTCTTGTCTAGGAAGCATGTTTTCTCGTCAATATCCAACATCGATCAAACTAGGAGGCCATCCATCAAACTATGTGACACATGCCTCCATATGCTCAAATAATTTGACCACTCCAATATTTGTAACGTGGCATGGCATGAGAGGTCCATGTGCATGAAGAATATCCCCAAACTGCCTATACCATTCTGACCTATGCCTTAAGAGTTGTGAGCCAATGAAACCATATTAGCTCCTAAAAAGTACAATGTCCCTTTCCCATGTGCTTAGTTATTGTGAAAAACAAGGAAACATCAAAGTCTGAATGCTTGTATGTTGGAATCTCTATCATTGTTGGCATGAATAGTAAACTGAGTATCTATGAATGAAAGATTGTTGGTTTTGTGTCATGTGGTTCCTCTTCCTTGAGTAGAGGGTGCCTAGTTGGGTTATCCTAGTCTAGTATTTATATTTCTCTATACCATTTCTAGAAGTTATGGCATTGCTCAAGTTCAAGTGAGAATTTTTTTTTTAGGTTCATTTTGCACAAATCCAACAAAGAACAACCTTAATACTATTTTTTTCTTAGATCCATATGATAAATTTATCATGTCCTTAGTGTTTTCACATTTTTAATATGTCCTTAATATGTCCAAAATCAAGAGGGATATCACATTAAATTAGGTGGTTGACCACTAATATTGGTAATTGCACCCTAGT
>JASDQU010101340.1:8637-20773 GCA_032191745.1 Picea mariana | reverse complement strand
ACACATTTTCTTTGTGTATTTCATCTTTTATATTGCATTATTTATTTTATATGTAACCTTGTAACCTTGAATGAGACTATTTTAGTGCACAATGAATTCCATATGGTTAATGATTGTATTTGAATCTCTCACTACAACCAATGATTGAGCACATGAACCTTTAGAAATTTTCAATCCTTTCCAAAGTGCATCGGCTTTTGCTTGGTTGTTGGAAAAAACACCAAGTCCCCATGCAAAAGAAGTTATTAATATAAATAATAAATAATGTCAATGTTTAGTATTGATAGTTATTAATATGGTAATATTAATATTAATATTTCCACCTAAAATAAATTTTTAATTTTTTTTTAAATAAATATTTTTCGTCACAATTTCGACAACACTAATATTCCTGCAACGAATTTTATATATAAACAAATAAATGTTTTTGTCGCAAGTGCGACGACAATAAAAATTTATGCGACGCATTTTCTATACAAACAAAGAAATGTTGTCGTTCCTACAACGAATCCGTATATAAACAAAAAATGTTGTTGTAGCAACTGCGATGACAATAAAAATTGTTGTGATGAATTTGCTATATAGACAACGAAAATTATCGTCGCAATTGAGACGAATTGTTGGTTTCACTGTCGTCGCAAGTGCGACGACAATAAAAATTTTTGCGATGAATTTTCTATATAGACAACGAAAATTGTCGTCGCGATTGAGATGAACTGTTGGTTTCACTTAGTTTTCCTATATTGTCGTATTGGCAACGATATTACTTTTTTTGTCGCAATTGTGAGAAGTTCCATAGGGTCGTCACTCTTGCGACGTTAATTCAAATTCATTGAAATTTCCACATGCCATAAAATGACGTTTCAGAGACTCAAGTTTCGTCGCAATATCCATGACATAACGTCACAAGAGCATCGAAATAGCCATCGCAAAATGACCCAAATAGCCGCGACACATGAAACAATGACTAGGAATTGGAGATTTTGTGAACCCGCCAACCCAAGGATCCAAAATAGGGTGACAAGGTTTCCCCAGAAGACGTGAGGCCTCGAAGGTCAAATTGTATCGCTCAGAACATTTGAATGCATAATGTGTAACACGGAAGAGGGGATGATGTCAGAGTTCGGCAATCAATTTGTATATGGCAGAGGTCTGGGTGCTATTTGTAGGTCACAGAACAATGGAAGTTAATTTAGAGCCCAAAATAATTAATGTGCATTGGGAAGGGCACGATTGTGGTGGGGATGGAAGAGAGCCATAAATGGTTTGAAACTTTTTATGAATTCGGGTAAAGTGAAGCTTGCGAGTTGGAGGAGCCCGGGGTGGAATTGTAGATCAGGGAATTTTTTGGTTGCAAGATGTATATCACGGAACAGGTGGAAAAATTTGGCTAAGTATAGAAAGGAACGATAGTCATTCCGAGTACTGTAAATGGTAGTTTAATGCGTGTTAATGGGATATTTCCTCAACGTTTTTTTTCTTGTTAATGCCAATTGTTTCGTACTAGTGTGTTCAATTGTCACTAGTAAGACCATAATTAATGTGCATTGGGAAGGGTGAGAAGTTAGTGGGGATGGAAGGTAGCGAAAGATGCTTTGAAACTTTTGTGAACCCTGGTAGAGTGAAGCTTGCGAGTTCAAGGAGTCCCGGTGGAATTGTAGATCACAAAATTTTTGAGTGCAAGATGTATATCATAGAACAAGAAGCAGTAGAGTTCAAAATCTCCAAACCGACAACCGTGACCATAAAATTGGCTAAGTATGGAAAGGAACAACAGTCGGTCAGACTCGTCATGTGAGGATATAGATGGAGATGCAGATCTGTCAGCCCGCCAACCTGGGAACCCATGGTCATAGAAAGGCGACTAAGTATATAACTAGAAAGTGATAATAGACGGGAAGAGGAAAAGGCAAAAAGGGCCAAGTATCTCACAGAACAACATCTACTGTTCATTTATTAATTCCAATCTTTTCAAACCCCTAGTGAGTTCTCACTAGTAAAAGCATAAATTGTAGATCATAGAATTTTTTTGGGTGCAAGATGTATATGGAGGAACATGAGACATAAGTGTTGGATACCGCAAACTTGGGACCCGGTGGTCAGATAATTGGCTAAGTATTGATAGGGACCACGGTCGGTCAGGTTCATGGTATGAAGATATAGATAAATATGAGCATCTGCCAATCCGTGAATCTGGGAGGTCGTGATCATAGAAGCGTGACTAAATATAGAACCACAAAGGGATAATAGAGGGGATTAAATAAGGAAAATTTAACGAGAAAGTTTTTATATTTATTCCAATAGTATTCAGATTAATATATATTAATAAATTATTTTTGGTCCAAACATAAAGCATCTTCCAATTTCCAGGATGTTGTTCGGTTTACAAATTTCGTTGAAACCCATAAGCAATAGAACGAAAAAAATTAATATGTATATATATATATATATATATATATATATATATATATATATATATATATGATGCAACATTTTTTATATGCACGGATATTATCAAATAGAATAAGCTGTAATATATACAAAATATTGATCAGGAACATGACGTCAACACGTGAGTTGCCTTGTCAAAATAGAGTCATTAATTCATTCTATTTATGGGACCTCGAAGAATGAAATCAGTATGGGTCCTCCCATTTCTTTCTTAAGTATAGGGCGGGTGCCACATAAGTATGGCCTATGACAAATTATTCTTCCATGTAAAATGTAAGGAGCGAACATAGTAGCCTTTATTTAAATAGAAGTGTTGGGAAACAGAAAGAAAATCTCGTCGTCCATGTTTAACCACACACACACAAAAAAGCACAAAATAAAATAAAAAACAATACCTGAGATTGGAAAACACCATACAAAAACCTCAAATATTCTATATTCAGATAAACTGGGTTACAAAATACACCTAAGATTATTTCCCAAAATAGTTGTCTTGAAAAATTTCAGTAAATATTCTCTAAAATTCAAATGCATTTTTCATAATGACTGTGATTGGGGCTTCCACCGACAAAAAAAAGCAAAAATGTACAATAATGAAGCATGTAGACAGTCTTTTATAGATTTCAACTTGATCATCAAATGCTTGCTTGGTAAAAAACAACAAGTTGAATATCAATTTTGGGTCTTGGACTTCATTGGTGCTGCCAAATTGTCTCTTCTAGATATGACATGCTTGCATTAGCTAGTTATTCAACATTCCATACTTTTCTATGTGCTAATTTCCCTCTATCGTCAAAAACTTGGGGTTTAAGGTGCCTTCCTTGTAATGTTCCTGGTCATCGACATCTAAGACAACTTAGATATGCAATTCAGGCCCAATTCAAAGACAAGGGAGTGGTTTTGATGTGACATCAGCTTTGGGGGAAAAAAATCTTGTTAGCCAACAAAAGTTGAGACAAACAAATTCAAGTATGTTGTGACTACTATTCTCCCTGTATTCGATCATCTGTTTTGTTGAAAGGCCTTCTTGAATATTTGTATGTTGAATTTATTTGTTTTATTGATGTAAACTGGAAGGGACATCCAAGTCACCTGCAAAATTATCCTTTGTTGAAGTACATGGCTTCTTCCTGCAACACAGATCTGGAAAGTGTATCAAATGTTGCAGATCACAATAGAATATATATTTCGTCATAGGGGTGGGAGACATCACGACCCACAAAATGGTCTGGAATAATCATAAGTGATGCCAAATATTACTCCATGCCCAAATATACTCGTAAGGAAATTATAAAATTGGATACTCACGAACGTGAGAAACTGTATGCGCGTTCGAATCAACATTCTAAAATTACAGAACGTTTTACACCAAAGTTGTAACAGACTTGACAGAAAACCAATTTCTATGTCAAAGATTGTTGAGCGACCTTTGGATATAGTAACAGAATTGACATAGAATCAAATTTCAAGCACTACTGATACTAATGTGAAGTGTAAGAAGTCGTGATCCCAGGCTCCAGGTAGTTTCACCTTTAGGAATCCACACTGGCGGTGACTCTAGGCTCTAGATAGCTTCGTCTTCGGACATCGACACTGGTGGTGGAAATGGGAATAATGCTATTGACTGCAATGTGGCAATGTGGTGAACAAATAGGGTTGTCATTGTCAAATCACTTAGAATGCAGGATTGTCAGACCTGCAAAGAACATCGACTTTAGTGTTGCTTTGTCACGACAACTACAATGTTTCTTTGAGTCCATAAATCTTTGGACATTGGGTGTCCTCTATGATAATGACCTTGACATTAGGTACATGTCAGAAATCTATTAACTGACATTGCAGTGTTAATACAATTGCCATAGTGGACGACGAATCGATTGCATTAGCACAAGCAATATTAATTGTGTGATTAATTAACATCCTTGAAGGACGTGAATCCCAAACAACGCCTGAAACTTTTCGAACAGTCGTGTGTTAAAAAAATACATTGTTCTATATTTTAAGAAACAAGAAATTTTATTTTCTATTTCTAACATTAGGTTTCACACATAAACCTTTTTAAGTTAACCGAAATTAATATATAGTCAACTCAGATTACCAGAAGCGATCAAATTCCCTAGAGCTAGAGCTAGTTTATTTCCATCATGTTGGTTGGGATAGAAGAATCCACCACCAAAACAAAGAAATAAGGTAGCAATAAATGAAGCTTTGCAAATGCAATTTGGTGATGGAAGCACTCTATGACCAGGAAGGCACTTACTTCAAGCATCGAGCAATTCCTTTTCTTTTTTTCAAATATCGGATCCACTGCAATAGAATAAACACGTTTTCCTTATTCAAACCAAGGGAAACAGTAGGAAGATTGATATTGGGTGGAAACAACTCTGGAATACACCACTACATCAAGGTATCTTCTAAAGAATGAAATAAAATGATTACATGAAGGTGGTAGTAAAAGGTGATTTTCAGAAACCAAATCATTACCTAAACATGCCAAACTTCTTGCAGAAGGTGGTAGTATAAAGTAATATTTAGAAAGTGTTTCAAAGTCCATAATCTAGAATTCCTTCTCACTAACGTTTCTCAGTTACATGTCGATGTAGGAATTAGAAACTTTTGAGAGCGTCGTTCCCTGGTTATATACCCACCTTCAAGTAGGAGGAAAATATTTGTGCAAAGAAGGGCAAGCTCATCAACCCAGATGCAATCATATGCATAGAAATAGTGAAAAAAATGTGCAATAGTGATAGAAAGTTGATTGTATGTGGAGTCTATTACTATATCCACAGGACAATGAAAAAAATTTGATAAAGAATATGACTTTATGTCAAGTCTGTTACCACACCCAGAAGTTGCTCAACAAACTTTGAAATAGAAACTTCTGTAATTTTAGGATGTTGATTCAACCACCCATACAATTTCTCACACTCGCGATGATCCAAATTTATAATTTCCTTCTAAGTATATTCATGAATGGAGTAATATTTTGTGTCATTTCCAAATATTCCAGACCATTTTGCAATCCACGATATGTGCCACTCCTCTAACGAAATATAAATTCTTGTGTCATCTGTAGAATTTGATACACTTGCCAATATGTGTTGTTGGAAGAAGCTATATACTTCAATGAAGGAGCATTTTTCAAGTGACCTGAAAGTCCCTTCCAAATCTCACTAAAAAAAAAAATAATTTCAACACACAAATCTTCAGGTAGGCATTTCAACCAACCAAATCATTGAATACAAGGAGAACACCAATCACAAGATACTTGATTTTTGTTTTTTGTGTCTGAGTTTCTGTTGGCTAACATAGTTTTTTTTTCCGCTCAAAGTTGACATCACATAAACACATTCCCTTGTCTTCCAATTGGGCCTGAATGGAATGTCTGAGTTGTCTCACATGTCCATGACCAGGAACATTACAACGAAGGCACCTTAAAGCCCAAAGTCTTCGATGATAGAGAGAAATGGGAATAAGTATTTAAAATGAAAGCTGGAGGATGATAGTATAATCTTCCATAAATATTGGTTTAATTCATTTTAATGGAAGATTCCCTCAATATTTTCGCTTATTAATGCCAATATTTTCAAATATGTGTGCTGAGTAGTCACTAATAACATGAGTTAACATTCCCATATGCAAGCAGATTCTCAAATATGACAACCTACAATATATGCACACTATTAAAGAGGGACATGACGTCAAGACCTTTGTGGATGACACGTTTGTGGATGGCAGTGTGGTAGTACAATATTGCATTGTTACTATGATGATGCCTTTAAAAAACTAAAATAACCAACACTTTTTGCAAATTCAAGATGGACGCAAAACAAATTATCAGATCCCATAATATTCGCCTGTTAATGTGTTTTAATGGGAGATTTCCTTGAGATCTTCGCTTATTAAAGCCAATCTTTTTGAACCTGTTTGGTGGGTTGTCACTAGTAAAATCATAATTAATGTGCATTGGGAAGGGTGGAAGGTGGCGGGGATGGAGGGGAGCGAAAAATGCTTTTAAACTTTTCTGAACCTGGGAGTGCGTGAACCCGCGAAACTTTGAAAGGCGGGTCAGACAGATGGAGTCATCATAGGTAGAATCAGGCTTGCGAGTTCGAGGAGTCTGGGGTCGAATTGTAGAGCACCAAAGTTTTGGGTGCAAGATGTATACCTCGAACACGGGGCACCAGAGTTTGATAACACCTATCCGCAAACCCGTGTTCATAAAATTGGATAAGTATGCAAATGAACGACGGTTGGTCAGACTCGTGATGTGAAGATATAGATGGAGATGATGATTTGTCAATTCTCCGCCCTGGGAACCTGCGAGCACATAAACGTGACCAAGTATAGAACCATAAATGCATAATATAGGGGAAGAACAAAAGGGAAAAACGTGCAAGTTTATAAGAGGAAAAAGAAAGGGAGACAAGAACTTTATCCCTCATAAAACAACACTTAGTCTCATAACTATGGTAAAAACATTCTCAGCTATGATATACAGTTGGAGCTCGACAAACTCTGGTTCAAGTCAAAAGAGATGTCGTTTATATCTACTGCAAATGTTTGCATATTATTTTATCTTAATAGTATTTTTCGGTGACCCAACTGTAAAACCATGTTCCAATTTGTGTTTTCCAAGTGGAGATGTGTTTGTGAAAAAACAAGTATGAAGAGGATTAATTGCAGCCGCAGGGCCTCAAGTCTGCAAAGTTGAATCAAACAACAATAAGCAACATCTAGCAAACCAACGAGCAAGCATCAACTAGTCAACCAGGAATGCCAGTGAAGAACAATATTGTCCAAATTTATTGCAGACAAGATTGTATAAAAAAATCGGAGGAATATATTGTAACACGTCTGTTAAGCAAACATTTCATGCTGTGATGCCTGACAGGTAAACATGTAAGACTGTAAGGACCGTGCAAAGGCCTCCCACTGTGCAAACATTTAAGGAAGCTGTAGTTTTGCACGGTTGGCATTCTGCATCCGCAATTGGAACACCTCCATAACACCCACTGACATATAAAAAGGAAATCAAATTTTCTCTTCGCATACGAACATGTTCTAGAAGAGGATTTTGACTCAGGCATCTCCATCATTTAAAATTTTCACAACAACAACAACAACAAGCATGTTTACCTGTCAACAACAACAACAACAACAAGCAAACAAGAAACCAGTCAACAAGCAACGAGAAAGAAGCAACTAGTGAACTAGTAACACTGCCAAAGAACAACATCGCCCATATTCACTGCAAACAACATTGCAGAAGAAAAAATAAAGGACGAAAATGTACTACAACAGGCCTTTCAAGCAATGCAAGAATGCAACCGCAAAAAACTGAGACCCACCGGTAAATGGAGAAGGACAGAAACGCAACCCCTGGCCCACAAACTATAACAACAGGTCCAACTGCATATGCAAGACCCCAACCTTGCAAAGTTGAAGCAAACAAGAACAAGCAACAAATAACAACACAGTGAAGAAGCACCAAAAGGCCCAACTGCAACTACAGGAGCTCAAGCCTGTAAAGTTGAATCAAACAACAATAAGAAACATCCAGTGAACCAAGGAGAAAGCACCAACCAGCCAACCAGGAATGTCGGTGAAGAACAATATTGGCCAAATTCACTGCACATAAGATTGTATCAAAAAATTCGGAGGAAAATGTATTGTAACACATCTGTTAACCAAACATTTCAGGTTGTGAGACCTGTCAGGTAAATATTTAAGGCTATGAGGACCGTCCAAAGGCCTGCCACTGTGTAAGAAATTAAGAAAGGTGTAGTTTTCATGGTTGGTATTTTTCAATACTAGGAGCGATCAAAATCCTCTTGTAGTCCATATTTGTTTGTGATTACTATGACCAGAGAAGCAGGAATGTAATGTTGTCTTTGTCTCGTTCCTGATCACCAATGTTTGACACAGAACCTACTTCCATCACAGCCACAATGACGTATAGGAAAAGTAAATCGTATTTTCTCCTCACATACAAAGATGTTCTGCAAAAGGATTTCGACTCAGGCATCCCCAGTAGTCAAATTTCTCACCTGCAAACTGCAAATAGCAAATTAATCTAAACAGGACATCAAAACCCACTCGTCAATGGAGAACGACATAAGGTCGGTTCCAATCGTGGTTGCAGAATCCCAACCATGCAAACTGCAACAAGACCAATAGGAAAACAAGAACAACATCAACAAGCAAACAAGAAATCAATGAACAAGCAAGGAGCAAGCATGAACCAGTGAACCAGTAATGCCGCTGAAGAACAATATTCCCCATATTCAATGCGGAGAACATTGCATATAAAACAAAAACAGAGGAAAATGTATTGTAACAGGTCGGTTAAGTAATCATTTAAGGGTGTGAGGCATGTTAGGTAAACATTTAAGTCTGTCAGGACTTCTCTATAAACATTTAAGAAATAATACAGTGGGGCAGGTCTGTTACGTATGAAAATACAATTATTATATTATTTTATAGCAATTAAAAAAAAATAGTAACAATAGTTCGAACAATAGATGCTATGTAAAAAAAAATTATTCAAAGGACAAACTAATATGAAGTCAACTAATAAAAAACTAACTCTCTATCTTCAAAACTTTGGATATCCAAACATTTCAAGAAAAAAGTAAAAAATCAGAAAGACCGTATATGATAAAAAACTTTGGATATGATAACATATAAAACATTGGGAATAACGAAGCTAGCAATAAGACCTCCAATATGTTATCCAATCAAATCATGACATATATGGTATTTTTTATTATATAAAAATCAATGTTTTCAGTTCCCTAGTTCCAACAATAGATATTATGCAAATATTTTTAGTCAAAGGACAAACTAATATGAAGTCAACGAATTATCGATCACTATAATCCTTCTACGTCCTCGATAGGGACTAATAAAGCTCTAAATTTTGAATGATTTAAACAAAGAGACCTTCCATGTAAATTCCACCTTGAATGATGTAAACAAAGAGACCTTCCACACACATTCCACCTTTTACTTTTTATACATAATTGACATCATACTCATTCTCTAAGATTATGTCTCAATAACATCAATTGAAATAAAACCTTAGATTTTGAATAATTTAAACAAATAGACTTTCCATGCAAATTCCACTTTGAATGATATAAACAAAAATATATATTCCATGCAAATTCCACCTTTTACTTTTACTTTTTTCTATATAATTGAAATAATCCTCATTCTTAAAAATTGTATCTCAACGACTCATCTATTGAAATAAAACCCCAATAATGATTTAAACAAAGAAACTTTCCAAACAAGTTCCACCTTTAAGTGTTCCTTTATGTTAAAGTTAGCCTCTCATGTAAAGACCGACCACTTACTTCACATTAAGCATGTAGTAACATCCGCTTTTCCTTAAAATTCTCATTTTCTCTCTTAATTAATAATTTCCCATTCACCCTACCATTTTAGAACATGTTATCTTTTTAGTTTTTTTTCTCAAACTTATTAATAAATTATCAAGTCTATTCACTTCAAACTATTTATTTATTAAAAAAAAATCATATATATATATATAATTTTGTTATCATTCGTATTCATATTCATATATATATAATTGTCATTATAGTTAAACTCTGATCTTATTTATTAAAAATACATTATTAAAATATATAACAATATATAATACATTTTAATATTTAAAAATAACAATTTATTATTTTTTCTCATCTCACACAACATCTTACTATTCCATGTTTTTTAATATCTATTTATATTATATTCAATAAACATTACTCATTAAGTAATTATATACATTTTATCATAAATCATAGGAAAACTTTAAAAATATAAAATGATGTTTGATGTTTACTTGAATTAGACTTTTATGTGAATAATTTATTGTTTTATTACATCCTTAAAATTATATATATATAAATGTGTTGGCATGATGTGATTTTTTTAAATTATTTGTCTTGTCAATTTTTTAATAATTTTGTATTCTTATTAATCTTTTAATAAATTATATAATATTTTCATTTAAATGTTTTGAAAAACATTTTAGAGTATTAAAATTACATTATATGTAATATTTAATTTTTTTATTTTATTATATGTGATTTTATTAAAGTTTTTGATGACATGATCCATCCTAAGTTTAATAATTTAGTACATAATCTATCATAAATTTTGAAAATTCTTATAATAATAATTGAAGTTTAAACAAGCATTGCATAATAAATATTATGCTTAGTTTATTTGACAAAGTAGTTTAACTTTTTTATTTTTTGGATTTATATATGATCAAAATGAATCAAATCATAACTAAAATCAGTGAATATACAACAAAAATCGATCTAAAAAAAACAATTAAACATTGATTTCTTCAACCTCTTAAAAGGAAATACAAGTCCTTAACTATTAGGCCCACTCATTATATATAATCATCATTCATTATTAAACACTAACTTTATTTAATATTATTTATTAAAAACACATTATTAAAATATGTAATAATATATAATAAATATTAATATTTTAACATTAAAAATAACAATTTATTATTTTTTCCTATTTCACTATTCCTCGTTCTTTAATACTTATTTATGCTCTATTCAATAAAGATTATTTATTTATGCTTTATTCAATAAAGATTACTATTAAGCAAATACATGCATTTTATCATAAATCATTATAAAACATTAAAGATATTATTTATGTGAAATATGAGAGATAATTAATTATTATCATATTTTATTAAATAATGATTTTATTTAATATTATTTATTAAAAATATTTAATAATATATAATAAATATTAATATTTTAATATTTAAAAATAATAATTTAATATTTCTATCATATACAACATTTTATTATTTTTTATTCTTTAATAATATTTTATGTTATATTTAATAAAAAATAATCACTAAGCAAAGATATGCGTTTTACCACAAATCATAGTAAAACTTAATTAATTATTATCATATTTTATTAAATAATGATTTTATTTAATATTATTTATTAAAAATATTTAATAATATATAATAAATATTAATATTTTAATATTTAAAAATAATAATTTAATATTTCTATCATATACAACATTTTATTATTTTTTATTCTTTAATAATATTTTATGTTATATTTAATAAAAAATAATCACTACGCAAAGATATGCGTTTTACCACAAATCATAGTAAAACTTAAAAAGATATAAGATGATGTTTACATCACATCATAATAAAACTTAAAAAATATAAGATGACTTTTGATGTTTACTTATGTGAATTAAACTTTAAAGATTTAAGATGGCTTTATGTGAATTAGACTTTTATGTAAATAATTTTTTATAATAAAATTTTGAAGATATAAAATGATGTTTGATGTTTACTTATGTGAATTAAAAAGATATTCGTTTTACCACAAATCATAGTAAAACTTAAAAAGATATAAGATGATGTTTACATCACATCATAATAAAACTAAAAAAATTTAAGATGACTTTTGATGTTTACTTATGTGAATTAAACTTTAAAGATTTAAGATGGCTTTATGTGAATTAGACTTTTATGTAAATAATTTTTTATAATAAAATTTTGAAGATATAAAATGATGTTTGATGTTTACTTATGTGAATTAAACTTTGATGTGAATAATTTATTGTTTTATTATATATATATATATATATATATATATATATATAT
>JASDQU010101339.1:147264-168695 GCA_032191745.1 Picea mariana | reverse complement strand
TCAAGTTCTCCATATTTAGCAAGTTCTTTAAACAAATCTTCATAAATTCCTCAAAAGAATC
Organism: Picea mariana; assembly: GCA_032191745.1. Taxonomy (NCBI): domain Eukaryota; kingdom Viridiplantae; phylum Streptophyta; class Pinopsida; order Pinales; family Pinaceae; genus Picea; species Picea mariana. The sequence goes on along the minus strand of JASDQU010101339.1, from coordinate 168,634 downwards.
TTAAATCTTTTGAGGAACAATTGCATGACCTTGGAGATTCATTCTAGGAGTTACCATATCATGCCTCTGGCACATATCTGAAAGCAAGAAAGTAGGATTGGTTGTTGGTCTCAAGTGCAACTACATGGATTTAGGGTTTGTTCACATCTTTCATGTACCCATCTATCATAATCCAAGCAACTTTCAAATTAAGCAATCTTAGTTGCCAAGAGCTCAACTCACACATAGGATTATATGTTAGAATTATTAACTCCTACTTGTCTTATATGTGATTATATTTGTGATTTTTATTATTATTGGTCATTGTGAGGTAGATTTTATCTCTATATAAAAAGTGTGTTTACAAGTCCTTAGGAGATTCTTAGAGCTAATTGGATATGAGAGATATTGTCCAACTACTTAGCTCCTAGATTAGTGTGTGGTTAAGATATTATTTCAACAAATCATTAGTGTGGTTAGAATAGTGCATCTATCTTAAACCAAAGCTTGATTGACTTATAAATATGTAAAATTATTTGATGTTAATATATCACTTAGCATAGTTTTGGTTTGTGTAGAAATAATGTCTTCGCTCTCATTTCCTTTCATAGTATCACGGGCATGAATCTCTCACAAGAGGTCCATGATCATGATTTTTTTGCAACTCTAATTTTAATTCGAATCCCCTATAAATATGTAGGATTTGTGTAGGTGAAAGAATATTGTTTATGATTGTGATTTCTAACATTTTTTCCATTATTTCTATGATCGATTCTAGGGACGCAAATAACAACACCAACAAGAACATACGCGCGCTTAGCCATCACTTACAACGAGAACCTGATCGACCAGATCATCTATAAGTAGTTGGGAGACAACCCGTCGGGTTCCCACGGGGATCAACGCAAGAAAATCATTGGCATGGCGGAGGAGGTCGACACAGAGGCCATGATTTCTTACACGGTTGGTTTTCTCGATCGATTCTTTGACAGAAGAGGAGATCGAAGCCAGTGTGGTTTCATCTATTTGGGGGATCGAGCAGACCAATTACATAATTGCGACGAATTGGGAGGTCACCTCTGCCTTTGCCTCCGGTTCTGTTGAATTGTCACCATCGTCGTGACAGCATAAGATGACTACCAAAGGCAATTCCAGTGCTCTAGACGTGCATCTGGAAGGAGGAATCTACTGTCTGGAGAAACATTGCAGGTAAAGGGTCGCTATGGAGTTAATTCTCATAAGGGTTTGACCACTAGTATGCCTTTTTTACCTTCAAGCACATGGGAGGCTCGCAGAAATCCCAAAGATGAAGTCATGGATGGCACTAAATGAAGAGGTGTGTGCATTGGGCAAGGAGAAAGATCCCACAACTAGACCAACTGAAGAATGAGAGAGAGTCGTCGCCAGCTTGGAGGGAGAGGACCACCGCAGAGACACCAGCAGAGAGGGACTTGCATAGAGAAACCAAGCCAACCAGGGTGTGTCGAGGGACCCCAAATAGGGAGAGACTGGCATCTGTCTCTGAGATCAAACGGTTGATTGGGAGGCAATTATGTGATCCCAAAGTGCACAGGGACTTGCAGAGCTTGTCATTCTCCATCGATGAAGGACCCAACGGGGGTTTGCCGATTCACGCGGTACCTTGGAGTGTAGGATGATTGCTCCTTGGACAGATGGATCAAATTGATTATTTGATTTGAGTAGTTAACATTATCATAAATGTATTGTTGGTTCATGTGGTCGTAGGTGTCTATGTAAAAGCATGATTAGTTCATTGGAACAAATGTTGCATGTCGTTGTATGTTGGTGTAGATCTGTAATGGAGTTGTGGGAATGGTCTTAGGATTCAATGAAGTTAACTAATGTATTGAGTTTAGTTAATTCAATATGGAATGTAGTGGTTTTGATAGGATTAGCTACTCTAAAAGAATATGGAAATCCAAGACAATGATTGGACTATGACACTAAAGACTAAAGATGTAAATGAAGACTTCAAACACGTGAACCACTCCAGAGGAATAAGAAGGTATATGGATTGATGTCATATGTGTCATTATCTCTTCTTGATGTTTTGTAGTTCTCTCTAGCAATACTATGTAAAAGTCATTTCTTGGTCTGCTTGTAAGGTGTGTGGTCGCTGGAAGATTTCTTGATGAAAAATTGTTTCATGAATGTTGCACTATAAGTCCTCATTGACAACTGCATAAAGAATGTAATATTGACTTGGATACATTGTGTATCTGGACTATTTTTCTAGAGCACTAGTGAGCACTGTGGTTGGGTACCTAGGTGTCCCGGTCGATAGAAATATGTCCATAGGATGGCTAGTTACTCGGTATTTACAGTGAGGTTGATGTTAGGCCCTAGAGTATAAAAAATTCTCATTCAATCTATGTAGCACCAATGTTTGGCCCAAAGGTACGGTTGGTTCCACGCTAGTATGTGTTTGAGATAATAGTGCTACAAGTGAATAGAGGACCATAAACACTTTAGTTCTTAGATGAAAACTAGTTGCTTGGGTGAATAATCAATGGTTGGTTATCACAGTAGTTAAAAATACAATGGAGTTTCATTGTTCTCGTTGGAGAAACCAAGGGTTGATTGCAAAATTAATTATGAAGTGGGATGGTGAGATTGCAATAGGAAGGATAGAGATGTTGTTCCAGATGCAGCAGAGAGTTTCTTAGTGTTTGGTCCAAGGAAAGTTGGTGATAGTTCTTGTGGCAATGACAAAGGTTAGATGATTGTGAACAAACAAGGTAAATTTTGTGAGTTGCATTGAACAAAAGCATACTTGACCATGTGAATCACACCTTGTAGCAAGTCTATGATATCATGTTTTGATTCGATGTATTGGTCCTTGAAAAATTAAGCTTATATCTTGCCTAGAGTTGGTACTTCAAAGAAGTATTGTAGTGGTACTCAAGAATTTTTTTCAACGCTTGTAAGTAGTGTCTCCATGAGATGGAGTATGTTAATTGTATGCACTAGTATCTATGTATGTAACATATAAAGGGCATATTGTTGTAAGATCAAGATAGGCACGCATACCCCTTTTCCATGTCTCCGATGATTCAAGATAACTTGTTCAGTATAGTGCAAAACATCTGTTATGGAGTTGTTAAACACTTGGAGGAGTGGGCCATTTGCTCACTAAATGCTCTATGAGTGGACCATATCGGTTGCACATTCTGGAAGGTGCTTAAAAACTAGAAGTTTTACATCGAGGGGAAATTCATCAAGAGGTTGAATGAACCATGTACACAAACAACATACTATTAGACTGGCAGGTACAACAATTAGGTACCCATGTATTCTAGTGGCACATTGTTCCTTTATATGGATTTTGATAATTTGGTGATCAGGTTGGCCCAAATATAGACGTTGTTGATCAAGAGGTTATTCAATTCATGGTGGAACTTTGTTGCAAAGTACTAAATGATGATGAAGCCCTTACCTAAAAAAGATTAAGACAAGTAGTCATTAAGGGGTAGTGTTGGAATTATTGTCTCCTACTTGTTTTATGTGTGATCATCTTTGTGATTTTTATTATTATTAGCCATCATAAAGTAGAGATTGTCTTTTAAGTAAGAAGTTTATTTCCAAGTCCTTAAAAGATTCTTACACCTAATTGGATATGAAAGATATTCTCCAACTAATTAACACCTAAATTGATGTATGGTTGAAATATTATTTCAACAAATTATTACTGTGATTAAAATAATGTATATATCTTAGAAAAAAGCTTGATGTATAAATATATTGATGTATAAATATATGACATTATTTGATGTTAATATATAACTTAACACACTTTTTGTTTGTGTAGAAACAACGTCTACTCTCCTATTTCCTTTCATTATAGCCTTGGTTATGAGAAACCACTATGACTACAATAGTCCAAAAAGCCCACGCACCTTCATTTTCCAATTCTGATTTGAAACCAGAACACGGTGGGAAAAAACAAAAAAAACATCATTCATTGTTTTCGTGGCAACCAGAAGATGGTAAAAACAAATGCCCTATGTGCGTGGGAGATTGGTAAATTATTTACAAATGACACGCAGGGTATAAAAAGATGCAAATAAAGGGACAAATTAAAGTGGAATATTGAGGGCGATTGAAGCCAATGCAGATTAGTAGATCCTAGTGATCGATTTTTGCCTCTTTTTTCATACAATCTAGTTTCTCTACTAATCATAGCATGCACTTTGTTATAGTCTTTACTCAAAAGATTTGCGAAAATATTATTTCAAAGTCTTGAGACCCTAATATGAGAGCGTAACTTTGTAAAAAGATTAAAGGTTGTAGCCTAACTTTGTAAAAGATTAAAGATTTTACATTCATTGTTGGTTCTCAAAGAAAAGTTATGTTTATGTTTACTTGAATGCTTCACTAACAATTTTTTAATAAAATTCTTTAGTTTTTGGTGGTTTTTTTGTTCTAGACTTGTTCTTAAATCAAAATAAGGTTTTAAGGATGATTATACTATATACTGGTAGATGGTAAATATTTTTTAGATGTTTATGATGTTTTGTCTAGTTTTTTTTGACATATTTTTAATTTTGACAAACATCAATTCAATCATTCATAAAGCAAGAAAGCAATGTGTAATTTTATGTAAAAGAAAAATAAAATGTGCTTGGAATATTGATTCATGGTAAATAAATAGTTTTTTGAATCATTAAATTCATCATTGAATTGTAAAAATTGAAGAAGGTTGAATCATTGAATTGTATTGTAAAAAAATTATAAAAAGACCAAACTGAAATTGAATAAGGGGGTCATCTTCATTAAAGTGAAAATCATTGTAAAAAACCACTGAGGTGCATGATTGATGTTTTTGACACCCTAAGGTAAGGATAAAAATAGGTGACCGTGCCATTATTAAGAGCAAGTGAGCATCTTGTAAAAGAAACAAGTGCAAGCTAACAAATACAAGCAAGCATGAGACAACTAAATATGGGTAAAAGTGTAAAGCATTTTCAAAACACCAATAAAAAAATTAAAGAATACAACTCCCTACATGAATTGAATAATTCAATTGTTAATATTCTCAAACAAATTGATCTCAAAGATAAATTGATTAAAGCACTTCAACTAAAATTAATGGAAAATGAGCAACAAATTGAAAACATGGATAATGCAACATGTACAACAAATAACCTCATACAAATGTTAATGCAACTTGTGACACAAACGATCTAATGCAAATGGTTAATGTTACTTGTGATACACATAACCTAATGATTGATACAAATACAATAGAAGATATGTATTATCATTCCTTAACTAATCGTAAAATGAAATAATACATACGTAATTCCCATTCAAGAGATGTAATTTTTCATTTTCGCAACAACCCCATGCATACATGGGCTAGCTATAAGAAATAAAGGAGGAAGTGTAAGTAGATCTATTTTTTTGTGGGCTACTTCAAAGAGAAGTGAGTTGAAGTGGCTTATGGAAGTGTGGTTTATTCTACATGTACTGTTGTGATTTTTCTTGTGGGTGGAATCATTTAACCACAAAGATTTTATTTGAAGTTAAAAAGGTAACAAATGTTATCAGTCTTGGTTCAAAAGATTTGTGAAAATATTATTTCAAAGGCTTGAGATCCTAATTTGAAGGTGTAACTTTGTAAAAGGTTAAAGGTTTTATATTTATTATTGGTCTTCTAAGAATTCTACTTGAAAGCTTTGAGTATCAATTTTTTAATAAAATTATTTAGTTTTTGGTTGTTTTTATTCTAAACCTATCTCAAAATCAAAATAAAAAAGTTTAAGGATGATTGTACTCGTGGATGGTGGATATTTTCTTAGATGCTTATGGTGTTTTGTGTCTAGTTTTTTTACACTATTTAATTTTGACAAACAATGTGCACGTTGTAACAAGGGATACAAATATTTGATCACAATGATTAATTCAATCATCCATAAAGCAATGTGTTATCTCATATAAAAGAAAATTAAAATGTGTTTGGAACAATGATTCATGGCAAATTAAATTATTTTTTGAATCATTAAATTGTAAAAACTGAAATAGGTTGAGTCATTGAATTGTATGGTAAAAAAATTGTCAAAAAGACTAGCCCAAAATTAAATAAGGGGGTCATCTTTATCAAAGTGAAAATCATTGTAAAATACTACTTTGGGGTGCATGATCGATGGTCCCCAGCACCCTAAGGTAACGATAAAAACAAGAAAGCACGACATTATTACGAGCAAGTGGACATCTTGTAAAATAAACAAGTGCAAGCTCACAAGTACAAGCAAGCATGACACAAATAAAAATGGATAAAAGTGGAAAGTGTTTTCAAAACACCAATGAAAAAATCAAGGAATTACAACTCCTTACATGATGAATTGAATAATTTGATTGTTGATCTTCACAAACAAATTGATTTCACAAATAAATTGATTGAAGCAGTGCAACTAGAATTAATAGATAATGAGCAACAAATTGAGAACATGGATGATGAAACATGTATAACAAATACCCTCATACAAAATGTAAATGCAACTTGTAACACAAAGGATCTAATGCAAATGGTTAATGTTACTTGTGATACACATGATCTAGTGGTTGATGCAAATACAACAAAAAATATGTATGATAGTTTCTAATTAATCATAAAATAAAATCATACAGTGAATTGATAACGATAAGTCTTGTTGAAGATGAATCACAAGCCAAAGCACCAAGTGATAGAAACAACAATGATTGTGAATTTGAAAAACATCTAAATGTTATTTCCAAGATGTTGTCAAAACTTGAAAAGAATTGCAATTCAACATGAATCAACGTGGTTTTGTATATGACATAGGTAACAACTTTCATATTTCAAACTACTCCAAGATTGTGCAATTTGTGAGTGCAAAATTCCCTAATGAAAAATTGAAGATTTCAAAAGTTAAGAATGTTTATGATATAGTGGATGATAAAAACATTGAGCATAAGCCTTTTAAATGTCAATATTGCGTTCATTATTTTGTGGGCATATACAAAACATCATAAACATAAATAATACGGAGAATCAATATTGTGTTGGTCACATGGAGAATCAATGTTTTTATCTCAATCATTGTGTTCATTGTGGAAAGACACATCACTATTCAGAGAGATGTCGAAAAGAGAAGTCTTAAGTTCTTGTCAATGGATTCAACAAGTCAAAAAGTTGCACACGTATTACCCTCCAATTCGAACACAAGTAAAGACACTCTTGCATAGAGAAATCACAAATGCAGAGGGCTTTCAATAATGATTCCAAATGAAAAAATTTGGCATGATTGGAGCAATTCTACAAGGCTTTTAAACTGAAACATGAGTAAAAAAAATGTACTCTCTTAAACACAATGAGGGAGTACATTTATGAAATCAAAATATTTAATGGTCAACCAAAACCACCACATTAATGAAGTCGAAACGATTGGTGATCAACCAACAAAACCATCAAATGCAATGATAAACCATTGAAAAACAAAGGAATCCATAAGCTCAAGCTTGGATCCCGTCAACAATCTTCTCATCTTGCACCTCACAATTAATTATGATAATCAAGCTTCTCATCTTGCACCTCACAATCAATGATGATAATCAAGCATCTCATCTTGCACCTCACAATCAATGATGATAATCAAGTTGCAAACTTAAAAATCCTTTCAATCAAAATTCAATCAACAATTGAGATTTTTAGCTTAACAATTGGTCTCCTTGACAAACTATCAACAATTCAATCAATCAATCAATCTCATCAAATCAACATATCTAGAATGTTCTAGCATGGAATTTAAAATCATCTCATTGCTTTTCAATTATTCATTGGAACGACACCTAATTGTGTGTAAATTCATAGAGACCTTTGATGATCCTATTTGTTCACTAATACAAGAATGGTGATCCTATTTGTTCATCAATTTCCAGAGGAATGTTAAAAGATAGCAATGGTTCACTTCCAAAAATTCTACTCTTTCAAAGTTCTAAACCATCCAACATCCATATTAGCAAATGTTTTTAGGGATATCTTCATTGAAGCTCAATTCAAAGATTTCAAATTGAAGATGATACCAGTTTATGCACTAGTTCATGTTACCTCACTAGTATAACTATTCAAACTTGCGATTGAAACGTAAAACATTACTCTAAGAGTCCTTGAACAATTGAAAAGTCTAAGATCACCTTTCTGATGAGTTGTCATCCTTATCAATTGATGAGATGTTTCCATTTTCGACTAATGAATTGTCAATAAGATGTAGATCAAGGTAGTCAAAAACATATAATAAGATGTAGATCAAGGTAGTCAAAAACATATACTATAAATTAATATCATGAAATAAATGAATGTGAAAATGACTTAAAATCTTTTCCGAATCGATTAAAACTTAGAACATTACTCCTTAAACAATTGAAAAGTCTAAGATCACCTTCTTATGAGTTGTCATCCTTATCAATTGATGAGATGTTTCCATTTTCGACTAATGAATTGTCAATAAGATGTAAATCAAGGTAGTCAAAAACATATAATAAAATGTAGATCAATGTAGTAAAAAACATATAATAAAATGTAGATCAAGGTAGTAAAAAACATATACTATAAATTAATATCATGAAATAAAGAATGTGAAAATGACTTAAAATCTTTTCCGCCAAATTCTTGTACCTTTTTTGTCTTCTATTTCTTAAAATAAAATCTAAAATTCCACACATCTTGAGACCGAACCGAAGAATCGATGATCAATCGTCCACAGATATGCGCTATTGAAGGAGCGATGATCAATCTTACAATTGGGGTAGAAAAGATATGGCCAGGTTTTTATAGAATTCCACAAATCTTGGATGGAAGAGATGCTTGTACGGGGACTAGCAGTAAGATATTGTTTATAAAATCTTCACATTTAGCCACTCATTAAAGTGAAAGAAGTAGAATTCTTTTATAACAGACATGAAAGCGAATTGGTCGGAAAATCTAAGCCATTTACAGCTGGGCCACTCATTGCAGTGAAGTGAAAGAAGCTGAAGCGAAGTGGTCGGAAAAGCCATTTACAGATGGGCCACTGCTGAATAGCTTGTATAGCTTTGGATGAACCAGTCGTACTGGTGTTTTATCAATGTATAAATAAATTCATGATAAGCCTCTCTCAGAAATCCGAATTTGAAATGAAGCTGTGCAATACCAGTGGACCACAATGTACCCTTCGCTACTCATGATAAAATCCCATAATTAATCCAAGTTTAAACTGAAGCTCGGAGAGCAGGACCAGTGTACCTTCACTACTCATGATAAAATCCCGTAACAGTCGACGACTGTACCTTTAACTTCACTGCTCTACAATAAAATCGCTAATAATGGACGAGTGTACCTTAACTACTCATGACAAAAATCCCATAATAAATGTAACTAATGGATCTGCATTGCCACTGGACCACACACAGCGAAAACTACGCAACTCGTAAAATCCCAAATCCCACCAACCAATCTAGTTACTCCTCTTTAAAATCCAAGAGCATTAAGCCCAAACTCTTAAAATTTTAGTCAGACCCTGCAATCACACCAATAATATAACTGGTAGGCAAAACCCCTCTCAATAATCTACAACGTTCCCAAAAATTTCTGGAACGATTTTGATATTAGATTGAGCTATCCACCATCTCTCATCTGTAACTTTAAATATATTAAATACCCACGTTCTCCATGACTCAAAGGACCACACCGACCTGACCTCGACTTAAGAGGCCTGCGCAGACCAACCTTAAAGAAGACTCTGCACAAACTCAGAGAAGTCTGCAAATACCTCAACTTAAAGAAGTCTGCACAGAGCTAGACCTATATACAGGTTATTTAAACTAGGTACAGCTCTACTTTAATACTCCAACCCTGACTAGCCCTGGAAATCTCGCAGGGTACGGCCCAAATGCAAACTACAGACCACGAAACCAATTAGAACTAACAGACATGCCTTGTGCATTTATATAAAAACGTTATCTTAATCAAAGCTCGTTGTAAAAGAAATCTTAATTAGGATTCTCCAATAAACAAATAACAAAAACTGGCATGGCAAATCATCATATATGCAGAATATCAGAACAATGAAATTTCAGATCGCTTGGCAGGGCTAATAGTTAAAACTCCAAGCCACCAATCTCCCAAACTTGGTTTTTAATACAGAGATTTGAGAGGCAGCAAATGCAATAGATTAAACACTGGGAATAATATGCTTGAAACCAAATATTATTTGGCTCCATACTAATTTGCGACATTGCAGTACTTGGAAAGTTCTATTTTATGATAGGACCTGCATATGAACCAGATTCAACAAAGAGACACTAGTTCCATAAGCAAATTTCTGAGTCTAGATTTTTTTTTTTCTGGTTAATTGCATACTAGTGATGTCATCTATGACATTGGGCTTGATCTCAAGAACACAATGGCTACCACCAAGATACAACAACCACAAGATCAATACTAGTGAAAACAAGCAGAGATCTTAAACTTTATACAGCAAAATAGGAATATTGTCACAAGGTACCTTATAGGCATCCTCCTTTTCCATATGTACTTCATACTTATGTGAAGTTTACATAACAAATTTTTCACACAAGCAATTTTTGCTTGATAATACACGTTCATGCAATACAGAACCAAATCCAAAAGACCAAACCGGGGTATTCGGTGAGGCACCCACTATCATTAGTTCTGTATCATTGCATAATAGAGACTTAAAGGAATTCAAAATGAATAGGAACATATGACAAACTATAGGATTCATGAAGACAGAGGATGCAGAGTCTTTGCGAAACCGTTCATGGTTGTGTAGCTCTTGGAAGGAAATCCTAGGCAGCCGAGAAGACCCTGTCTGTAGGGGAGATATGTCTTTCTCCTGAGCTCTTCCGCTTGGGCTCTGTTTGCTGTGTAGTGAAGCTCGTGGGCAGAGACCGGAACCCCTCTTCTAGCAGGGCCCTTGTTTGGATTCGAGGTTGGGGTCGCGCTTGTCTTCTTCACTCCTGCGGGCTTCGGCTTCTCGGCTTGTTTAGGAATCTTCTGCTTCTCTGAGGATTGTTTTGCAGGGCTGGAGAAGGATAGAGCCCAGTGTCGCTCTCTGGTATGACCTCTGCCCTCACTCTTACTTCTATACAAGAGCAGATCTTTCAGACTCCATCGCTTTGAGCCTCTTCGCTTTGTGGAGCTCGACGAAGAAGAAGAAGAAATAGATGCAATGTTCTTAGACTTATCATCCGCGTCTCCTCCTTCCTCGTCTTCTAATTTAGAGGGCTCTTCTTCTACCCATTGAGCCGAGCTCCTGAGAGGCGACAGTGATCTGGTTCTACGATGGCGAGATTTGTCACGACACAGACGGTCTCGGCCCCTTTCGCCAACAGCCTCCGGAGCTGCAAAACTAGATCCGGCCTTGTTCTCCTCCTCGTCCTCTTCAAAGTCTATCAACGGCCCCAACAACTGGGGCTTCTGGAGATGGGTGGAGAGCTTCAATGGCCGAATCTGGCCATTGCAGAAAAGCTCGTCGGCCGACGACATGGTGGGTTCAGTCGCCACGGAATCAGCCCCATCGAGCTCGGAGAAGCGCGCACTGAACTCGAAATCTGAGCCAGTGGACACAGAGGCCTCGTCGTCTTCCGCCTTGGGGATCCCAGCAGCGGTGGTGGCCATGAAATTGTGATCGACACGGCATGAAACCAGCGGATGCATGGGACTGGTGGGTGCGCTGAAGAAAAAGCCGCCGCCTCCGGGTCTTCCAGGGCTGGAAGGCGCGCTCACATAGGGTGTAGAACAAGCACTATCGTAATCATAATAAAACTTCCCATTCCCGTCGGTATTGCTGCTGCTTGTGTTGTTCACCATTCCCACTGCCGAAACGACCCTTAACGTCTCCATTGCTTGTCCGCTTCAGCTTGCCCAAATGCTTGCTGTTTTCTTCTTTAAACAAAAGAGCCCAACTCGGCTACCAGTGACTTGTGGGCACAGCAAAAATATATATATAATAAACACTCACATTACATTACACGGATCAGGGAGGATTTAACAAGTAAAATCGAACGAATCGAAGGGAAGGATTAGAACGCAAGATCAGCCCACCACTACACAGTTGTTGAAGTCGGTTATCGACAGAGAACACGCAAGCAATAAGGTGAGAGAGGGGAGGGGCGGGGGCTATTTAGGCAATTGTGTGTGGCTTCGTCCGCACGGTATCGAAACCCCAAAATCCCAAATCTAGTGTGAGTCGGTCTGTCAACCCCACTTCCAGGAAAAGGAAGAGGGATGGCCTTACATAAATTGTGTAGAGAAACCTACCATTCACATCATTTCCTGTGCGGGGTCCCCGCCGTAAAAATTCCGACGCCGCCCTTCCCGTCTTTCTCCGTTTTTAACGTTTATATTAAAAATAGCAGCGACTCACGCGGTTTCAGCCAGATACCTCTTGGTCGCATTCATTTCCAAAGGATCGATCTCTCTGCACTTGTCTCGCACGTGTCATGTAACAAAGGCATGTGGGGCTGAGTACTGGCAAGTCACTTGTTAATTGGCCACGATCTTATCGAGATTTAAGGAATGATTAAACAACAATGATAATTCACATTTTATGGCTAAATACGCTGTGTGATGTCATGGGGCTCCAGATTCGTAAGCGACACGGAAGACGTTACAGGTAAAGCATGTGGGTTGACTGCGACCCGGGGTTAACTTATCCCACATGTGAGTAAAGGGGTTGAGTCATTGTATACAATTGGGTTTAGTGCATTTTTTATTCAAAATTAATGATTTTTTTTTTAATTTCAAAGCTCCTGCTATATTTAGCAGGGCTAGTTAGTGCTATCATTCACTTGGGCACAGTAAACAAGGCAGCTGGCATCTAGGTGGAGCATAAGACGTGAGGAGAGAGAGACAAACCGAAATGATTGTGGAGATTAAATTCCGTTTCCCTTTCACTTTCACTTTCACTGTGTATGTGAGTGGTGATCTAACGTTCTCCAAAGAATAATCTTAAATTCTTAGCTTTTATTGAACAATTCAAATGAAAGGCATTTAATAATGGATTCCTCTCGTTATCATTTCTTCTTCATTGCCGGATTTGTTAGTTGAGAAAGTGGGGTGCTCATATTTCAAATTAGGCACACCTATTCATTGGAAAGTGGGGTGGTGAATTTTTATTTTTAACTGAACAAAATTAAAACATGTACCGGATTTGTTAGTTGAGAAATTAATAAGCTGATATTTCAAAGTAGTAATCAATTAATAAAGTGAGATGGTGATATTTTAAACTATACATTGGTAAAGTTAGATGGTCATATCCTCTTCATCTAAGTACACATTGTATTACAGTGAAAATAATATATTTGACAGTTTACATCTATGTAAATAGAATGTTGATATTATTAAATTATTATATGAAAATTAAAGAATTATTCATTGTCTATTATTAAATTATGATATGAAAATGGATTATTTATTATACTTGAGGTTAAGTGTAAATTTAACTCTATTATTTGTAAGTTATGGTTTGAGGTGATGAAAGTGAGTTTGGGTGGAACTTTTATTGTGATATTAAATAGGATATTTTATAAGTTATTTATATCATTAATATTTTATTTATGTGAATGGAGTTATTGTGATTTATAAGTTTGTTTGGGGTTGGAGTTTAAGACTCCATCCATATTATTATTTGTGTATTTTTTTTAATATAATTATTACATTTGAAGATGTTTAATAATGTGGTAAATTATTTCTTTTGTTTAATGTCTTGACATAATCTAACTAAAAAAAAGTCACAATTTTGACGGTGAAAAGTTATAACCTTCCAAGTTTTAAGATTTCAAATGGGTTTTTTAGTGTCCATTTATATTGGAAGAACTCCATATTGTAACTTTAATAATGTAAATTTGAAAATTGAAAGACACAGAAAATGAGTTGTGGTTTGCTACACAAATAGCTTACAAAACCACTTGGAATTTAGAACTTAAGACCTTTTACTTGTGGATATGGGTCGTTTTCCAAAATTACCAAATGGAAGTATTGACTAGAGAAAATTTTAGGGATTAAATTTATAGCATAAAAGTATTTTACTCTAAAAATCGCTAAAAAAAATCTAAAACTATATAAAATCATAATAAATCTTGATGTTTTTAAAAATATATCACTAAATATTTTATGGTTGAAATTTTAAAAATTAATAAAATTTACCAAAATTTTTACACTAAGACATAGATCCTTAAAATTCTCCCCACTAATAACATTAATATTTTATTCTTTTGAATAGAATTGTCACAATATAGCAAGATTACCTAAAAGTTGGAACTCAAAACTTTTTTCTCAAAAATATGAATTTTTATTTGTTAATGGTGTTAGTCACGATCTATTAAAGCTACTTAAACTTGGTACTTATAACCTTTTCATTGTAGATATGAGTCATTACCCAAAACTTTAAATTGAAGTAAAAAAAAAAATCAAACTTGTTGCAATTATCTAATAAGAACACATGGAAGTTGACATTCAAAACTTTTTATTACAATTATCTAATAAGAACACATGGAAGTTGACGTTCAAAACTTTTTATTAATATAAGTTTTTAACTAAAATAATTCCAAAAATTAACTCGATTAGTTAAACCAACTCTTTAAAACTTGTTGTCAACGTAGATCTTAAATTCAACTCTCATACAATCTTCTAAATTCAACTCTGATACAATCTTTTAGAAAAAGACTTCAAACAAACATATTACAAAATTATATGGCATACCAATTCTTTCAATTATTCAAATTTATTAATCATATCACAAGTTGGGAAATTAATATTATGGAGATAGTGATATTGGGTAAAGTTGGATGGTGATATTCTCTTCACCTAAATTTAAAAAACTGTATGCAAGTACATTTATTACAGTTTACTATGTAAACAAATAGTTAGATAGTTGATTATAATGAAGGTCATGTAAGCATATAAAATAGATAGTTTATCATAATGAAACAAATAGTTAGATAGTTTATTATAATGAAGGTCATGTAAGCATATAAAATAGTTAGATAGTTTATTATAATAAAGGTTTTGTAAGCATATAAATGGTAAAGTTTATTATAATGAAGATCATGTAAGTATATAAATGGTAAAGTTGGATGGTAATATTGTCTTCACCTGACTTCAAAAACATGTATGCAATTACACATTTTATTACACTAGACTATGTAAATAAATAGTTAGATAGTGTATCATAATGAAGGCTATGTAAGCAAATTGTTCAAAGAGTTATCATTTATTATTCATTATTTATGGTTGAGACTATGAAAATGGTAAAGTTGGATGGTGATATTCTCTTCATCTAAGTTTAAAAACTTTTATGCAATTACACATTTTATTACAATAGATTAAGTAGATAAATAGTTAGATAGTTTATTAAAAAAAATTATGCAATTACACATTTTATTACAATAACAATAGACTAAGTAAATAAATAGTTAGATAGTTTATTATAATGAAGGCCATGTAAGCATATTGTTCAAAGAGTTATCATTTATTATGGTTGAGATTATGAAAATGAATTATTTGTTATAGTTGGGGCCAAGTGTAAATATAAGTGTATTATTTATTACAGTTTGAATTATGTAAGTGCATTATTTATTACATTGAGGCCACACAAGTGGGTTTTGGTGGAACTTTTATTGTGAGACTAGATGGAATATTTCACAAGGTGTTATCATTATATGTTATTTATGTGAATGGGGTTGTCATAATTTGCAAGATTGTTTGGGGTTTGGAGTTCGAGACTCAACAAGGCATCCATGAGTCTAAACATGTTGTAATTTGGACATTTTACAATTATCTTTTTCTTATCGTTTTTGCTCAAAATTCGGCATAAAATTTAGAAGAATTGTTGGAATTGCATATATCAATTCTTGAGATGGCACAATCCAGGTGCAATAGCGGTTTTTTAGGACATTGGATCCAATTTTGTAATCAAAAATGCAAATTCAACAACGAAAAATTGTAATTCTATCCAATTCTTTTGTAGTCAAATTTCAAAGATGATTGTCGAAAAAAGTCCAAATCGTAGAACGTTTAGACTTCTCCATGTTATTAATTGAGTGTTCTTCCTAATATAATTGTCACATTCGAATATGTCTAATCATGTAGCAAACAACTCATTTTGTTTGACATTTTGACATAACCCAAGAAAGAAAAGTCACAAATTTGACCATGAAAATGTGTAATTTTGTAAGTTTTAAGACTTCAAATGGATTTCTCAGTATCCATTTTCATTGGAGCAACTCCATATTGTAATTTACACAATATAAATTTGAAAATTGAATATTTATGCTAGATTTAAGACAAAAAGATGCCAAAAAAAAAAAGTTGTGGTTGGTTATACAATTGGTTTACAAAACCATTTAGGGTTTAGAATTCAAAACCCTTTACTTATGCATATGAGCACTTCACCAAAATTACCAAATAAGAGTATTCGATAAGGAACTAGTGACATTGACATAGCAAGATCACTTAGGAATTGGAACTCAAAACTTGTTCCTTATGAATATGAACCTTCAACCAAAATAACAAATGATATGTTTAACAAAGTACCCACATTATTAATTTTTTTTAGTAAATGGTGTTGTCACGAATTAGTAAAGCTACTTACACTTGGTACTTAGGACCTTTTCTTTGTAGATATGAGTCCTTACCCAAAACCTTAAACGAAAATAAACTTTAAACTTGTTACAACTATTTAATAAAAAATACATAGAAATGAATTTAAAAACTTTCTACTTATCATTATAAGTATTTAATTAAAATAATTTTAAAAATTAATTAAATCAATTAAATTTAATCCATGTAAATAACATAGATCTTAAATTCAAATTTCTAATAAAATCTATTTCAGACAAAAACTTGAAACAAGTAGATTATGAAGTTATATGGTATACGAATTATTTTAGGTATTTAAACTTATCAATCACATTCACAAGTTAAGAACATACTAGTTAACTTTKAATTTGATAATGATGTACAAGGTAGATTACATGTTTATATGCGATATAAATTCCTTCTTAGTAAGGGGGTTTAACTCATTGAGAAGTGTTGGCTCTTGATCAAGTTTTGAGGAAACCTTGGTTAGAGTTGGCCCACTTTTGGACTTCGATACATTGGTCGAGGAAGGAGCACCCAGGCGGAGCTGAGATCATGGATCTCACTTATTTTGCGGGCTATGTGGACCCAGTAAGGGGTCCTCTAGGGTTTTTGTAATGGGTTTATGGGATGTCGGCCCATGGGTTCTCCCCATGTTTGGCCCTATTGTAAGGTTTTGTAAAAGTATAAATAAAGAAGAATAGATTGTAGAAGTGGTAGTCATCTAGCTAAGTGCAAGTAGTTCGAGTTGCTTTGTGCAAAAGAATGCATGTGCATTAAGGCTTTGTGCTTGATAGAGAGTTAGATCGGTGCCTTGACCTAGTTTTGGAAGGAGGATCTGGTGCTCAGTGAGCAAATCTCATGTCTGGTGCGAAGCTTGACTCTATGTCTTAGTGCACAGGAGAAATTGAATGTAAGAGATTGGCAAATCATAAAGAGGCGAAACGGTTAGTGGACGTAGCCCCACACTGGGGTGAACCTCGTTCATCTGGTGTCTTATGGTTTGCTTTGTGCGATCATTATCTCTGTTATGTTTTGCTTAGTGCTTAGATTAGATATGTAATGGATATGTATATGTTGCTTTAATGCTTTGCTTATGTTAAAATGCTAGATCTGATTCGCAGTGCTAAGTGCTAAGTGTTTAAGGAGCATAATCTTTGTTGTTACTATGTTAGATCTATCCTTGGGTATGTTCTACAATGTTAATAAGGTTAATGGACTAATGTATGTCACTTCCTAAGCGTTAACATAATACTCTGCAAAGTGTTATTATTATAATACTCTGTGTCCCAGCTTGGTTACAGACACCTGCGTCGTGTAACCCCCCCTGCTTCTACCTCGGGTGAGACTTCGCCTGCTTCGCAGGTGTTGTCGAACGGGCCAGTAGTCGGCGTTTTGTTGGTGCGTTGTTGAGCGTTGAACCCTGGGTATGCCCCTATGCCAACAAATGGTTCCGTTGCCGGGACCTGAAACTGTGATTGTTGGGAACTAAAGTAAAGAAAAAGAGAAGCTATGTGCATAGATCTGTTGCTGAGGTGCGCAGTACTCTACTTGACTTGCGAAGCTTTGTGCTGAGAAATAAATCTAATCTGAAGAAAAGAGGTAAGATCCTAAAGAGGTAAAGCTTTGTTCTTTGGCAAGAGTAAGATAAGTGAAAATTTTTGTTTTGAAAGCATGAACCTAAGTATGTTTAATAGATTTTTTCCTAGTCAGAAGGCTAGGGCGCAGTTGAAAGAAAGAGTTGATTTGAGTGAATTTAATGGAAATGAAGAAACATATGTTATTCTTATGCATAGAAAGAGTTTTTGGACTAATAAATGGATGCAGGAACCTAGAAAGAATTTTTGCAGATTGCAGGTCTAGCACTATGATCCTAGGGGAAATGTGGAGTACAAAAGAGGTTGGGGAACATTTAAAAGAAAAAGAGGATTAACTTTGTGTTATAATTGAAGAAGATCGGGACATCTTTCTAAGGAATTCTCTGGCGCATGTCCTATTTGTCTTTGTTGTAAGATTGTTGGTCATGAGGTTGAGGATTGTCCAAGGATGATTGCTAAAGTTGAACGAATGAACATAAGACAATAAAACTACGAAGAGAGTTAAGAGACTAAGGGCATGTTAGAGAGTCATAAAGAGAAAGAATCAAAGAAAGTTCAAACTACGTTATTACAGTTGAAATAAATGATGGATACTCACAAAGATGTCAATTTACCAAAGATCCTGAAAGTAAAACAGCGCATAAATACAAGAATAGGAGACTTCGACATAGACTGTGTCTTGGATGAAGAAACACAAGTGAATATTATGATAGAAGAAACTTGGGAAATTTTGGGAAAGCCTACTATGATACCTTCGTTGGGAAGGATAGGCTTGTTTAAGGGTAAGATGATAATCCTATGTGGAAGAGTTACTAATGTACCTATTATTGTTCATGGAACATCAACTGAAGAGGAATTTGAAGTCATTAAGTTTGTTGGGGACAACACCCCTTTCCCACTATTGTTAGGTAAGAATTGGATTGAGAAGGATCATGTCAGAAGGAAAGCAGAGGAAGAAGCCACAGAAAAGAAAAAGAAAGAATTAAGGAATTTCATATCTAGAAAAATAGATCGACTAATAGAAGAACGAGAGGATAAGTCGAAGAAACAGAACAAAGCAACAACGCATGAGGGACATACAGCAAGAGAATTAGCTATCAAGGTTGAAAGAATGCAAGAAGGCTTGAGGAACCTATCTATTCAAGAAAGAAGTATGCCCACTCAGGAAGTGTTAATAAAAGAGATATTAACTTCAGACCCTTTAAGGGCACCTCAAGAGTGCAAAGCCAATACGCTAGGGGAAGATAAGAATAAAAATGGAAAGAGGATTCCAAAAACAGTTAGAGAGACTCATATAACAGGAAAGAAGGCAAGGAAGCTCAATAAAAAGAAATTTAAGTTGGAAAAGCTACAAGAAGCTAAAGAGACCAGATGGAAGACTTCACAGACTAGAACCTCGCAAGAGGCAGGTTTGCAGGATTTGAACCTCGCTGGAACAACAGGACCGCGCAGAATTGGACTTTGCCCTGGCGAAGTTATATGACCGTTGGAGGTGCCCCGGCCGTTAGAATGACACTCCAGAATGGTTAGAAAATGCATTTATGGGCTAATGGATCGCTTTTGGACGTTGAGACCGTGCCATAATGGACAAATTGACATTGATGGAAGCATTTCCTGGCCGTTGGAAGATTCGTTATGGTGCCCCGCTTATTTAACTCGTCGGTCACTGCGCCGAGACCACTTTTTGCTACCCGTGATTGACTGATCTAAACAGAGAATTGTCCAAGTGTCGAGTTGTGTTATCTAAAACTAGAACCCACCTGCCCATTTTTCTACCCCGCCTATCAACTTGCCTACCCCACTTGTTTGTTAAAAGCTAGAATGTCAGGCGAACCTAGTGAATTGGAGAAGTTTGTCGAGAAACTCCTCAAGAAGCTAATGGCTTACAAACCAATATTCGAAGGTGTCCAGGCATCGATGACTAGGGGACTGTAGGCTTCCCCTTCGACCAGACATCATTCTGGCCATGTCAACCCCGGAACTGAATAGCGAAGTAAGCATCGCAGTGATCTGACTAATGTGAAGCATATCCCGTCGATCCTACCTGAGTATATCCCACCTTTGGTTTGCGTTGTTAACTGCAACAGTATCCCCTGAGATTTTGAGTACGTAGTGTTCACTGCATACATTCTGAAAGGAATACACGTAGTCGGGAGTCAGTTAGGACAGATCTTGCTATTAAAGAACAACGACTTCAATTTAGGAGACCGGAAGAACTACGCCATGTTGGTGCGCCACCATTATCTCATGAAGACAACTGGAAAGAAGCCTCACCTCATCTCATAGCCATGGATTAAGGAGTTGGCGCAGTACATTGTGTTGAATGTGATGAAGATCCCGCATTTTGACCGCCACCAGGAGGTTAACGCTTGCATTAAACTCCTCTTGTCGCGCTATCATGGTGGATATCTGTGGCTCGATAGAAGGATTATTGTGGATCCGAAATTTATCCACCGGGTCATAGGCTTAAGAATGAAGGGTCCCAACCCTCAGCAGTTTTATCTAGGGAAGGCCTCTGCAAGATACCAGATATATAAAATATGCAGAACAGAAACGAAATGCTAGAAATAACAGAATAACAGTATAATATCCAGCATAATCTTCACAATACACAGAAATGATATACGAAATAGCAACAGAAATAGCACTTGAACAAAAATACCACTTGATTCAGATAGCAATGTTCACAGGCCTCTTCGAGGGGGCAACCTCCAATCGAGCAGAGCTCTGTTACAATAATATCCAAGCTAGGGTTCTCATACCCTCGACTCCTATTTATACTAAAAAGAAGCATCTAGAGGAAGATCCTTCTAGAAGCGGAAGCTTCTATTAGGTCTTCTTACATCCGCCTTATTCTATTTTATTGAAAGGTCTTATTAATATTGACCTTTATTACATCCGAATACATTGATCTACCTATGTGCGGGTTAGGACCTTAACATGTCCACCCCCTTAAAAACAGCCTTGTCCTCAAGGCTTGAGATGTGGAAACTACTGCAGAATGGTAGCTGGTTCCCAAGTGGCATCTGCTGGAGTCATATCTTTCCACTGTACGAGCACTTCCTTGATGGTTCGCTGACGCAGGTGACGCTCCCTCTGGTCCAAAACTGCTTCTGGTTGTAGCCAAATGGATCCTTCTTCTGCTAACTCTGGAAGGTTGGTTTGAAGT
>JASDQU010101339.1:119750-144101 GCA_032191745.1 Picea mariana | reverse complement strand
TCCTATTTGTCTTTGTTGTAAGATTGTTGGTCATGAGGTTGAGGATTGTCCAAGGATGATTGCTAAAGTTGAACGAATGAACATAAGATAATAAAACTACGAAGAGAGTCAAGAGACTAAGGGCATGTTAGAGAGTCATAAAGAGAAAGAATCAAAGAAAGTTCATACTACGTTATTACAGTTGAAATAAACGATGGATACTCACAAAGATGTCAATTTACCAGAGATCCTAAAAGTAAAACAGCGCATAAATACAAGAATAGGAGACTTCGACATAGATTGTGTCTTGGATGAAGAAACACAAGTGAATATTATGATAGAAAAAACTTGGGAAATTTTGGGAAAGCCTACTATGATACCTTCGTTGGGAAGCATAGGCTTGTTTAAGGGTAAGATGATAATCCTATGTGGAAGAGTTACTAATGTACCTATTATTGTTCATGGAACATCAACTGAAGAGGAATTTGAAGTCATTAAGTTTGTTGGGGACAACACCCCTTTCCCACTATTGTTAGGTAAGAATTGGATTGAGAAGGATCATGTCAGAAGGAAAGCAGAGGAAGAAGCCACAGAAAAGAAAAAGAAAGAATTAAGGGATTTCATATCTAGAAAAATAGACCGACTAATAGAAGAACGAGAGGATAAGTCGAAGAAACAGAACAAAGCAACAACGCAGGAGGGACATACAACAAGAGAATTAGCTATCAAGGTTGAAAGAATGCAAGAAGGCTTGAGGAACCTATCTATTCAAGAAAGAAGTATGCCCACTCAGGAAGTGTTAATAAAAGAGATATTAACTTTAGACCCTTTAAGGGCACCTCAAGAGTGCGAAGCCAATACGCTAGGGGAAGATTAGAATAAAAATGGAAAGAGGATTCCAAAAACAGTTAGAGAGACTCATATAACAGGAAAGAAGGCAAGGAAGCTCAATAAAAAGCAATCTAAGTTGGAAAAGCTACAAGAAGCTAAAGAGACCAGATGGAAGACTTCGCAGACTAGAACCTATCAGGAGGCAGGTTTGCAGGATTTGAACCTCGCTAGAACAACAAGACTGCGCAGAATTGGACTTTGCCCTGGCGAAGTTATATGACCGTTGGAGGTGCCCCGGCCATTAGAATGACGCTCCAGAATGGTTAGAAAATGCATTTATGGGCTAATGGATTGCTTTTGGACGTTGAGACCATGCCATAATAGACAAATTGACATTGATGGAAGCATTTCCTGGCCGTTGGAAGATTCGTTATGGTGCCCCGCTTATTTAACCCGTCGGTCACTGCGCCGGGACCACTTTTTGCTACCCGTGATTGACTGATCTAAACAGAGAACTGTCCAAGTGTCGAGTTGTGTTATCTAAAACTAGAACCCACCTGCCCATTTGTCTACCCCACCTGTCAGCTTGCCTACCCCGCTTGTTTGTTAAAAGCTAGAATGTCAGGCGAACCTAGTTAATTGGAGAAGTTTGTCGAGAAACTCCTCAAGAAGCTAATGGCTGACAAACCGATATCCGAAGGTGTCCAGGCGTCAACAACTAGGGGACTATAGGCTTCCCCTTCGACCAGACGTCGTTATGGTCGTGTCAACCCCGGAACTGAATAGCGAAGTAAGCATCGCGGTGACCTAGCTAATGTGAAGCATATCCCATCGATCCTACCTGAGTATATCCCACCTTTGGTTTGCATTGTTAACTGCGACAGTATCCCCTGAGATTTTGAGTACGTAGTTTTCACTGCGTACATTCTGAAAGGAATACGCGTAGTCGGGAGTCAGTTAGGACAGATCTTGCTATTAAAGAACAACGACTTCAATTTAGGAGACCAGAAGAACTACGCCATGTTGGCGCGCCACCATTATCTCACAAAGACAACTAGAAAGAAGCCTCACCTCATCTCATAGCCATGGATTAAGGAGTTGGCGTAGTACACTGTGTTGAATGTGATGAAGATCCTGCATTTTGGCTGCCACTAGGAGGTTAACGCTTACGTTAAACTCCTCTTGTCGTGCTATCATGGCGGATATCTGTGGCTCGACAGAAGGATTATTGTGGATCCGACATTTATCCACCGGGTCATAGGCTTAAGAATGAAGGGTCCCGACCCTCGGCATTTTTATCTAGGGAAGGCCTCAGACTGTTCCCTGGAACAACGCATCAAGGAATCTTACGAAGAAGTCAAAAAAGGAAAGTGAGGTTACAAGGTAGCCTCTATACAGGATGGCGTATTGCGCCTCGCTTGCCAACTCCTAACTGACAAGCTCGTGAGGAAGAACCACCCCACACAGGTCACTAGGCTCGTGGTGGACCTCGCAGGAAAATGTCTGGAGGGCATGCAGATGAACTGGGCGAACTACCTCATCAATGAGCTAGAGAAGGATTGTCGCGAAGCCCAGGACTTGGGATATAAATTCCATTATAGTTGGTTGATCATTTTGATCGCATTTGTCGCTTGGAAAATGCCTGAAGGAGCCGTCTTCTCATAGATCGAACCCTCGGAGCCGTTGGCCGCTCGGTTTTCCACCCTGTGGTACACCAACGACATGATGAAGCAGTGGCAGTCAAATGCCGTGTTTCATGCATACTACCAGCAGTTAAAGGACACCATCGAATCATTTTTAGGCATGACATCGCGCACCCTGCACCAGTACCGACCAATAGAAAAGTTTTGTGCCAATCCTCATTTCATCTACATCATCGCGCGCAGAGATGAGAACCAGGAAGAATTGCAGTCATACTACAAACTGATAGATGAAGACATGGAGCAGATTACAAAGGAATGGCCGAAGGAGTTTCTTGTACCTGTCGTTGATGAAAAATTATCTGACACTGACACCCAAGTTACCTAAGTTGAGCATGTCGGACAGTCCAGTGGGATGAAGAAGAAGAAAAAGCAGGAGGAAGTCCAGGATATAGAGAGCGATGAGGAGGACAATGCTTTTGAAGATAATGGGTCTGGCTCGCCGGGAGGAGGAGGAGAAGACGAAGCAAAAGAGCAAGGAGGAGGCGAAGCTACCACCCCTCCACTTGAAGATCCCCTCGTTGGAATAGTAACAACGCAAAAGAGGAAGGTTTCTCCGAAGAAACCTTCAGCTAAGAAGAAGACCCGTGCTAATAAGCCCCTGTTGGAGGCCACTCTCACTGAGGACGACATCAGTCTAGTCCATGGAGCTATGGAGGACGCTTCCGAGAACATCTTGCAGAGATATGGAGAGAAGCAAGAGGAGCTATATGGAAGGATCGAGAAGGAATTGAAGGAAGTAAAACAAGCTATTCGTCTGGTCCGCGTAGTACCCATTGTGCCTTCCTTGTCACAGACTGTAGAATTGGGGGATGAACCAGCTCAATTGAGAAGACTGGTGGATGCAACAAAAGCCTAGTTCCAGAGAGTCCAGGAAGAGAAGGAGAAGGCTACAGAAGCCTTGAAACAGGAGAAAGATGAAGTCCTAGCACAATTATGAGCAGCACAGGACAATGTAGCATCCCAGGAAAGCGAGAAAGAAGAGCTTCAAGTGAAGCTCCAGGAGGAAAAAGCCCAGCTACAGAGGGAAAAGGAGCAGTTGCTCGCAAAGCGAGCCATGGTCAAAGAAGCAGTGGGCAACGCATGTTGCTCTGTGTCAAGCTTGGCACAAGAAGGGAAAGAGTCGGTCGAAGCTCAAATAATGAAGCTCGTTGAGACCCTCCAGTAGCTTCAGGCTAGGATAATAGAATTGAAAGCCCAAACAGTACCAAGCACCCCGCAAGAGGTGCATGACTAGAGGGAGGAGACCACTAATAACACACTAGTAAGGATAAGAGCCCTTTCCTCGGAAAGSAAAAAACTGAGTGATAGAAGTGCACATACATATGAACGCCTCGCCGAGGATCCAGAGCTAAGGAAGTTGGAAGCACAGTTACAGGAGGTGCAACAACAAGCATTTTCATGCAGGCGCAGATGAAGCTACTCATTGCGGTAGAAATATGAAGAGATCGTAGGAGCAGCGCACAATACAACAACAAATCACTGCCCTCCAGGGTAGGGTAATGGAAGTGACGCAGAAGCTACAACCCGTGCAGGATGAATCCTGCAAGGTGTTCAAAGATATTGATGGACATGACTCGCAATTGGATCAAGTGGTTGAAACATTAGAACAACGCCTGGAAGGGCCTGTTACAGAGCATACACTCTAGGAGCTCATTGAGCATGAGGCTCAGGCGAAGCAGCAAGTCAAGGCAACTCGATTTAAGCTCAAGGCCTTCGAAGCAACATTCTCTGCACCTAAGTGACTGACTCGGGATGAGTCACAGGTGAGTGTTGGGAGCATGTTGGCCCTCGACCAAGTTTTGAGGAAACCTTGGTCAGAGTTGGCCCACTTTTCGACTTCGACACATTGGTTGAGGAAAGAGCACCCGGGCGGAGCTGAGATCGCAGATCTCACTTATTTTGTGGGCTATGTGGACCCAGTAAGGGGTCCTCTAGGGTTTTTGTAATGGGTTTATGGGATTTCGGCCCATGGGTTCTCCCCATGTTTGGCCCTATTGTAAGGGTTTGTAAAAGTATAAATAAAGAAGAATAGATTGTAGAAGTGGTAGTCAGCTAGCTAAGTGCAAGTAGTTCGAGTTTCTTTGTGCAAAAGAATGCATGTGCATTAAGGCTTTGTGCTTGATAGAGAGTTAGCTCAGTGCCTTGACCTAGTTTTGGAAGGAGGATCTAGTGCTCGGTGCGCAAATATCCTATCTGGTGTGAAGCTCGACTCTATGGCTTAGTGCACATGAGTAATTGAATGTAAGATATTGATGAATAATAAAGAGGCGAAGCAGTTGGTGGACGTAGCCCCACACTGGGGTGAACCATGTACATTTGGTGTCTTATGGTTTGCTTTGTGCAATGATTATCTCTATTATGTTTTGCTTAGTGCTTAGATTAGATATGTAATGGATGTGTATATGTTGCTTTAATGCTTTGCTTATGTTAAAATGCTAGATCTTATTCACAGTGCTAAGTGCTAAGTGTTGAAGGATCATAATCTTTGTTGTTATTACGCTAGATCTATCCTTGGGTATGTTCTGCAATGTTAATAAGGTTAATGGACTAATGTATGTCACTTCCTAAGATTTAACAGAATACTCTGCGAAGTGTTATTATCACAGATCTGTGTCTCAGCCTAGTTACAGACACCTGCGTCCTATAACCCCCCCTACTTCTACCTCGGGTGAGACTTTGCCTGCTTCGCAGGTGTTGCCGAAAGGGATGGTAGTCAGGGTTTTGTTGGTGCGTTGTTGAGCGTTGAACCCTGGGTTTGCCCCTGTGCCAACAAGAAGGGAGTTGGACATACTTGTGAAGTTTTAATTTGATAATGGTGTGGTATATTTTAAGGTCTAATATTAAAATATTTTTGTGTTCTATTTATTAAGGAAGGTAATTTGGTTTTGGAGTAAGACCTAAAATTGGTTTTATTGGTTAAGAGATTGACTTCTTTTAATATAAGGATACGAGTTAATGATCTAAGACTCAAAGACATTTACCAAGAATAAAAATATATCTTTAACAGATGGCTAAAAAATTATTTCAAGTGGTGTAGCAAGAACAAAAATTTATCTCTAAAAGATTGCCAAAAAATTATTTCAAGTGATGTGTTATTTTTTTAAATATCACCATTTTTCCACATTCAACCAAAAAATCACAGAACAACTATAACTAAATATAAATTTATATGAAAATGGAATGCACTCAATTTGGATTGACTTGCCCGACATTATGGAAGTTAACTATATATTTATTGTGAAACTTATTAATATCAAAGACAGAATCACTCTGTGTTCGAGATCTGGATATTTTATCAACAACTTCCATGAAACTACGAGCATCGCCATAATTAAATGTTATTATGATGCACAATTAATGATAAATTATTCCCTAATATACTTGTTGACATTCAAATAGTGTATTTATATGGAGTATACAATGAAGAAATTGTGAGTGTCACACTAGAGAAAACTACAAGGGATTCAATTACTAACAATGGGAATAGCTTAATCTCTATAGAATATCATAGACAATTTAGGGGTTTTGGTTCCTTTGGAGGTGGAGGAAGCTAATTGAGGTTTTTAGTGCAACAATTCATGGTGCTTGAACTTATAGTCATACAAATGTAACCGAAACCTTTTTTAGACTTGGATTAGGTTTTTTAGTAATCAATTATGTATGTGGTTAATGGATTGTGTAGATGAGTCTTTTGATTATTTTTTGAAGTGTGTATTATTGTTTATATCTTGATGGAAACTTTTCACGATATATTGTTGTCACCAGTGTAGCTTTCACACCTAAACAAATAATTATTGATCAAAATTCTAAATAAATAGTGGTTGATAAAACAATATGAAAACTCTAATGTTTTGAAGTTGATCGCTACGATGCATTACAATTGGTTGTAAAGTGAAATATTTTAGTGGAGGAGAGTGGTCTTACTGGTCTTAGTGTATGATAGTACCCTTGATCTTCAGTAAGTGTTATTCACCATGTAGGGATTTGTCTTCTCCCCAAAAACCTTTGACAACCCTACATTGATAGGGACATGATCGATGCATGTCATATACCAATGCAATCTCCATTGACATGTCTTCCCATGGTGCATGCATTGCCCATCCTTGTGCATTTTATGCCCTTCACCATATCCATAGTTTCTCTCTACCATATCCACCCTCTGACATATTCATAGCTACCCTTTGCCATATGCATAGCTTGGTATATATACCAATATATTCACTGACATGCACTCTTGTGATGCATGCATCGCCCACCTTCACACATTGTTACACCCTTCGCCATATCCATGACTGCTCTTTGCCATTTCCATGGCCTGGTATATATAACAATAAATATACTAGTGTATATAACAACTCGATATATATATCGTCTTGGTATATACACTAGTATATATACCAATATTTTAAATTATAGATATACCAAATCGTGGATATGGTAGAGGGCGTTCGTGGGTACTTCGAAGGACATAACGGTATATGGAGGTTGTGATGCATTCACCATGGGAGTGCATGCCAATGGAGTCGGTATGCCATATCACATACATCCATGCATCCCTCACCATCCATTTGTCGTTGTCAATGCAAGGTTGTCAAAAGGCTCTTAGGGAGAAGAGAAAACCCTACATGGTGGATAACACTTGTCCTTCACCTCTGACTTGTTTTTTTTTAGGTCATAGATTTGACCTTCATAGTTGCTTTAGTTTAATTCCCCTGGGAAGTCATAAATTAGTCGATGACAAGCACTTGGGAGGCCTATTGCTTTTGTACATGTCACTTAATCCAAGACCCATAACAATTGGTCGATTAGACCACACACACCCCAATAATACACACGATACCTATAGTGACTACTAATAGGTTTGAACTCACTACATCCAAGAGTCTTGTGGATTTGAGGGAGCCTGAAAAATTAACTAAGCTATAGGTGAAACTTACTCCCACTTACATTTGGCTTAACCGTCATGGAAGTTTCTCACCCTACATGTAATTACCCTTACTCTGTTTTAACTTCTTTTATTATATAAATATGTATGGGGCCTCTTTTATTATAATACATATGCGATTATGTGCTATTATATATGGTATTTTGTTTATATATTTAACTATATAAATTATATTTATATTTTTTCCGAACATAATTATATATATATATATATATATATATAAACACTTAAACATAAATATACATATTGCAAAAGTTCTTAATGAAACCAAAGGCCAAGGTTTCGCTAACTAACATTAGTCTGAAGTAGTTTGGTAAGTTAATAATTAAGTGATATGATAATAATGTACCGCTTTTAAAATGAATGTGGATTTTTCTAATGAGAGGGGAGCTCCGAGGCAACAAGCAGAAAAAAAAGGAGGCGAGACAAATATATTTGGTTTGTTATTGCTTATCCACTTGAAACCTCCCATTTTCATATGTTTTTGGAAAGGTGTTTTTGGTTGTTTTGAAATATGCTCGACACCTCAATCTTGGTAAGGAAGCCTCTATACAAAAGACAAACCCTCGACTTTGGCTCACTTCATCTTTCAGTGTCTTTTGTCTTTTGCTCTCTTATCACCTCCCTCCATGATTATTGTATTTTTATGAAGATAAACTGATATGGTGTTGAAGAGATATGGTGTTGGGGTTTGACGGAAATTGTTGCTAGTTATATGAACTCTGCTTGAGTTTTGATTCATTGGTAATATGATATTTGTCTAAATTTTAAGTTAGAGATTGAGTGAATGAGGTTTAATAGGGTTGTTTTGTTGGAGCATATCATTTAATGATGTTATTTTAGGATAAGATTTTTGCTTTAGAATTGTAGTGAGAGCTTTGATGATGGAATCACTAAGTTGGGTGAATTATGGTTTTGTGAGAGTATTGTATATTGAATCATTTTAGTGGAAATATCGACATGAATCTTGGATGATTAATTGTGATTTTTTGATTTGGATTATTCAATATTGTAGGTTATGTTTGAGCTAAAGTAATTTTAGGAAAAAATTATTATGAAAGTGGAAATCATTTTTCTTGCTATAATGGATGGTATTGGAAAATGTTGTTTTCCCTCTTTCAAATGCTTATTATGTCAATACTCATCTATGGATGTGAAGTATGGAGATCATATATATCCAAAAATAAATGAAGCCAAGTTAAGTAAGCGCAAAAACACCTACTTAATAATAAATTGTTTAAAAGTAAATGATAACACTCCTTACAAGATACTCCTATCTAAAACAATACTATGCTAAATAAAATTGGTTGCATTGAGAGCATAAATTATTTACAAACAAAAAATGGCAGATTTACAATAGATAAAAAGAAATGCTAAAAATTCATGCACATGAATGTTATAGGAAGGGAAAAAGGAGAAAACATACCAAAAGAAAACAACAATACTACATAGACAATTTCAACAAACATGAGGAGATGAAAGTGCAAAACAACTTGAACACTATCATCCCATACCATGAAAAATGATAATAACACAACTAAGAACCAACTTACACCAATTAAAATGTGAAATAAGAATATGGGAAGAACTCAAAGAATCTTGGGAGGAAAAGTTATATCAATTATGTGGAAATGAGAAGGTAGAAATTGACAATCGACATTGTAAGAATATCTAATAGCAAGTACAAGTTAAATTTAAAAATAAAATAGGTAAGTACAAGTTAACTTAAAGTGCAAGTGTGTTTTTGCTTCTTGGTTTTGTCATGCTTCTGGGTATGGAAACAATGTTACAAATGAGATTTATTTCCAGGAATTTTCCTTTGCGTTCAAATGTATAAATCAAGGAGTCGAGTGTTGTTGCTTGTTTAACATTAGTTGCAATTCTTATTAATTTCTAGTGTGTTTCCACTATTTTTGTATTACGACCTTTAACTTTTGTTAACGGTATGGAACTGGAACTAGAGTGGTTCGTTGTGGTTCAACGAATGATACAAACACTACCTATTACATTACAATTGTATGGTATATTATACTTATTAGCATAGATCCATCTTAAATCTAGATCTATCAAGTATAGAAAGCGATAAAAACAATTAAGGTGTAATTTTTTTATCATTTAATTCCATGTCCAACCATAATCCTTTATGGCTAGATGAGGACCTTGTTTTATCTAATAGCTACAAAAGAAGCTCTGAAGACCTAAGCTTTTGGACCCACAAATGCCTGTGGATGTCTTTCAATCAAGTGTGCATGTAGGGGACATCAAACAAGCTGTCAACAGCTTTGAAAAAGTGAAGGTAAACTTTCATAAGTTAATCATGCGTTGTCTTCACTTTCATGACCCTGTCAATGAGTACATAAAGTTACACTTTTCAAATGCTTTGGAGCATGCAGGCTTGATCTTTTTATCAGCATTTGAAGGTAATATGGGTGATCATAAGAATGAAATTAGCCAACTATCACACTTTCCTTGTTTCTTATGGATCATTTGCAGTGAAGCGAAGGATCCGGTGATCAAACAGTTTGAATGGCTATGGTGGAAGTTTGCTTTCACTTAGCGCTTTGTAAAAATCAATTAGTCTAGGAATGTACATAAATAAGCTCCTCCTGGAGCCCATGTGTTTTGTTTTCGTTTTTAGGATAGTGTGCTTGTCGGCTTTTATTTCTCAACAGGATGTTTTTTGAGCATGACTCCATAGCCCAACAACTAAGGCACTGGAACTGCGCGTTCTTGGCAGCTTGTAGGGAGCATTCCATCCCCTCTGGAGCCAAATGTTATCACATATAGTTGTCAAGAGGCAGCAGGTCGTCCGAGTTCATGGTCTGCATAAGAAGCATCAAAGTGTTGCTTTCAAAGCAGTCTATTTTGGGCTTGAAGCGCAAGAAAAAGGGCAGGTTCTTCTTTCAACGACAGGAATTCCAGGAGAAGTTCAGATCGGTGGCTCACAAGCATTCGAGAGTCCAAAATTTGATGAAGTATAGCCCCCTGAAAGAAGCCAAAGCCCAAAACGAACACGATCCGTTGATCTGAAGGGGGACAAGTGTCAGCTGATCCAAGCGTTCGTGGGAATGAGCTTCGAGAGTTTCAAAGTGAGAAGTGCATAAAGCTTCCTAAGAGCCGAAGCCAAACTCCCAAAGAAATCGTGGACCATTTATCTCAAAATCAACAGGGAGTCGTTGATCTTAGAGGCAGTGCCTCCCGAAGCCTCGAAGTGCTAGAAATCCCGAAGCGGATCTAGGTCGTCGATTCGAAAAAGGAAAATCCGATTCGTCGATCTGAAGAGCGCCAGAGATGGTCCGTTGATCAGGAAGCCTCATATCAGACCATAAGATCGATGTTCACGCTCCATTGCGGGGTCGGAAGGTGCACGAGTTTTAAAATTTTAAGGGTGGGCCACAATTGGAACCACTTTTTTTAGAAAGGAACACGTGGCGGTTCATGGAAAATTGAGGGGGAAAAATCGGTTTGCTTTCAAACCACCCTTGGCCACGCCCATAAACATGCATTCATGTAGAGTCATGGCCCTAGGTCTCATTGAAGAAGGAGCCAGAGGAAGGGGAGCTACCCCTTGAGCATTAACTCTCGTTCAATCTTTGAGGAAAAGCACTTAATGGAGGGTAGAGCTGGTGGTTGAAACCTCGGCTCACTCCATAAATGGAAGGCATGGAAGGCCTGACTATGGAGGCAGACTGTCAGCCCAAAGTTCCCATGTGGACAGATTTTCCTGCAAGCCCATACTGATTTGAGCTCGTGTTTGATAGAAGAATACATGTGCAGTCTGACAAAGAAGATGTAGACATAAAGCCTTGAAAGCAAAGACTCGAACACACCTCTGTTGTTAGTGGAAAATTGTTCTGAGTATATAAGAGTCATTTTGATATTTTTTTAAGGTCGATGGTTGAGCTAAGCTCCCACATTGTAAAGTTTTTATAAAGCACATTGGTTATATGGTTATGTAATTCGATTTGAGACTTATGGTTTAATGAAAGTCGACTTCATGTTTCCATGCTTTATTGCCTCTAATACTGAATGTTCATGATTGAAGGATTCACACATGGATGTTTACGACTAAGTTGTAATGGATGTTGGATTATAGCCTGGTTATAACATTTTCAGTCTCCTGAACTCCAAATCCAAGAAGATCTTGTTTTCTGATTTTTTCCTCCTTAGGTTGTTGGAAGACCTATTGTCCAGAGCAAACCTTTTCATTTTCTCCTCAATTTCTTCCTCCTGCTCACCCTTACTACAACTTACTGACTAAATTTGAATCGAGACCTCATTTGCGGGTGCATGCTGGTCCAATTTTCTGAGTTAAAACGATATTATCCTGATCCTGCACCCATTCGACCCCCTTTAAAATTATTCACTGTGACATATAAACTGATGGGTACTGGGCTTACCTCCCCTGCAATCAGGAGGTGACTTCTAGTGATAATAGAACCTTTTTCCCCACGCGAATCGTGAGCCTAGCAAGGTCACATTTTACCTACCTTAAAACTCATACCCCACAAGATTTACGGGAGTACCTTCGCAGGCTCTCCCTTTTAGAATGTCAATGTTGCATTTTAGAAATCTTCCAAACTTCATAAGCCACGAAGTAATTGGAGTTGATCTCACAATTCTTAAGACTCAAGCCTTGCGAGAGATATTTCACGAGTGGAGCCCATCGTGGTGTCAAGTTGTGATCCCTATCTCTCCGCGTACCTAGTCCCGTAAGCCAATCGTATTTACCCTCATGGGTGGGATCCATAAAAGTGTTTGAACTTGTTCCTGTAGACCTATCCTGCGAGCCAATCAAATGATCTCCATCGGGCTTGCCTCTTTAATATTTCCACATCATCATGCCATATTGGAGCCAAGATTTTATTTGGTTGAGGTGTCATCCTATTTGAGGATGACATGTCCTCCCATTACCCCCCAGCTGCTCACTACTTGTCGTAACCACATTCGTGCGGTCTCGACTCAATCTGATGTGTTATGTATAACGTGGACTACATCGTGAACTTCACCCCATGAGCCTATTGGAACATTTTCTATCGGATTGTCTCTATCAGAAAGTTGGTTCACTTGGATAATTTTGACCTTTCAAAACTCAAATCTCGAACACCTATCGGGTTATCCATCTATCAGAGTGATGTGTTTGGTGTTAGCAATATTTCTGGTAAGGGGGGTTAGAATGCGAAGGAGTGGGTGAAAAACCCATTTACTATAAGCTCGGGGCACAAATGCGCTTGTGATTAAGCGGTCAACAATTTTGGACGGCAGAGATTCACGCGCCTGGATCAACGGTGCACATGGGATTCCGGACCCCCCCCCGCCTTTCTACATTTAAGCGGAGTGGGGGGGTCCGGAATCGAGGGCGCACCTCTTCAACGGCCACGATCGAAGCGCCCGGATGAACGGCGCGCAAGGTGATTCCGGACCCCCCCCACCTTTCTACCTTTAAGCAGAGGGGGGGGGTCCGGAATCAAGGACACATCTCTCCGACGGCTGCGATCAGAGCGCCCGGATCAACGGTGCATATGCATCCAGACATCCTCTATCTTTCTACGTTTAATTAACGTGGGGCCCCCTTCCTTGTCGTGTCATCTTGCCATCTGTCCTCCACCTGACCGTGCGATGAGGCTCGCTCCCTCTAGACCCTTCCTCATCCTCCGCCATCTGTCCATCTCCCCTCTTCTGGTCTGTGTGGCTCCGTTCCCATCTCATCATCCACTCACTACCTGCCATGTGTCCCACGTCAGCCTCCCACTAAAATGTGCCCGTTATATCTCATCTCCTGCCCCTCCACTTATCTCCTTCCGCCATGTGTCTTCCTCTGTAACCTCTCACACACCTCATCACTTCATATCCCACCCTCATAGTTTTAGTGCCACCACTCCCGTCATGCGCCCCATCCTTCGCGCTGGCCTCCACGCCTATTCATCAGGCCGTTCAGCTAATCCAGGTGGCAGCGCGAAGGGTCTTCCACGTCGTAGAAGTGCCAAGTTGGCCGGGCCATCCTCAATCCCAATGAAGCAGTTATTGAAGTAGTTGGTGGTGGTTAGACATCGCCTCCACCATAATGGGAAAGTCCGGCGACAAATTAAAGGCACGTCGATTCGTCCACGGAGCTGTCAGGAGTTCGATTGCGTCCGCCGTAGGTGCACGATCATTCAGAGATTGCAGTTGCAGATTGTCAGAAGCCATGCAGACGCAATGTGTTTAATGCAACGTCTCGATTTTGTTGCTTGTTTTGAGTATATGTAGGCGTTTTCGCCATTTTTGTAGATATCGATGGTTGAGCAGAGCTCCCAGTTGTAAAGCTTTAATGAAGCACTGATACTCTGTTTATGTAGCAACTTTTGAGACTTCTTGTCTTATGAATGCCAGTTTATTTTACGTCTTTGTTATACTGTGTTAGAACAACTAGGAAT
The DNA here is from genome assembly GCA_032191745.1 of Picea mariana. Lineage (NCBI taxonomy): Eukaryota > Viridiplantae > Streptophyta > Pinopsida > Pinales > Pinaceae > Picea > Picea mariana. Next base: position 130,227 of record JASDQU010101339.1, on the reverse strand, counting down.
TGGAGGATCCAGTCGAGTTGTAGCTGTTATAGGATGATGTAGGTTGGATCACTGTAGCAGTTACGTTGTTTCTAATCAGTTCTTGTGATTTTCTCAGCGTTGAATGACTTGGAATTGGAGGATCCAGTCAAGTCCCCTTTCAGCTTCTTGAGACTCTGAACCAAGAGGATCTTGCATTCAGAGTCTTTCCTCTGCAAACCACTGAAAGCCTGTTGCCCGAAGTTGTTTGTTCACCTTTCTTATCAAGTCTTCCACCTGATCATCTTCTAATCAACCCACTGGCTGAAGTTAGATCAAGACCTCCTTTGTCCCTTACATGCGAGACCCAGTCCCTGAGTTAGAATGATATTTCCTCGAGTCTCTCCCCATTTGATCATCCATTAAAACTATCGTCACATTAAATTGATGGGTGTCAGGCTCTGCTCCTGCAAGCAATCCAAGAGTGACTTCCGACGCTAACATTCGGGATAATACATATCGAGCTCCTCGTGTCGAGTTATTTCATTAGATAATCCAACTGCATGCATGAACGGTTTCTTCTGAATCCCAAATCCTGAAATCTTATCAAGTTCCCCTTTATCGGATTAACGTAACCAACATGCCAGGATAGATTCAAGCTCCAATTCATCCTACGGGTCACCCTTTGTGGTATTGACATGTCATTCCTTTACCCTCTAGATTCTCATCACTTGTCTGGACCAAATTCGTGCAGTCTTGATCCTAGTCTGATGTGTCCACTTGACATGTTATGTCTAACGTGTAATTCAGATGTCACAAGCCCATCAGGCTTAGCCTTTTGGGCTCTCCCTTTCGAACTCTTCAGGAATGCTATCGACTTTCCACTTCCCAAAGCCTATCGGATTGCTCGTTCCCTGAAGCCTATCGGATCACATCTTACCAAATCCTTTCAAACTCTTCCCGAAGCCTATTGGACTATTTATCCCACGAAGCCTATTGGATTACCTAACCTGAAATATCTTTGGAAACTCCTCTTTAGGTATGCCTGGCTCGGATTGATTTGGAATACTTTACCCATGGAACATCTTCCCAAACACTTTTGGATCTTGGGTGTGCCATGTGCTAAGTATTAAAAAGTTATCACGTGCACCATGGTCCATACCGCTGGTGGCTTCGCACACAAATTGTAGAGGAGAGATTTGACAATATAAACCCTCCACAATCAAACTTCTTGATCCATGTAGGATTAATATCTGAGTTAGCAAATCAATGGCGGAGATTGAATCAAAGAACAAATTGGCAGTTGTTGAGCGTTGAATTTAGAGAAACATATCTCGAGCTACAAGTGGTCAAATCAGGCATGAGATGGCTCGTTGGAAAGCTAGGATAGTGAAGAACGTGTTGGTAGACTCCTTTATGTCATGTAGAAAAAAAAATCACCTAGAAAATTCAAGCAAATAAGCGAATGTATATGAAGAGGGCCGAAAGATATTCCCAAGAACAGTGACTCGTGGACTCCATACAGAGAGAATTTAAACACTTAAGAGTCTTTTGAATTGTGTTCATAATGTTTGTATACTAATTAACGGAGGTGTTGAGGCAATTTGAGTTATCTAATGAGACAAAATAAATAATTTGAAATGATGTAACTGTTACAGAATGTGAAACGTCTTATTTGTTTTATAAAAGAAAGATCGTTGAATGTATGAAGCAACATTTCCCATCATTTGATGGTGATACTATTATCTCATTAATGAAGAGTAGAAGGCAGCTTTGGTGACCATGAATGGTGTTTGTTTGTGTATGGGACTATTCTACATGTGCAAATGAATTTCACGATTTCTTGAATGATATGTAACATGAAATATTTATGTGTGTATTGTTTGATTTATTTGACGTTTGTGGTTACTAAATAGACACAAGGATAATATTACAAGTTTAATCAACAACTATTTGTGATTCAATATGTAGATTTATTGTTTTAATATATTACTGATTGGCATAAACTATTTATGCAATCTTCAATACCATTTCATATTGTGTCTATCTTTTAGAAATGCTCATGTGCATGATAGGTTAAAGATAGTTAGATTAGATAATTCACATTTATTTTAATTAGATTAGATTTAGATTAGTATAATTCTCTAGGGGACAATTTAATGTCTTCCCCTTTTTCTCTTAATTCTTAGTGGCAACCATGCCCACATACTGGTCATAATTTTCCATCCCAAACAAGAGCAAGTGTAATTGGGCTTCGCCATCGAGCATTTTCCCTTACCTAATTGACAGACCATTTGGACCCATCAACAAAAATGGCGCTAGAAGGAGGGTAATATGACAAGCTGAGCCTATGTAGTCTCTTTTGTTAATTATTTTTTTATTATTAATGTCTCCTTCCCAAATCCCTTTATGGATATGTATTTACGGTTCTATACCTTGTAACACTCCTAGAAAGATAATCAATCGCTTGTCATAAATTAAATTTAATGGTAAGCGAGAGACATATGCATCTGAACATATCATTCAGTTCTGTTTAAATTGTATTTCTCAAAATATTACTCATGAAGGTGTCATATGCAGGTTGTTCACTCTTAATTTTGTAGGCCGGATCAAAAGTTGGTATGAGACTTTACCGGTTGCCTCTATTCACACATGGGAACATATTATGCATGAATTTTTACATGCTTTTGAGAATTATGATTATGATGAATTGTGTGAAGAAATACTATAACTTAGGAAAGAAAAAAATGAATCTGTAGAAGACCTTTCTATAAGGTTTATGTGTTTCTTCTATATATTTCCTTTGGATGATATGCCCTCTGTCAGTGATTCACTTCTACATTTAATTTCTCTTTCTAGCGAACAAGATATGGCATGGTGATTATGTTTTCTCTCTCTCTCCACCCTTGGAAAATTATAGTCCCACTCTATAAAATCATCTAGTTCTGAACTTGAAGTTCCATTTGTATATTATCTAGTACCATGATTGGTTGTAGTTGGATGTCATAATGAATTCATTTACATGGTGAAGGTTTCAAATTTTCTCAATAGTATCACTCCCTAAAATTAATTAATGTAGTGCAACCTAGCAATGCACTCCAAAACAACTTTAAGTTCTAAGAGCTTAACGCCGATCACAACTTTTCAAATGCCTTGATTTATTGTATTTAAACTTTAATTACACTAAACATGTTGTGTTATTTTGATTGCAAATTCTTGGTCAATATATCAATATACATTAGACATTTGGTGTGTGTTTGTTGTAAATTCTTGTCATCTTCAAATCCTTCAATTCTTTTCCAATTACTTATTTTTCCTTTAATTGAAATCATTTACTCTTTAGGTAGATATTACCACTTTACTCAGCTCTTAGAGCTAGAGTAATTTAAGAACTTTATAATATAACCTAAACTTCTTAAGTGTCAATTGGGTTTAGTCCGAGTGGTTTGTGCTGAGGGGCGTCCCCAACACACCCCCCCCCACCCTGGTTCAATTCCCACAAGTGACATGTTGATCTCTTAAATGAGAAAGCTATTTAAAAAGCCCCGACTTTCTACAAAATCTGGTTTACCCCGAGTACCATCCTTGAAATAAGGGGAAGTGCCCGGTGGGTTTCCCCGGGCTCTATTCCAAAGTAAAAAAAAAACCAAACTTCTTAAGTGCTCCAACCCTACAACCCATGGGAACAACATTAACATTATACTTGCTCTCAAATATTTTCAGAGAAAGTATGCATGATTCACATATTTAATTAACAAAATATCCAAATCTACATCAAATTGTTCATAGATAAAAATGATTTGGGGCTTGAGAGGGTCTAGGGCTCACTTGATCCATTATGGGGTACATTGGTATTGAGACAACATGATCTACTGAAGAACGAATGACTTTAATTGGGAGTAACCACCACCAACCTTCTCGATCCATGTGTTTGATCAAATAATGGCAGGAAAAAAAGAGAGATATGAGGGGGGAGTCACTCACTGATTCACATAGGCGGGGTTAACTACTTTCCACAAAGCATAATGCATTGTTTTATTTTTTATGTGTGTTATCAACCCCTTGAATAGTGTGTCAAAGTAACATGAGCACACTATGTTACAAAAACGATTCTTTGTCTAAATATATTACAACATTGATATGGCGATGAGGCACGACACATGGTGCACACAACAAAGAACTACAAATTTGGTGCACACTAGCAATCCATTGGCCTACTTGCACCATAGATAGTGTGCCCCATATACTTAAAGGAACTAGGTGATGTAGGTTCACAACTCTTTCCTCTCTCTAGTGTAGTTGTGATGAGTTGATATCTTATGTATGGTGTTTGTATGGTGTTTGTAGAGACACATCAGAACACATACTCATGACATGTGCACCAATGCATATGCACAGTTATAACTAGATTCTTACATATGATTATGCTAACAAGACACATAGCATACTATGCATGGAATGTGCATTGGATCCCATACGACTTGAAATGTGTGTCGATGTGCATATCATGTGCCCACAAAGGTGCATCCAACCAACATTAGTGCACTCGAAAATCCACAATCAAATATTTCTCCTTTCATTTGTGCACTAAGTTTGACTGGGCACATTGTCAATAGTGAGGGGTATAGTGCATTGTTAATGACATGTATGTTGGTGTGCATTTCTCGCACCCATAAGATTGTCACAATAACATAAATGCACTACCGAATACACATTAAACATATCTACTTGCAGTGGTGCATTAAGGTTGTCTAGACCAAATGATGTCAATGTAAGGTCTAGCTCATCTACATTGGCATGATGAGATATACACACATGAAATGAAAGTGAATGCACCATTATAGTTTATACCATTGCATTCATTTAACCATGATGAACTACGTGTGGTGCTTCACGTGCAACATCATTGTTGGTACATGATGTGTTGCATCACCATAGTGCATTCCCATAAATAAATATACTCCATCAGTGCACCCTTTGTGTGCACTAACAAGAATAGGCAAAAACTATATATAGGTACACCATTTATATTTTAAAAAGAAAAAAATGAACCATAACAATGTAAAGGAAAACATAACATATATAATTACCTAGCTTGCTATCTCTAATCGATGAGGCATAATAGTGGAAATGAAAAAAATGATCCATATGCGTTTTTTTAAATAAAATTGAGAAATTTAATCCATTGTGAATGGAGAATGGGGACCAAATTCAACAATTCAAAAGCACTAGTCTTCAAGGTGGGGGTGCAATCAAGACAAGCACTAGAGCTTCGAAGGGAGGCAAGCACCAAAGGATGGTAAAAATGGGATAATTGATTGAGGGGACTTTTTTTTTACACTAACCACAGTGTGCCTTTGATTTCAATACACATTTGCATTATTTTGTAGAGTGCACTAGTGCACTTTGGCGACAAGGGTGCATCAAAGACATTTTTTGCACAATTTGTGTTTGTCACCTCTTGTAGAGAAGATAGGGGAAAGGTACTCCATTAAAACCCCCTTTAAACCTTGTTTTCCTTGTAATGGTTGCACTATTGGAGCACATTTCTTATTAAAATTATCTCTTAGGTTGGGATCTCTACACCATAATTGTAGTTTGGTTAGGAAGAATTATTTGGATAGTAAGAGTTTTAATAGTGGAATTGTGGAGCTTGGTGAGTCTAGCTTTAAGAAAGTGTTATATGTTGAATGAGTATCATGAGATGGATATATATGAATCTTGAATAAGTAGCTATAATTATTTGGTTTCAATTATGTGACATAATTGTATTTGGGTTTATGTTTAAATTCAATTAATTAAATAAAATACACTTCATAAGAATTTGAAACAAAAATGACATTATCTCTAAGTTTTCCTTTCAAAATATTAATTTAATGTAAAAAATTTAAGTGAAATTAATGGAATAGGCAAAAGTATTAAAGGAACCTTCGATATCCACAAAGCATCAATTTAAATGATCGTCGAAGCCCATGCAAAAAAAATATCTATTGCAAAATGGTTCAAAGACATCAATTTCGAAAGGATAAAGAGTAAGGATTTCATACTTCGGAAATTATATGAAGAAAACCGATAGGCATACAACAAAGAAGTTCAGAAGTCAGTTAAAAAAATTATGCTCACCTTAGCATAGGAAAGGACAGCTCATATTCTTCTCATAAATCATCAATCTCACGTGGGAAACCAACAAATTATAATTATAAAACTTACCCTTCAAATTGGGTTGAAAAGTCAAATGTGGAAGAAAATTTCTAGAGAAACTAAAGGTTATATAGTATTATTTAAATAAAGTCCTTATAAAAAAAGGAATTTGAAAGGTTTAAGAGGGGTAATCCAAGTAACAAAAAGAGTTGGAAGGCCAAAATCCACCAACTTTTTTCATAAATTCACTTTATGTACTTAAAAATATAGGGGAGTGTGAGTGGGGCTGTTGTTTGACATTGTAAGCTTTCAATTTATTAATGAAAAAGCTACTATTGACCCAATTTTGTTGGAGATTTTTAATGTTGTCATGAAATTATTATAAACTTTTCTTATTATTCATGGTGCCCTATAATGTTGTGGGAATGGATAACTATTTGTTGTATACTCATTTCATATTTGTCAATTTGTTCTTCCTTTCTCTTGTTTTTTATTTTAATGATATGGATTTGGAAATGTAGGTTTTTGTAAGCTTACCTTATTTTGTTGATTAGTGTTATGGAGATTTATGTATTCAATTATTTTGTGAGCTTATTTATGTTTGTCAATTGCATGTTCTTCTTTTCTCTTGTTTTTATTTTATTGATATGGATTTGGAAATGTAGTTTTTGTAATCTTACCTTATTTTGTTGATTAGTGTTATGGAGATTTATGTATTCAATTATTTTGTGAGCTTATTCATGTTTGTCAATTGCATTTATTTATGTTGGTTTTATATATTTTTAATTCTTATTAGATTTTCCAAGATAGGTTATATTTTTTTCCATATAACATTAGAGATAGATTTTGTACTTTTCAAAGGATGGCATGGCATCTCTTTTGGATTTGGATTGGGAAGAGAAGGATGTGTTATGGGCTAGGGAAGGTCTTTTCATGTCTGATGAGACTTACAAGAATATGTACAAGAGTCAGTGCGGGTCAGTGTTGGGAGGAAATGTGTAGGTTAGGACAACTCTAATTTCGTCTTTGGTTGACAGAAAGGTTGGGGCTTCACCGGGAGTCGAGGTTAGTGGAGAAGGAGGTTTAGTGCAACATGTGGTTAACTGACCTGAGGCTGAAGTAGGTTTTAAGGCTACTAAAAAAAACCCTGTAAAGGAAGGCCCTTTGAGGGTTTTCCACCGGAAAATATCTGAGGGCGATGGTTTCAGGGGGTGTGGTGGGTCTGGAAGGAACAGATCCAAGGGGGAGTCTGCAAGGAATAATCAACACAAAAATGCTTGAAAGTGCGAAGTAGTAGGCCTTTGTACATTTTGGGGATTGATATCACAATGGATAGGGTTACAAGCTTGTTGGTGAGGGCTTTGGTGGGAAATTTGTTTTACATAAAGATGACAAAGTCTCAGTTAAAGCAGTGGATTTAGGATTTTTGGAAGCCTAGGGTGGGTTATTTCCCCCGATTCACTTTTCTCTCAAACCATTGGATCTATTTCCACTTCCCATCGAAGGAGGATCTGTTAAATATTTTTGAAGTTTCATGGATTATTGGTAGGGGGGTTTTAATGCTTAAGATATGGGAGCCATGTCTTAACACTTTTATGGAGACTTTTGCTAAGCGTTGTGTCTAGATGCTTCTTCCAGACTTCCCTATCAAACTTTGAGTGACAAGGGTTTTTGTGGAAATAGCTAATACAATAAAAAAAATCATGTTTTTCGACGAGCAGACTTATAAATGGAATACCAAAAGATTGGTATGGATTTTAGTGGATGTTGACTTGGAGTTAGGGCTTCCTGAAAAGATTGAAATCATCACTGAAGATAACTCTTTCATTCAAAATTTGGACTTTTGGAAGGATCCATTCTATTGCCATTCTTGTAGACAGACAAGGCATATGAAAGAGAATTGTCCAGGTTTGACGAAGGAGCTGGTGGATTTGTATTGAGGGGGTTTCACTCCATAGGAGACAAAATCCCTAACACAAATTGATGACTCAGATAATCCCTGCAATTTCAACCGAGACTCTTTCATTGGTAAGATGCATACCTTTTATCCCTCCTTCTTCAATTCTTTATCGAAGGATGATATCAGTTCTCTCATAAATTAGGAAGATTGGATTATGGAGGTTTTTGGTAGCTTTTGGGAACTGGTGTTGAAGAAATTTGAGAAGTCTCTTCCTAGGGATAAGGTGATGGATAGGGGGTTGGGTGATACTCTAACTGAGAGCCCTGGCCTTCCTCCGGTTATCCCTTATGTTGTATCCCCTGTGGGGGAGGCTTGTCCCCAAGTCTTTGAAGAGGGTTTGGGTTTGAAATCCTCTGAGTGATCTTTTGGGTCTGAAGATAGGTCTGTGGAATGTATATTGAAGGGGAACAAGGAATCTACCCCTCACTATGGTGGATCGATGTTTGAAAAGGAATATTGTGTTTCAGGATCTCAGGGTAGGGAAGATAGTCTTGTCATATTGCCCCCTTCTTACAAAAGAGGTATTATCTAAAATCCCTCTGCAAGTTTTCAATAGATTGGAGGCAAATAAAGGGGTTGTAGACATCTCAAATGTAACTTTTAGTAAGAAGTTTATGAATAAAATTTCTAGGAAGGTTTATGGTGCCATTGAAGGAGGTTTGGCACCATTTACTATCCCATTTGATAATATCCCCCCATCTGATGTGATAACTCATATTGAACCTCCTCTTTCACCAAGGGCACTTAGAGCTCTGATGCTCGATAAAGGGGTTCCTAAATGATAATCTTATCTCTCAACCTGTGTGGGGTGGGGGGTGCCCCAAAAATGTTAACCTTAAAATGTTAATAGATTATGTTAGCCCCGACATTATTTTCTTCCAGGGAACAATGGTGAATTGTGGAAAAGCTAAGGATTTTTTTCTGAAGTGTTGCCCAAATTTGGGAATATGTTGCATTGGATTCTAATGGACTTTCTCGAGGTTTGATTTTGGGTTGGAATCTGTGAAATTTGATCTTCAAGCGTTTGGTACCAGTGCGGATATCTTGCTGGAAGGTCGCCTTAAGGACATATCTAGGACGATTAAGTTGTTGAATTTCTATGGTTCATACAAAGATAGGGCATCATTTTGGAAGCTTCTGGAGGCTTGTGGTTTTTTAAGGGAAGATGGTTTAATTATAGGTGGGGATCTCAATATTATCTTTTCGTCAAGGGAGATTTGGGGGGACCATGCAAGAATTGACCGTTTGGCAGAATTTTTCTCTTCTATGTTCACATCAGCTGGTCTAGTGGATATCCTTCCAGGCCATATCAATCCAACATGGAGAAATGGACGTCCTGGTTCTAATGGTATCTATAAGACATTAGACATGTTCCTTATGAGTGAATATTTGTTGGAGAGTATGGGGGAAGCCTGTTGAGATTGTAAGATCCAAGATTGTAAATGCACGTAGCGCGGAATATTGTTGAGACATAATAAAGAACTTGAGAGCTAGATATTTTTGGACGTAGCCCAGGAGGGGGTGAACCATGGTAAATCTTGTGTTATGTGATTGAATGTATGCATCTCTATTTTTGTTAAAGATTAAATTTTAGATAAATGAACGAAGGAACTAGTTAGATCCGATACTCCACATGCATGAATAAGAATGATTGTTTTAATCAAGAGGTAAGACTAAATAAATAAAGATCACAAGGTACAACCATATATCTCCACTCATTCTCGGGATGCAAGCATCTGAGTATTGCAGCCACCCATAGAGCTATCTTAGGCGAGATTGTGAAGTACACCCTGTGTGTTGCGTTTCCTTCTGGTTTACCAGGGGGGCGATAGTTTTAGAGGGATTTTGTTGGAAGCTTGTTAAATCTGAACCCGGGTCAACTTATGACAGTAAGGTAAGATCAAAGTAGGTAACTGGTAAAGTAAATAAGAAACCAACAAATGGTTCTATTTCCAGTTGGAACAAGATGGGACTGAGTTAATGAGATCTTTTGAAGAAGCATCAAAAGAATGCCAGATCTGACGACAAGATGTTAAGATAATGAGAATTTAAAAGGGGATGTTGATACTGTGGAACCCAACGAAGGTAGAGATAGAGAGATGCTTGAAAACAAAGGAGCTAGAGTTTGCGGAGAAAGATAACATAAATCTGAAGTTTACAACGCTCAAATATTTGGACAAGTACGTATTCAGTGACTTGCATGAAGTATTTTTCTGTGATTTCCTGCATGTGTTGCAGGAGTGGATATTAAGGTTGAAAGACGACCATCCTACAAATTGAATCAAATATCTAGAGTGGAATCATGTAGAGATCACGTAGTTACAACTTTAAAACAAGTTGATAATAAATTTACTCTTGTAGTAGATTTCTGGTTAGACAACATTGTTGCAAGATTTATCATAGAATTTGTAGTAGATA
>JASDQU010101339.1:50025-96146 GCA_032191745.1 Picea mariana | reverse complement strand
GAAAGGGGGAAATCAACCAACCACTGATAATCATGCCGGGAGTGTTGATGATAGTGAAAAGTCTACCAACACACATCGCAAGCCAAAATTCCCTTGTAGGATTTTTAAGGGTGACCACCTTCTTAAAAATTTCCCTGGTATTCCCAAGGTAGTGGAATTGTGATCTCAGGGTTCTCAATAACTGATGTTTCCAGCCACTGCAGGTCATGTTGGTGACAACCCATTGACCAATGATCATTAGGTTGGGGGAAAAAAGGGTCAAGTCAAGATTCTTTTCTAGTTATGCGAAAAAATGCACCGCACTTACCTTTTCCCTCATATGGATGAAGCTTCAAAATTGTTGGAACACATTGTTATTTCCCAGCAACAACCTCAAGTTTCTTCCCATGAACCTTTTTGTAACGTCCCCAGACACCCCAGTCTTAAGCCACTGGGCTATGCATGCTCTGTTTGAGCTCATAAACATATATATCTAATGCAAATTTAAACAGAGATAGACATTTTGTTCATACACAGATTCAAGCGGAAGTGACAATAAATACATACATGCAACATATACAGGAGTTTTTGATAACATTATAACACATGTACAATATACACAACATACAATTAACATAGAATTGGTACTTAACTTTTTATGAGAAGACCACCGAATGTGTGCAGACCTTCCACAAACCTCCCAGCCTTATACCACACTATACCAAGCTATCAGCAGTGGGTCACCCCCGAGCTGGGACTAAACTCCACCCAGGGTAAGGGAAATCCTAGGCTAGGTTGATACTATGGAAAACTGCACAATGCAACGGGAAGGATTCCCTCCAAGGAGCCTACTTACACCCATCGCTCACAGACTCTCATTCCCCACATGCTTGTCCCACCCTGGGAATATACACCTTCACTATTCCACAGTCCATTGGCTGCTCCACTTCCCTTCTAGGGCTTCAACAACATGCCATATCAAGAATTCTTAGAGCTCTGTAGTTGTTGTTGGACTCCCTCTAGGAAAAATCACTTCCCCAACAATCTCTCTCACCTGGAGAGAGTTTCTCACAGGCCTAACATCCTGCTTCTTCAACCCATGGGCCTGGCAACCCGCCTCTTAAAACCACAGGCCTAACATCCTGCTTCTTCAACCCATGGGCCTGGCAACCCGCCTCTTAAAACCACAGGCCTGACAACCTGCTTCTTCTATCCAGCTCTTAAGTCCAATGGGTAACGACAGTAGAAAAATCGGGTAAGTCAAGGGAGGAATTAGTAAATTACAAAGGTTCATGATGGCAGAGGGTTCAACAATGGAGGAAAATTGGCTGACTACATGCTTGCTTAGTGCGTGAGTGCGTGTGTACAGGGGAAGGATGGAAATAATGGTTAGAATGGTGAGAGAGAACCCCCACAATGATGGAATTACACATATAAATTTGCATGCGTCCTGGATGACACTTGGATCTTCAGGAGATCATTCCTCTCCACTCGGGGTTCGTTCCTCTCCCCAAAGGAAATTAGGATAACAAGGTTTATTTCCCAAACTTTAGTAATTTAGGAAATACATTATAATATTCCCTTGGGTTATTCCCTCAAGATTAGCTCCTTTTTCCTAGCCTCTCATCCCCCTTCCCTTTCCCCTTCCTAGTGGAGCTTAGTCCCCCATAACTCTTTCTTCATGGTTGATCTACACGCAGTGACGTATTTTTTATTAATGATCTGCATAATCGCATACACAAAAATAGGCTCATTGGCCTTAGCATCTAGGCTCTCCATCCTAATAAACACATAATCCTCCCAACTTATAAATAATTGGCTCACCATCCTATGAAATTCATTAAACATCATTACAATTCAACAGGGGCTCAACCTTGGGGTATTACAATCCCCACCCCCTATTTTTGCATTGTCCTCAGTGCAACTCATTTACATAACATCAACAATATTTTTCAAAAATCTTCAAAAAGATGTGGGTATTCTGCCCGCATAGCATCTTCATGCTCCTAAGTTGTGTCCTGAGGACCATACCAAGTCCATTGGACCTTTACAAGCCCTATGGCTCGATTATGGAGTTGTTTGATTTTTTGGTCCATAATGTGTATCGAATGCACTTGAAAAGTGCTTTCTTGCTCCCACCTGAATCACATTCCAATCAATAACATGATTAGCATCATGTTTATATTTCTTAAGCAATGATACATGGAATACATTATGTATAGACATAGATGCAGGTAATGCAAGCATGTAAGTTACTGATCCAATCCTCTCTAAGATTTCAAACAACCCACAATATCTAACTGCTAACTTGGAATAATTTCCCAACTTCAGGGAACTTCTGTTGGCCTTCACCTTCAAGAAAACATGATCACCCACTTTAAATTCCCTGTGAGTTCTTCCCTTGTCAGCATAGATTTTTTGCCTATTTTGGGAAGCCTTTAAATTCTGTTTAATCTTCAACATTTTCTCTTCCATTTCTCTGAGAACCTCTAGCCCAATCACTGCTCTGTCAGCTGGGTTGTCCCAACTTACTGGTGTGTTGCACTTTCTTCCATAAAGTGCCTCAAATTGCTCATCTTCAGTGATGCTTAGTACCCATTGTTGTAGGAAAATTATAGCAAGTGTAGATAGTCTTCCCATTTAGATGGTTTTTCCATCACATACATCCTTAGCATATCCTCTATCACTTGGTTCACCCTTTTTGTTTTCCCATCAGACTAAGGATGATCAATTGTGCTGAAGTTCATATTTGTTTCGAACCCTTTGAATAAACCCTTCTAGAACTTTGAGGTAAAATAAACCCTTTAAATAAATCCTTCCAGAACTTTGTTTCAAACCCTTTGAATAAACACAATTGTTTTGGGTATGCCATGCAAGCGTGCTACTTCCCTAATAGAGATATCAACAACATTGGTTTCCTTATGAGTAACCTTCATAAGAATGAAATTGGCAGCTTTGGTAAGCTTGTCCACCACCACCATGATATCATCATGTTGCTTGCTTGTTCTGGGAAATTTGGTGATGAAATCCATTGTCACGACTTCCCACTTCCACTCAGGAATGGGCAATGGATGAAACAATCCAGTTGGGTGTCTATGCTTGGCCTTGACCCTTTGACACTCTAGACATTTAGCATTGTATTAAACAATCTCCCTCTTCATGCCTGGCCAACAACAATGGATCTTGGCTGCTGAAACTATTTTTTGATATCCTGGGTGCCCAACATAAGGTATATTATGCATCTCTTTTAAAATCATACTCCTTAATTAAGGAGAATTGGGTACATAAACTATGTTCCTGTACAAGATAATTCCATCAATTTGTCAGGTAGCTAGAGAGGTAGTAGTGGGGGCCCAGAGGGCTCATAATGATAATAGTGGAGGCCGTTCAATGTAAGGTGGAATAGGTCCACTATATTATTAAATAAGACTCACTATGGTATTTAGATATAATAAATGAGTAGTTAGATATAATAAATGTAAGATGACTTCTTAGAATGTTCTACTTCTAGAAGATTCCTCCTCTAGAATATTCATAGGTGATGGTAACGCTATATAAAAGGGTTGAAGCAATGTAATGGGATATGAAGAGAAGTATTATATTTGGAGCGGTATCTCAATAGGAGGAATCCCCCTCAAAAAGGCAAGTGAACAGGAAATGATCCCTTCCATAATAGGATCCATTGTATGGTGTTGCCCTACCTCAAGGGTTTTGATATAATAAAGTGGTGGTTTTCTATATTGTTTCATATATATTGTGTGGTGATTGTATTAATATATCTTTGGTACTATTGTGGTATTTTGTATTCAGGTATTTGGCATATAACAATTGGTATCAGAGTACTTTCCTTGGTCAAAGAAAAAAAATTATTTTTGCTCTTTTTGCATAATTTTTCTAGGGAAGAAAAAGAGGGCGGCGCACTTCAGGTTCATATATGAAGCTTTACGATATGAATTTGAAAAAATAAATTGGTTATTTTAATTCCTCTTGGAAAAATACCTAATTTAAAAAAAAAATTAGCCGAAACGGAGTCCGGGAAGTAAAGTTATGAGCATTTTAAATTCAGTAGTTTTTCAGGGTTTTACCAGAAAATGACGCAATTTTTTGCGGTAATTTATTGTTCTATTTTTTGGGTTTTTTCGTGACGGCCGTGGGACCGAAGAGTTCATAGGGTGCTCAGATGTCTATTTCCTCTAGAACCCTCAAAGAAATTCTACAAATTACTGAAGCATTCAAATCTCAATTGTATGACACATTGAATGACAAATTGGATGAATTTGTAGATGGCCTCACATACGACCTCAATGATAGTTTTCGTAGTATTCAAGATTCATTGGATAGCATGCAAGAGATATTTCTTATGGTGGACATCAGGGATGAATATAATTAAGAAATATATGCTTGGTATGATCTAGAGGTCGATTGCGATGATTGATATATGGATAGTTGTCATTTCTGGGATGACAACCACTTCCGTAATTTATTTGATGACTCTACTCCACCTTCTGTAGAGAACATCAATGTCCCAAATTAGGAGCTAGTTATGATTACCATCATCCAACCTGCATATTCTAGAATGGTATTGTTCCTTCCATATTCTTCTATGACCCTTTTCGACTATGTGGATGGATCTTCTTATTTGGATCCACATGACAAGTGTCAGTCTTTGGAGTATCATTTTGAGTTGGTTATTGGGTTCCAAAATATTTCACATCGAGTTCACATGAGCACTTGGACATGGGACCCGAGTTTACAATGGCGGTTGGACTACTTCAACATGGTGGATTTCTTGTCTACATGGGACCTTGGTTCTCTAGTCTTCTTCAACATTATGGTCCACAATTATCCATGGGACCCTGCTATATGGTTGTACATCAAACATTGAGGACAACGCTTTCATAAGGAGGATTGAATGTTAGGTAGCTAGAGAGGTAGTAGTGGGGGCCCAAAGGGCCCATAGTGATAATAGTGGAGGCCATTCAATGTAAGGTGGACTAGGTCCACTATATTATTAAATAAGGCTCACTATGGTAGTTAGATATAATAAATGGGTAGTTAGATATAANAAATGTAAAATGACTTCTTAGAAGGTTATACTTCTAGAAGATTCCTCCTCTAGAATGTTCTTAGGTGATGGTAGCACTATATAAAGGGGTTCAAGCAATGTAATGGGATATGAAGAGAAGTATTGTATTTGGAGCAATACCTCAATAGGAGGAAGCCCCCTCGAAGAGGCAAGTGAACAGGAGACGATCCCTTCCATAATAGGATCCATTGTATGGTGTTTCCCTACCTAAAGGGTTTTGATATAATAAAGTGGTGGTTTTATATATTGTTTCATATATCTTGTGTGGTGATTGTATTCATATATCTTTGGTACTATTGTGGTATTTTGTATTCAAGTATTTGGCATATAACAAAATTCCCAATTCATAATCTTCAACTTTCTGTTGCATTTTACCTTGCTGCAATTTTGTTACCAATTCCATGTACTGCAAGTCAGCTTTTGCATCCTCGGAAATTCTGCCTTTAATATCAGTTTGATACATTCTAATGGTTGTAGCATGCAATTCATGCACTCTCCTGTTGAGTGCATCGACCACTTTATTCTTTTTTCCTTCGATGTGCTTAATATCAAAGTTATACTCAAAGAGGAATTACAACCATCTACTTTGCCTAGCATTCAAAGTTGGTTGATCAAACAAGTATTTTAGACCATTATGGTCTGTCCTCAGCTCAAACCTCTTTCCCATGAGTTAGTGCCTCCACTTCTTCAAGGCATTCACTATGGATGTCAAATCCAAATCATGAGTGGCATAGATCCTTTCATGCTCTTTCAATTTTTTGGATTCAAAACATATCACAAACCCATTCTTGCCAAGGACTCTACCAAGTCATTATTTGCATGCATCGATGCAAACCAAATTTTTTTCATTTGGATCAACAATGCTTAGAATTGGAGCACTGGTTAACAATTGCTTCAATTGTTGGAAGCTCTTTTCACATTCTGTTGTCCATTGAAACTTCACCCCCTTCCTTTGCAAGGAAGTGATTGGGTGACCAATTCTCAAAAACCATGCAATGAATCTTCTATAGTAGCCAGCTAGACCCATGAAGGATCTGAATTCTGTCACATTCTTAGTTGTTTTCCACCCTTTAATGGCCTCAATATTTTCAGGGTCCACTTCTATCCCTTCTTCGGATATGATATGCCCCAAATAGTGAATTCTATTTTGATAAAATGAGCACTTGCTCAATTTGGCATACAATTGGTGCTCTCTTAACACTTGTAACACTATCCTCAAATGATGCTCATGCTTTTTTTCTAATTTGGAATACACAAGGATTTCATCCAAAAAGACAATGACAAACTTGTCTAAATATTCCCAAAAAACACCATTCATTAAACAAATGAAAACAATTGATGGATTTGATAATCCAAATGGAACCACTGTGAATTTGTAATGACCATACCTTGTCCTAAAGGCGGTCTTCCTGATGTCTTCATATCTGATTCTTAATTGATGATATCCTGTCCTGAGATCAATATTTGAGAATATCCTTGCAGCCTTTAACCGATCAAAGAGGTCATCGATAATTGGCAAATGATACTTGTTCTTTATGGTCACTTTGTTCAATTGTCTAAAGTCGATGCACAATATCAATGCCCCGTCTTTCTTCTTCACAAACAAGACTGGGGCACCCCAAGGTGACACACTTAGGAATATATACCCCTTCTTCAAAATCTCTTCAAGTTGCATTTGGAACTCCTTCATCTTTGGTGTACTCATTCTGTAGGGAGTCTTTGATACTGGAGCTGCTCCAAGCATCAAAATTATAGAGAAATCAATATCTCTCTTTGGGGGTAGTCCTAGTATCTCCTTAAACACATCCTCAAAATATTTCAGGACTGCATGATCCTCCAGATTTGGCATCTTATCCTTAGATGCTTCCCCCATATGAGTTGCAAATATTTGGCAGCCCTTCCTGTAACACTTTTTCAGCTTCATTGTTGAGATCTATCTAACAGTAACTGCCCTAGGAATTCCTTGGACTGTTCTTGGGTTCCCTTCCTCATCCAGACAAGTAAATGCCTTGTTATGACAATCTAAGATGACATGGTGTTGGCCCAACCAATCCATACCAATTAGACAATCATATGAATCCAATGGTAGGATGTTCAAATCTTCCTTGGTACTTAGTCCATTCATGTCCACTGGACATGATTTAACCAGCTCAACAACTTTTCTCTTGGCTCATGTATGCAACTGTACCAACCAATATTTCTCATGCTTGCTTCTTGGTAAAAGCAATCTTTCCACAACTTTAGGATCTATGTAACTATGACTAGCTCATGAATCTATTAATATAGTAAAGGCTTGGTTATTGATAATACCTTCTACTTAAATCATGTGTGATTGAAACTATGCTTTATTTTTGTCCAGGGTTGCATAGATCCTTGGAACACTTCTACCCATGTCCTCCACTGTTTCTTCTTGCTATACATTGTAAAGAATCCTCATTTGTCACTTTTGTGAGGACAATATCTATACTTATGGTATCCTTTACAACACCAACATTGAATGGGTGTCTTCCTTGGCCTTTTCCCACCACCTCAACCATTTCGTGCTCTCTAAAAGGAGGCTTCCCTTGAGGACTATTTCTAAAAAAAATGTCTTGTTCCCCTTCTACCTCTGTTCCCTCTTAAACTTTTTCTTGTCCTCCTAAGCCTTCTGGAAAGTAGGCTTTCCTTTATTTTGATCATATAAACATTTTTCTCTTTTTATGGTTTCTTCTAGAGTGTTGGGATCACCATATTGGATTTTATCATTGATGAAAGATGGCATCCCACTCAGGTACCTATGAATCTTAATTGTCTCATCCTTTATGAAGGAGACAAACTTCAACAGCTCTAAAAAGCTCCTTTCATATTCATCAATAGTCATGCTGCCTAGTTTGAGCTCAATTAACTCTTTCATATTTTTGTCATAACACCTATTGGTCAAGTATTTATTCTCAAAATGACTCTTGAATTCCTTCCAAGTCACATTTTTCTCTTTGAAGTGTTGCACTTGCACAAGCTGATCGCACCAAATGGATGCCTTTCCTTTCAACTGATAGATAACAATTCTTCCTTCTACATGGAAAGAATAGTTATGAAATTGAAAGTACTTCCTCATTCCTAGAAACCATGTATCAACATCTTCAACCTTCTTGTGCTCTCCACCAAAACTAGGAGGTTTGATCTTATTCATTTCTCCTTTCAACTCATCCACCCCAGACCACCTATGCTTCTTGACAGGGGATGAACTTGAGCTATTGTGCGATATCCTATGGGAATGATTTTGGGAGTGATGGTGATGTTTGATACCACTCCTGTTGAAATGGGTACTTGACACTAAGAGGGAGGGCGTGAATCGGTGTCACATAAATTAGGACAATTTTCCACTTTTCAAAAATTAATTGAACAACAAATATTTATTTCATTTTCTCAAACAATATATATAAAAGAATAAATACTTTATTTATTTAAATAACTTGAATGAATACATAAGATCAATCTTTGAATATCATCTTCATACAACTATGAGAGACCCAACTCTCTATTACAAGACCCAGATTGTAGTTCTCAGATCCAACTGAGAAATGAGTAATCCAATGCTCATAACAAGTCCCAGCTTCTTGATATCAGATCCAACTGAGATGTGAGGAATCCAATCCTCATACAAGACCCAGCTTGTAAACAAGCATCAACCTGATAGAATGAATCTTCATTCAATCCATTATATCTAAGTATATATACTTCAACAAATTCAATTACTCTCTTCTCACCATTCCTTTTTGTTTATATAGTCTTCCAATTGGTGTGAATTTGAATCATTGTTTCTTTTAATATTTGAACTATTGTACCTTTTCATTTAAAATGATAATTTTAAACTTTAATTAATATCATTTTCCCTTTTATTCTTTATTCATGTTTTCATGATTTAACTCTCTTTTAATCATGACTGTGTATCGGTTCATTTTTCCTCATGAGTTGATCACATACATGGATCGACTCATTAGATCGTACTCATGATTCTGCTACGTTCTCGGTTCACCAATAGATCATATTCGATCTCTTATCGATTCTTTGTAATGTTCTGGTGTTAACTCTGTCGAATTAAGTCTGGATGAGGCGTTTCCTTCAAACCATGTTCATATGATCATAGACGTAGAACCACAGGCTTATTAATTTAAGCGACGCATTATCTTTTTCTCGTATATCTCTTATTCCATATGACCAACGACGGTGACTAGACACTATGCCAAACGTGCTATTGAGCGCTTATCAAAATCAACGGTCACGATTCAATCTCCCGATGAGATGGATGGTTGACGGAACTTCACCCTTCGAAACTTAGAGATTTCAACGTTTCAAACCTTTCAAAACTTCCAAATCAGATTTCCCGAATAGATCGAACGATTTACATTTATTTCATAGAAACTGATCAATCGTCAAATTTGATTCTTACAAGGCTTAATCTGACGGTTGGGTCTTAATCAAGCATTGAGATGGATGGCCACCATTTACTCCGGGACTTCGGCTATTTCAACTTACGCCATCCTTCCACTATAGTAGATCGACGGACAAAAATGCTCCCGAAGTGTTTCTTTGGATTGGATGGACCATGTCTACTTCGATATTTCATCCTTCGGGACTTTGGAGATTTTGTCATTTTCTAGTGGTGAAAATCCCAAAGTAATTCTTCTGGAGTGACGTAATTTATTGACGTCACGTGTTGACATGGCATGAGACAATTTCCTCCTGACACATGTCATCATTTGATTATGCCATGTGTACTTGCTGACGTGGTATTCTGACACGGTCTTCCACGTGTCCTTGCTGACATGGTCTGCCACACGTCCTTGCTGACATGGTCTGCCACACGCCCTTGATGATGTGATCTGCCATATGTATTTTTTGACATGGTCTACTGACATAGATCTCCCACATGTCCTTGTTGATGTGGTCTACCATATGTCCTCTTGAATCAGACGGTTGAGGCTTACTTCGGATGATCCGACGGTTGAGAATTTATTTCGGCTCTCCAGACTTCGGGAATTTCAAATCTCAAACTGAATTCTTGAAATGAGATTTTTCTGGAGCGAAACCTCCTCACATCTTTAGACCCAAAACAAATGATGGTTGTTTGATCAGGATCTTAGATCAACGACTCGATCTTGTCTACGATGTAGATTTGCCTTGGATTAAATCCAATGGCTCTCCGTCTTCGCTTATCCTATCCTTCCTTTTAGTTCGATCCGACGACTAACATAAATTCAGGTGATCGAGATCTCAGATATCAACCCTTTCTTATCCCGTCCTTCCACTTAAGGTAATCCGATGGCTGACGGATATTCAGGTGATCGAGATCTCACATCTCAGCCCTTGCTTATCCTATCCTTCCACTTTAGAATGATCTGACGACTGACGGAAATTCACATAGTTAAGATCTCAGATATTTTACCTCGCTTATCCTATCCTTCCACTTACTTTTAATTTGACGGCTGACGGGATTTCAGATAAACGAGATCTCAGATATTTCTTCTTATCCTGTCCTTCCACTCAAAAGTGATCCAACGGTCGATGTAGACTCTTCGAAGTAGATTAGCAGTCGACCATGATTGTGGAACGACAACTTGCGAGTGATTTAACTCGACACCCAAACTCCACAATTGAAGTTGTGCGTTGTTGGTGATTCAACCATAGTCATCGATATTTGAAGCTATAAGACCTGACGGTCCTGACTAATTGCGGGATTGGAAATAGCACGATGTTTAATTATCCTTTTGATCTCCGCAATCTATCCTTGCTGTTGATCTGGTGATTGCGCATCCGATGGTCACAACTCAATCCGACTTAATCTGATAGTTTGTTGGATCAACCATAGTTGTCGATATTCGAGTCTATGAGATCTGACGATCTAGACCAATTACGGGATTGGAACTAGCGAGTCATTTAATTCTCCTTCCGATCTCTGCAATCTATCCCCGCTATTGATCTGGCTTGCAGATCTGATGGTCACGATCCTCCAATGGTCCTCAAGCCCACGGCCACTCATATGATCGATGTCCGTTATATGAGACAATCAACACCGCCAATTTCTTGATCGGATGACTGTTGAGTCTTCTCACCTTTTCCTGTGCATTGGTCAATTTCTCAGTCTTTC
The DNA here is from genome assembly GCA_032191745.1 of Picea mariana. Taxonomy (NCBI): domain Eukaryota; kingdom Viridiplantae; phylum Streptophyta; class Pinopsida; order Pinales; family Pinaceae; genus Picea; species Picea mariana. The sequence continues at coordinate 84,954 of JASDQU010101339.1, read as the reverse complement.
CATCGATCAGACGAAATTTCTAGAATGTGCTATTCATTCGCTAACTCTCCTGAGCTTTAATAACTATTTGTGCATTCTTTTATGCATTGATAGTGAGTCGTTAATTCTCCTGAGCTTTGATCATAGGAACATTGTTGATCCTATTGTGATCAACAATAATCACGAATTGCTTTTAGCCTTAAGGTGATGTTCTTGTGTCGATCTTTAGTATACTTTTCCTCGTGAGATTGAACTTGCTTCTCTGCTTATTGTTTGACATTCTCTTTCCATGATTGACCCTTCATTACACATGGAAAGACATTATTGGCCATCTTGACACTAATGCCAACTGTATAACTGATCATGACTGATTCATGTTGCCATCATAACAACTTATCATGACTGTTGACATCAATGACAACACATGAATGGCAATATTTCCAACAACTCCTTGATCTTCCTTTCTTCTCTGGGGTCATGTGGCTTCCTGATTTGCTGGAGACACTCTCCTTAGAAGCTTGTTAAATCTGAACCTGGGTCAACTTATGACAGTAAGGTAAGATCAAAGTAGGTAAATGATAAAGTAAAATAAGAAACCAACAAAATCTTTAGGCATAACTCTGGTATCTTGAACCAAAATTGGATTAGGTCTTCCTTAGATGTCCTTCACAAATATTTCATCCAGAAGACAAGAAATTGATTTTATCTTATGAGAAGAGGAAGAATAAGATTTTAAATCTTGGTGAAGAATCCTAGTGCCTTAAGAGCACAACTACCTAGTTAAAGAGTGGTGATAAGAACACTAGATGTTTTCACAAACATGTCGAGCACCATAGGTTAATCAACACTAGTTGGGAAATTGAGGATTTGGAGGGTAACAAACAATCTTCTCATGCATATATAAGGGAACCAACTTTGATTTTTTTAAAGTCTCTTTATAAAGAAAAACAGAAGGAAGACACTCTAGCACAACTTTAGGTGATAAAATAAGTACCCCGTTTCTTTTCAGATGAAGCGAGCAATTACTTAGGAAGGCATATTACCCTACAAGAGGTTGAAAAAATTGTAGAATTGATGCCAAAGGAAAAAAGTCCTGGCCCTGATGGATGGATTCAGGCACTGTTCCATCACTTCTTTGATATACTAGGTAGTGACCTGCTAGCTGTGGTTGAGGAGTCAAGGTTAACTGGAAGGGTAAGTGGTTATTTGAATGCTACTTTTGTGGCTCTTGTACCGAAAGAATCCAAACCTATATCCTTCAATGATTTTAGACCTATTGCATTATGTAATTTTGTTTATAAATTTATTTCAAAGGTCACTGCTTCCAGGTTGAAAGATAAATTGGCATCTTGCATCTCAGAGGAGCAATTTGGATTCTTGAGAGAAAGGTTAATTTTTTATGTTGTAGGTCTTGCTCAGGAATGTATGCATTATGAAAAAACTGAAAAGTTGAAATCTCTGATCTTGAAGCCGGATTTAAGGAAATCCTATGATAGAGTCTGTTGGAACTTCCTAAGATTGATGTTGATTCAAATTGGTCTAAAGTGGGAGGTCGCACAGTGGATCATGGGGTGTGTTACTAGTGCAAATTTTGTTGTCTTGGTGAACGACTCTCCAGCTAAATTTTTTAAAAGCTACAGAGGCTTAAGAAAAGGTTGTCCGCTTTCTCTGTTGTTGTTTCTTCTGGTGGTGGAAGGCTTCAGTAGGATGATGAAGAAGGAAAGTTCAAAGGGCAAGTTTTCTGGGATTAAGGTTGTAAAGAGGGTAGCAATAACCCACTTTCTTTTTGTTGACGATGTGGTGATTTTAGGGGTTGGCTCTATAGAGGAGTGAAATGTGCTCAAGCAGTTGTTATATGTGTTTTTTCAGGCCTCAAGCATGGAGATTAATTGCCAAAAAACTTGTTTTCTTTATAATAATATTGAGGAGGATTTGTTGGTAAGGCTTGATGAGATTTTTGGAATACCTATAACAAACCTGGATTTTGGAATGAAATATTTAGGGTTTCTATTGAAACCAAATGAATATAGGGTTTATGATTGGACTTGGCTTCTTCAGAAGATGGAAAATAGAATTGGACATTGGACATTCAGGTGGCATTCTTTGGCTGGTAGAATGGTTCTAATTAAATCAGTAATTCAAAACTTGTCAGTTTTTTGCTTTAGCTTAGCAAAGGTTCCAGCTCAAGTTAAGCATAATATTTGACATATTTTTTCTAGGTTCCTTTGGAAGGGAGCTAGGAAGAATTCAAGCTTTCATTTAGTAAGTTGGGATATGATTTCCAGGCCAAAAGTCCTGGGAGGTTGGGTTCTTCAGAACATACATTGGTTTTCGCAGGTGTTGGTTGTTAAATCGTTATGGTGGGGCCTGTTTGGTTTAGGACTGTGGAGTAAATGATGGCTAAGAAGTATTTAAAGGGAGAGTATGTGATCTTGTGGCTACATACTGAGAAGTAAAAATTTATTGTTGCTTCAAAATTTTGGAGGAATTTCATGGATATAATGCTCCTGTTGAAGAAATGGCTAGCGTGGTCAGTGGGAAATGGAGCTTGGGTTATGATTGGACAAGATCCCTTTGTGGGAAGTGGATCCTCCTATAAGTTATTGACTTCTCTCATTCAACATTTAAAGGCTCTAAAGGTATACTCTCTAGCTCATATTGGACAATCCTCTTTGTTAAATGCATCGGGTTCTCAGTATTGGTTATCCTCTGAAGATCTCAGTCTAGAAGGTGAACTGGCCATGGAATGTAATGCTTTCTTGTTGTTGTTGATATGCAATGGGGTTACTCTTAGCATTGAGGAGGATTCTCTTGTTTGGACTTGGAACCAATCCAAGGGAGTTGCGACTATGAAGTTGGCGTATGAATCTCCGGTCACACAAAATGTGGCGGTGGATCAAGAGTGGTGGCACATAGCCTTATGGAAATTGCAGGATCCAGTCAAAATTATTCCTTTTGCTTGGTTATGTCTTCATGATCGTATTCTCACTGGGGAGAACTACAGGCTTAGGGGTGGAGTTGGGTCTTCGGTCTGAATTTTATGTTTAAAAGATTAAGATACTACGAAGCATTTGTTTGTGCACTGTGAGGTTACTCAGTGTATCTGGAAGGAGGTTTGTGCTCACTTAAAAATCAATGGAAACTGGGATTTATTAACCTTGAATGAAAATTTGTAGTATTAGTTTCTGACCTTTCCGATGAACATGTTGGTTCCTCTCTTTGTTACAGGAACAATATTCTGCTTGAGAATTTTTTCAGAAATGATTTTGGTTTATATTCCAAGATTGTGTTGGAAATTAAGGAGATGCCTTGTGCTACTGGCGGTGATAATCTTGGCTTTCTTATGAACCCTGTTTATTTTGGGGAGAGGCCTTTAGGCTTATTTGATGGAGCTGGTGGTGGTGCTGAGTGTCGTGTTGGAATTGTTTTAAAACTGAGTGGGATCCATTTCTATAGAGTGGAACTTGTTGTTGGTTCAGGTTGTAATATTAAAGCAGAGTTGCTTGGATTGTGGGGTCTCTTAAAATTTGCATTGAGATGTCATATTACAGAATTAATGGTGGTGGGAGATTCCAAGGTTGTATTGGAATGGTTTGATGGAAAGTCACAATTGAATGCTCTAAACTTACAACCTTGGATGATGAAGATCATAGATCTGACACAAACTTTTAGTTGGTTAAAGTGATTTCATGTTCATAGACAATTCAACTCAATGGCGGATTATTTGTCAAAGCAATCTCTAAGGAAGCAGCTTGGTTGGTTGTTATCTGAAGAAGTCATTGAAGACTTTGTGATCAACTCTGGTTCTTTTTCATTTTCTGAAGTATTTTGACAGTTGGTTTCCTACTATAGTTCCTTTTGTATCGAGATTGCTTTTGGTGTTTTGAAATAACATACTTTAGTCTATGTAATAATGGTATGGTTGTATTATGTCAACCGATGTAAAAGATCATGTTTTTCGAGCTTAGGCATTTTAGATGATAGCAAAGTTTTTGTTTTTGTTGGAACGATGTATGATTTACAACTGTAATCATGTTTTATGACTCCTTATGTACTAGAAAGTTTCTTTTAATTCAATATGAATAACATTGAAACTGTTTTTTTTTGTTGAAAAAAAAAAACATTATTAATAGTTTCAATTTTCAACATTAAAAATTAATATTTTGAAAAAAAATAAAAATAAAACATATCAATACATTTATTTTCAAACCCAAAACATGAAAATCATATAATTAATTTTATTTTTATACATTAAAAATCACTAATTTAATCCATTTCATCATATGTTTCCCTCTCAATGGGATAAACGCCCCCGCAACACAATAACCCTAATAATAGAGAAATAAAAGAATAATATTCTTTAATTGACCACAAGTTCTTGTGGATGGGAAGACCGCTCCATAAACAAGATAACTACTTTGTCACAATAAACAAGATAACTACTTGACATGACAATTGGTGGAGTATAATGCATACGAGAGAGAAACAAATAACATAATTGATTGCGGGGATCGAAAAAACTGGATTTTTTTAAGATCTTAAAAAAACTTAATTTTTTTTTTAAGATCCTCAAGCTTTTATGGAAGATTAAGAAAATAATTAAACTGGATTTTTTTAAGATCTTAAAAAAATTGAAATTTTTTCTAAGATCCTCAAGCTTTTATGGAAGATTAAGAAAATAATTAATAAGAGTATTTTTAACGGTGTTGTCTAGTTGTTATAAGAAATGATTTTTTTATTGGAATTCGGTGATATAAATTTACATGAATTATTATTTTTTGTTGTTTAAAATCCATTTGTAAATACAGAAATAGATTCAAAAACTTCTGGGGCACTCAAATTATATATAAATAATCACTCAAATCTACGAATCTAATAATTTTTCATAACAAAAGACCCAAATGAATTTGACTAGAGCTAAAGGTTGCCCCCTTACAACCATTCGTGAGTTATTTCAGGGGACACAATTTTCCTTACATAATAATGTTGCGTTAGTTTACATTTACTAATAACAATCAATAATTACTATCCTCATTATCTTTGGACCACTTAATTATGATACTTAGATAGACCACAAGAAGTAATATATTTATATGATTTTATAATATAACAAATTCTATGTTTATATGATGGACTTAGTCAATTGCTTGGAGGCCGCGTCATCTGATTGTATCGCTATGGAATACAATGACTAGTAGACCTTGTCTCTTTCCGCTAAATCTAAAAAAAAATAAAAACATCACACCTCCTAATTTTATCATTGTAAAATGTAATAACTACATAATGTGGAATGCAATGACATTAGGAAGTATAAAGCTTGCAAGCTATGCACATATAGATAAAACTAAAAGTAATAATATTTATGGTAATATTGATATGGAAATAAATGCAAGGTAACAAAATCAATACCATTGGTGTGGACTTGGTAATAAGACTTAAATTAATATAAGTAATAGTGTTTTAAATAAAATAAATTAAAATTAATTTATAATATTAGAGTTAGTAAAAAATTAAGATAAGTATAGATATAAATTTTTGAGAAAGTAAGTTTTTACATTTAGATATAATGAAGTATATATGTATATAGTTTTGGAAAAGTTCAAAAAAATAAATGTGAGGGTTTTTTTTTTTCATTTGAATTTTTAATTGTCCCTAATAATAGATAAAATATCTATTTTAAATATTTAACGTTTCAAAAACTATATACATAATATTTATCCAAAAATATATACTTCAAATATAAATATAATTTTCATTAAATTAAAAATTAAAAAGTAAAAATTAAAATAAATATGAATATACTTTTTATCAAATTAAAAATTAAAACAACCTATCACTTTATCACTTCTCCACATGTTCCACATTATTATGATTTTTTTAATTCTCCAACTTTTAAATAAAACAATCAACATATCTCATATCTCTTTATCACTTCAATAAGATTTTTTATTTTTTTATTTTTTTATTTCTCTACCTTTTTAAACCAAAAAAAAATTAATTATCCACCTTTTTAAATAAAAAAATATAAAATAACTTTTGAAAAATTAACATATTTTATTTTCCTAACAAAAACATGACATAAACCAGGTATAAAATGTCAAACCAATTGAACATATTTAATTCCCTTTAACTCTCTTTAAAGGATATAAAATGTATTAACAATTCAACACGTTTTAGGCTATCGACGAGTCACACTCCTACTATAATTCAACTCTTGTATACTTAGACAACTATTAACCGTTTAACACTTAGTCATTTATAAGCATACATCCATGAGAAACCAAGAGAACAACAATGGAGCAAACAAAAGACATACACAAAAATAGTGCAGGTGACACACACCATGCCTAACACCCAACTAAGTCTTTGTTATCGCGGAACAATTACAATATGAGCACTACAGGCTCGGTGTACAACTTGGCAGAGTCAAACGACTCGCCTCACCTCACCAAGACACTCATACACAGATTCGTCACACCAAGACGCTCTGTCGCAACCATCCCCGCAACCTCTTGTGGTGCACCTCAGACGTACCCACAACCTCTCGTGGTGCACCTCAGACATGCCCACAACCACAGACTTGTTGTCTCTTCGTTACCGCAGACTTCAAAGATTTTAGTTCTACCTCACACATGCCTCCAACAAACCTGCATTTCTAGACTTCCCCAAAACCAGCCCAAAAGAAGCTCGCCTACCTTTTTCCATTGAATCCTCCTGAAGGAAACACAACTCCTCCCATGTGGAGAAACTTGGCTCCTTGAGGGAGCTCACCCCTCATAGTTTAAGCCTGCTCGGATTTACATAACTCTTCTTGCTATCCTCCAAGATCCTTCCTTAGTTGTGCTCCTTTGTGCCTTTATAGGAATTAATCCATGCCAAGTGTTGTGTCTCTATGCCCATGGATGAGCTGACCCATTGGTTCACTAAGTCACCTCCCTTCGCAAAGTTGGGCCGACTCCTCATGTGGGAGTGTTCGGGAGGTTTTCTCAGCTGACCCATCGAACACCTCATTTTGTCGTTCGGTCGACCCACCGCTCTGTCTAATTGACTCTTCGTCTTGGGTGCACACGTCCCTTAGGTGAGTCGAGCCGACTTGCCTAAGTGCGCCCCCTCATGCCTTATCTGATTTTCCTTCATTAATGGAGCACCAAAGTCTTTCCCTCAACTCTTCATCAAATCGTTCATTGTTTGACTTCTTTTGCAAGGCATCTTGGGTGGAGTTGCCCTTTGTCACGTTACACGCCCAAAGAACCTGAAATTTTCCCATATATGAAGACTCCATTTCTTCACATGCACCAAGCATCCTCCCTGCTCAATTTCCTTCATTTTGGTCTATGGTCAAAGTGCGTGCGCTCAGGCTTCGTGCCCCAAGCCTTATAGGTGGGATAATCACTCTTAGTGTTGGTTTGTTGGTTAAGAACTTATGGTATTTTTTCAATCTATGATTCATGATTTACTTCAGCCTGATTCAAATTGGGGCTTAGTATTAGATATCAACCCTTTTGGTTATCTCTATGGGATCCAAACTCTGATTATTTGTTAGATAAATGGTATGTTGACCCTGGTTCGTGAGGACTAGGTAGCTCTAACTTTGGCTCTTATTTGTGCGGTTTTGAATATTGGTGGCTTGAAAACTCATGTTTGTGGGGTTTGGGTCACATTTGTGGCTTTCCAGTTTCTTTTTTTGAGTTGTGTTGCATTGCTGTCCTACATAGGTATTTGTTTCTCTAGACGTCCCCTACTATGATCTCAAATTTGCTGAAGGTTAGCATTCCATCCCTCATGTTTGCTCCTGAGGGACTGTTAAAGTATGTTAATAGGATTGTTGGTTTGGGTGTTGTGAGTGGAGAAAAAGGGCTCAAATAGGGGTTATGTTAGGAAACTAAAATGGAACATGAGCATTCTAGGATATATCCATTGTGTGAAACAACTAAAATTCACATAGTCTTAAGAAGACAAGATGACTACATCAATGATAATAGAAACTCAATATTTTCATTAGTAAAATGCACTCTTGGAAAGAATCTAGGGATTCCAAAGCTTCTTTCATAATGGAAATCCTACATAATCAGAAGCGACAAATAGAGGACCCTCAAGATGAATGTGTTTCTCTCCAACCCCTAGTTGTGGGTCTAGTAAGAAATAATTCCATAGCTCATTCAATTGATAGGTTGTCTATTGGGTCTGTAGTTGAGGAGGTTAAAGAAGAGGAAACAATGCAACAACAATAGGGGTAATATGGAAATGTTGAATGTGGACCATAACTCCATGACTAATTAAGAGAATTGAGAGGAATCTCACAAGCAACATGGTTTTATTCAATAATATGTCTAATGTATTTTAAAGTTTGTTTTATATTAGGAGTATTTTTGTTGTGTATAAATCTTGCCTACGGACAAACCAGATCTCTGTTGGCCCTTGGTTATGGAAGGAAGCGAAGATCAAGGAAAGAAAGGTAAAATGAGAACTGTGCGGGAAACACAGTGACTGCCACTAGGTCGAAGTTAGCAAAAGAGCAGAAAAGATGGAGTGAAGTATGGAAAAGCAATCCGTTGAATGAGGAGATTAGGGATGACCGATTAGCAAGAGAAAAGAATCATAGACAACTCAGCAAGCAGAGAAATCCACCATTGGATGCTTTGGAGCACCGTGTGACGAGGAAGGAAAGACAGGCTGGTGAAGCTCGAAAAACACAGGTCAAGTTGACCTAGGGTTTTGACACCTAGGTTTTGACCTAAGGCCGTTGGTGAGGGACTATAATTTATAAATAGAGGTCGAGAGGACCTAGGTCAGGTTGGTACTAGTGTTGGGTATTGATATTGATTGTTGTTGGTTGACAGATTATTTTACTATGAGAGAGAGGAGTGTTTTTGGTTGAGAGATTATTGTACTGTGAGAGCCTTCTGGTATTGTAAGTTCTTCAAATGGGTGCGAAGATCAAGTTCTGCAGCTAGGTTTGTAGGAAGGTGGGAGACAAAGAGAAGAAGAGAGAAGATCTACTGACTAAGAGTGCAGATCAGGACTGTAAGCTTTATCGTAATATATCATAAGCACAGTTCTGTGGACGTAGCCCTATAGAGAGGGTGAACCACGTATGTTTTGTTTCGTATGTGTGATTAATGCCTGGATCTCTATCATTGTTATATAGTTATTTGCATTATTGTGTTAGATCAGATGTATAGATGCACAGAGTAGATCTAGCTGATAAGAGATATACGAATGCTACATTATTTTTGTATTAGTTCCACTTGATATTCCCATGGTTGTAGACATCTCTGTCCTGCAACCCCCCTCTTAGCTGCTTCAGGTGAGACTACATCTACTTCGCAGGTGTTGCCGAAAGGGCCAATAGCTAGGGCTTGTTGGTGCGCTCTTGGAGTGAACCCTGGGTCTGCCTCTGTGCCAACAATATCCCTTGGATATTCCCTTGATCCATGATAGAAAGTAGGTATAAATATCTATGGGGTTTCCCTAGATCTAATGCAATATCTAAACAACTTACACCCTAACAATGTTTTTGTTTTTGTTCTTTCACGGGATAAAAAACCCAAAAACTTGGAAAAATAATCTAATAGAGATCTAGAGTTTGGAAGTGGAAACTTACAAGGGCTATAGTGCACTTTGTATTTACTAGAAACATATCATGTAATATGTCAAAATAAATCTTAGGAAATCTTCTATCTAATGGAGTTGGTTTGGTGACAATCTGATTTCTCTATCAAAATATATCAACCAAATATTCCACACAGTCGCCACGCAAAATCTACAAAATAGTTGATTTTAAATCAATGATAATTTCACTTTCCAGATACCGATTTGGAAGATTGTTTTGAAACATGATAAATTTTCAAGAGGAATTTTATCTGAAGGTTGCGACACTCTTTTAAGGAAAAAAATACTTCAGAGTCAAGGAATAAAAAAAAGGTTGTCCCCAACGAAGTTTCCAATTCTGTTGTGGATAAATCTCGCTTATAGATAAACCCAATATCCCTTGGATATTCCCTTGATCCAGGATAGATAACATGTATATATATCTATAGGGTTTCCCAAGATCTAATCAAATAGTTCCTTTTTACACTAAGAGAAAGGATGGAATACCTTTTTAACGACGATTGTCCTTATGTATCTTGGCTTGCACAATTCTGAAGATCTAGCTCCAGCTCCTATAACTTGCTTCCAACACACAAACAACAACCAAATACCAATCTATGAATTCTCCAAGTGTTAGGAAATCACAAATCCGAATAATATCTAATCTGATCTACCCAAGGAGAAACCATATCTATCGTCTACAACTTAATACAATAGTATGGAAGGGGAAAACACATAGATCTATATTAATATGAATAACATGCAATACATCAATCATATAATCATACCTTGAGTCGTGAGAGAGATGCTCTTGGTTCCAGGTTTCTGATGCTCCTTCTTGGCCACTTAAGCTTCCCTCTCTATTTCACCAGCGTAACCACTCTCAAACTCTAGCTCCCCCTCATCTCCTTGATTTGGCCTCTTCTCATAGGAATTTAGAGGATAATGGCGATATGATTCATGGCATGTGAATTAGGTGGATATAAGTCATGTATATGCTTGATTTCATGTGAACTAAGTAATTACATGTCATAGATAGGCTTGATGTCATGTGAACTAAGTAATTACAAGTCATGCACAAGTTCCATGCTCAATTGTGAGATTTTTCCAATCGATTATGAACATTTTCTCTATTATGAGCTTTTTTCTCTAGTTCCATGTTCAATTATGAGCTTTTTCCAAGTGACTATGAACTTTCTTTTCAATTATGAGTTTTTTCTGAACTATGGTGGAAAATACAAGTATAACTATTAGCGATAAGGTTTGGACCTCTAGAATGATTCAGATTGTATCATTATATTATTTGTCATCTATCTTGATGCTTTTAGAGTGGAAAATTTGGAGGATTATGAAGAAGAACACCAGCACAATAATGGAGAAAATAATTCAACAACAATGCATACTCGGCTCAAACTTTCTCATTACCAAAGCATGAATTTATACAATGAGAGAATATGTTACGGGAAATCATCTTCTCCTACAATCTCTCAACAATCTCTCCATGAATCTCTCAAATATATTTCCTAATCTTAATTATACTTTTGAGACATAACAAATAACAATAATACTAAAAAACACAATTACATCTAGAATATGATAAATGAATCATTATTCCAACATTTCTGCCCTATAATGATCATTTGGAAATATTCCAAGATCATCTCTAAATTTGCATAACTTTTCCTTTGATAGTGCTTTGGTGAAAATATCAACGACCTGTTCTTTTTTTCTGCAATACTTGATCTTGACCATAGTTTGTTGAACCAAATCTCAAACAAAATGCTATTGAATATCAATATGCTTGGTCTTCTTATGAAAAAATGGATTTTTGGTCATCTGAATAGCACTTTGATTATCACATATCAACTAAATAGGCTGGTCATGTTGCTCATGAAGATCCTTGAAAATTATTCTTAACCAAACTGCTTCACATGCTGCTGTCGTTGCTGCTTTATACTCTACTTCTGTCGTGGAGAGAGAAACTGTAGGTTTCTTTTTAGTGCTCCAAACAACTGCTGCTGAACCCATGCTAAAAGAATATCCTGAAGTTGATTTCCTATCATCCATGCAACATGCCCAATCTGAATCTGTATAACCAATAAGTATGAAATCTTTTGTAGATCTGTATATCAAACCATAACCAATTGTACCACGCAGATATCTCAAAATCCTCTTAGTTTCTTTCCAATGTATTTCCTTGGGGTTTGACATGAATCTAGATACCATGCTGACTGCAAAAGATATATCTGGTCGAGTTGTAGTTAAGTAGATCAAACTTCCAACCAATTGACGATACAAAGTAACATCAACTGATTTGGAGTCATCATGTCTGTATAACTTCAACCCAAATCCAAAGGAGTTGTTTCTAGCTTGCAACTCATCATTCTGAACTTCTTCAATATATCCAAAGTATACTTGCCTTGTGACATCAAAATACCATCTTCTTTCTACCAAACTTCAATTCCCAAGAAATAATGTAACTCTCAAAGATATGTCATCTCAAACTCAACAATCATGTGTGACTTAAAATTTTGAAATGACTCGGCACTCTTTCCTGTGTAGATCAAATCATCAACATAAAGTGCAACAATCATAATATCTTGACCTGACTGAAAAATATAAAGATTGGGCTTAGATAAAATTTTGATTAAGCTGTGATCTTGGAAGTATTTATCAATTCTTGAATACCAAGCTCTTGGTGCCTGTTTAAGACCATATAAAACCTTCTTCAACCTGTAAACTTTATCTTCTTTACCTGGAACTTCAAAACCTTTAGGTTGCTCCACATAAATTTCTTCATCCACATAACCATTCAATAAAGTTGACTTAACATCCATTTGAAAAAAAATCTATTTATACTGAGAAAATAATGCAATAACCATCCTGATTTTATCCATCTTTGCCACTGGGGAAAATGTCTCAGTATAGTCAATGCCTTCTCTCTGTGCATAACCTTTTGCAACTAAACGAGCCTTATGCTTATCAATTGGTCCATCTAATTTATACTTAGTTTTATAAACCCATTTAGTACCAATCACCTCTTTACCTTTTGGTAAGTTCACCAAATCCCATGTATCATTTCTCACCAAAGCATTCAACTCTTCTTCCATAGCTTTATTCCATTCTTTCTTTCTTGATGCTTTTGCATAAGTTTGTGGTTCATCTATTTTCACTACCTATGTCATAAGTGCATAATTCACAAGATTACTTTGGGATCTATTAATCCGTCTTTCAAAATTTCTATCTAACATATTGTTTTCTAAATGATTTCTTTCAAACCACTTAGGTTTCTTCTTAACTTCATTTTCCTTTACTGACTTGGAATGTGATTCACCATCAATAGTAACTATATCTTCTTTTAATTTCAACTGTACAAGTTATGACTGATAAATTCCATGCTCATCAAATACAACATCTCTGCTTATTATTACTTTCTTTGCTTGAGGATCAAACAACCTGTAACTTCTTGTTTCAATATTGTAACCAATGAAAATACACTTCACACTTTTATCATCCAATTTTCTTCTCTTTTCCTTCGGATCATGTGCATATGCAATGGAACAAAAAACTTTCATATGTGCAACAATTGGTTTATGTCATGACCATGCTTCTTCGGGAGTCAAATTAAACATTGCCTTTGTAGGACATCTATTAAGAATGTATACTGATGTGTGTACTGCTTCAGCCCAAAACTCATTACCAAGTGACTTAGCCTTTAACATAATCCTAGCCATCTCAACTATGGTTCTATTTTTCCTCTCTGCCACTCCATTCTGTTGATTCTTCCTGCAACAATTCAAGAATTCATTTGACTTGTATTCTCCCCCATTATCTATTCTTAGGGTGAGAATCTTGAAACCAATACCTTGAACTCAAGAAAATGAGAAAACACTTCAGATTTCTCCTGCAAAAAATACACCCAAGTCTTCCTTGAAAAATCATCAATGAAAGTGAGAAAATAACGAGCCTTTCCAAAAGATATTGTCTCCATTAGACCACACAAATATGAATGCACCAACACTATATGTTTACTAGCCTTCCAAGTTCTATTTGAGAAACTTTCCCTGTGTTGTTTCCCAAAAATACATCCTTCACATACTTCATCATCATTCTTAATATAAGGAAGACCATTAATTCACAACAGTAAGCAAAAATCCACTTAATTCACCAATCTTCTTTGTATTTAAATCTTTGGAAACCATAATACTAGTGGTGACCATCTGAAACTTGGGAAAAACACTTCTCAAAATCTTCTCAATTAGTCTCCTTTCTGGAACATCTTCACCTAAGGACCTCATCTGATTAACAAGATCTTTCATCTTTGTGATGTAATCATGAATAGATTCATTACTTTGCATGTTGGCATTTTCAAAATTTCTCCTTAGTGTTTGCAATTTAGCTACAACCACACCTTCATGTGTATTCTTTAAAGTATCCCAAGCTTTCTTAGATGATTCTGCAGCATTAATTCTTGTAAATATAGATTCTTCAACTGCTCTCCCTATAAGTGAAAGTGCTTCATTATCTTTCTTAATAATTTCCTTTAAAACTTTCTTTTTCATCATCACTTAATGTTTTGAAGTCATCAACATAAGGCATAGTATATCCATCAATTACAAGCTCCCATAAATATTTAGTGATGAATATAGGTTGCATGCCTTTGCTCCAATAGAAATAATTTGTGCCAACAAGTTTAGGCAACACAATATTGCTTGTTGCCATGAAGAATAAATAAGAATGAGAGGAATAATACTCAAGAGCAAAATAAAGTGTCCCACTTCGCCTGGGACGAGAACCAATGCCCCCAAAAATCGGGACTCAACCACCACCAAAAATTAATTCTTTTATTAATGTTTGAGTACAATGAAGATCTAAAAGCTCAATTCTTTCAAAGGATTACAATCGACACTTCTTATATTTGCCTTCACTAACAAATATTACTTTTTGCTAGTTTACAAAAAACACCCTTTACAAAAAAAAATTGTACCCAAAAATAATAAGAGATTTAAAATAATCTCTTTTACACTTTATATCAAATGAATACTTTTACTTGTGAGATAATATGAGCCCGAAATTAAAGAATCATGGTAGAGGAAGTGATAGGCCAAATTGCTAGAAATACTGCAACCCTAATCGAACTGCTAGACAAGAGGAAGACATGAATACAAACAAAACTAAAAATCTGAAATGAGGAATACAATTGTGGCGGCTTCTCCTCTCCTATTTCTCCATTCGAACTCATATGCTCCATTCACCTATTCAAATACTCATATCCATTCACATTGGCAATCACATGCGCCAATAATTGATAACGTTCAACAATTTATTTAGAGAACAAACTCGGCCAAGAAACAAATTCGCCTACAAAACTCCATCAGTATTCACTCCCAGGTTTTTAAATGCTCCAAATGCTCCATGCTCATGCCAAGATATATAATCAACAAAATTAAAAACAAAGAAATGACTTCACACCATTTTCTCCAATCTTCAAAGGTGCAGGTCGTAGCTCCAGGCCGTAACAAATCGCACCATTCTTTTCTCTAGTCCAAGATTCTTATCGATCGCTCCAATCCGTACATCCGCATGAAGCAATAACAAAACACTAGTCCGTATGTCACCAATCATACACTCGTCTTCCATGAACTTTACCCATGTTCTTCCACGCAACAACTCTACACTCGTATCCAAGCTATGATACCAAATGAATAAGAACACCAACACAATAATGGAGCAAATAATTCAACAACAATGCATACTCGGCTCAAACTTTCTCATTACCAAAGAATGAATTTATGCAATGCGAGAAGATGTTATGGGAAATCATCTTCTCCTACAATCTCTCAACAATCTCCCCAGTAATCTCTCCATGAATCTCTCAAATATATTTACTAACCTTAATTATACTTTCAAGACATAACAAATAACAATAATACTAAAAAACACAATTACATCTAGAATACGATAAATGAATCATTATTCCAATAGAATAAGCTTGCAGGGTCATTTTAGTGGTAGGTCCTAGTTTGGAAAATTGGGGTCCATAACCTTCCAGAGCTATTTTGAGACATTAAATGATGTTTTTTGGGGTTCTAGTGTCCAAAACCTATGCACATGCCCTTAAATGTGTTCTACACTCTGAGACCTTGCCAACAGTGCAGACCATGCATCAATCAAAGCTCATATGCAAAAGTTATGCCTCCCACAAGTTGACCTCCATGGTATGAGAGGATGCCATGTCAACCCCCGTTACTCATGCATATGGGGCTAGCCACATGGGTACTTTCAATAAGAATCTATAAGGTCCAAAATCTTATCACAATTGAAAGTTGAGAAAGTCAAAACCTTAACCCTAGACGACTATCGGGTTATGTTAAATACCTGGTCGCTAGGAAGAGAAGGGGTTCTAATATATGTCATTGTATTTTGTTCCATAATAGAGAAGAACAAATGGGAGTGGGAAATTAGAGAGCATAGAAGAGGGGGTTAATGTTCTGTAGCAGCATAACAGGCCACGGGTCTAAGGTAACTCCATAAAGAGTGTCATCTCCTTTGTACTTGCATTAATTTCATAACAAAGAAAATACAACAGAGCAGCCTCACCTTCTAGTTGGGTTTTCTTTCGTAAGGGTTTCCCAGAGCAAATATTTGTGCTATTTTTTGGATGGCGTGATTGTATTTCCTTTTTCTTTATTTTTCTTGTTTTATCTATTTCATGCATAAGCATAAAATTAGTATCTAAAGATTATGGAATCTAAGGAATTTAACCTTCAAAGTGTAGATTTCATTTTTAATTATTAGATCTATTGTGATGAAATGTTCCCCCGGAACATCCATGGCAATTTATAGATAATATAATCTTCTTGAAATTTCACACATGGGGGATGACATGGCATCCACTCGTACCATGGTGGTCAACAAGGTAGGTCAACTTGCAGGTGGCACAAGATTTTTTATATGAGCTCTGATTGATGCATGCATGGCTTGCATTGTTGGAAAGGTTTTGGTGTGTAGAACACCATCAAGGGTGTGGGCATACGTTCTAGATACCAGAACCCCAAGAAAATCAATTTAATGCCTCAAAATGGCTTTGGAAGGTTCCAAACCCCAACTTTCTATACCAGGACCTGACATTAAAATGGCCCTATCAGCTTATTCCTCCAATTTTTTCCACTCTAAACTCATTGAGATAGATGAACAATAATATAATGATCCAATCTATATCACTTGGGTTGGGATTTATACACCATAATTGTATTTTTGTTGTGAGAGCTTCCTTAGGTAGTGAGAGTTTCAATAGTGGAATTGATAAGATTGGTGAGTTTAGCTTTGGAAGAGTCTTGTATGTTGAGTGAGTTCCATGAGAGGGAGATATATGAATCTTGGATAGGCTTCAGTAATTATTTTTGTTGAAATCACACAACATTGTATCTAATTATTTTGGTTGAAATCACACAACATTGTATCTTGGGTTATGTCTAAGTTAGATTAATTAAATGAAGTAGATGTCATAAGAATTTGAAACAAAAATGGAATTATCTCTAAGTTTTCCTTTTGAGATATTAATTTAATGCTAAAAATTTAAAGTGGAATTATTGGAACATTTCTCTTTATGGAAGCCTATGTGTCGTACCGTATGCCCACCCATCAAAGTATGTAAGAAATAATAAGTAAGGCAGGCAATTTCATGTGCAGATCCTAGAGGATGGAATATTGGTGAAAATATTAAATGAATGTAACACACCCGACCCCTAAATACTCTTTTAAGGGGTGGGGCATCATAATTTAGTTTTTACTTGATTAATAAAACCATCCTTCCCGGGTCTCTATCACGTTCTGCTCATCCAGGATTTTCAGCCACTGTCTCCACACTCAGAACCGAGCTCTGGACTAGAAGATATGTCCTTCCCAAGTTCTTCGGGTGTTTATTGTTCAGGGGCCACACGACTTCCACGTGGGTCCATATTATACGTATCATCCCGAGTTCCCCGAGATCCTGGAGCTTCCAACACTCTTAAATCTATAGCAGAAATCCAACCATCCCTAACCGATGACTGATCTCTCTCCACGTTAACACATACGCCTAAGGAATATTCGACGTTCGGTGCTTCGGCAATGAGTGCCTCTTTTCTGTCTACGCAAGAGACCTCCTGGAGTCCCTAAGTCCTGTATACTTTCCACGTGGCTCCAAAATTCGGGCCTTTTGGTGTCTCTATAATATTATACCCCAAATCCTTCGGAGTCGCGGTGTCCCGGAATCGCTCCATGTGGCTCCGACCTTCGACGATCGACGTTTTGCGTTGAACGTCCATTTCGACGTTCATCCTTCGATAGTCGACAACCGACGACCCATGTTTTCGACGATCGACGATCATAATTGAATGTTCCTTTACCATACTATGCCCAAACCTTACGAACTCTTGAAATTATCCAAAGTCTCAGAGTCTCGAACATGTCACCAACGACGTTGGCCAGGCGGGCACAAACCGGAAGCTGACATGTGAAAAAGGCCAGGGGTGACACGTGTCCTCAATAGGGGGTGACACATGTCACACTCTAATGGGCATAAAGGGTCTTTGAATCGTCTGTATCTGGGTGACACGTGGCACATGTAATGTGGGTCCATGTCGCCTTGAATGATGTCAGGATGCCATGTCATCTCGGATTGATAGCTTCCCGACCCTTCAATCTCACGATCAGTAAGGATCCATGTAGATCCATCGATCTAAGAATCCCATTACTTCGCGGCTCCGGAGCTTACCAATTCCTCACCTCACGAATCCCCCAGCATGCCAAGCCTCCATCCTAAAGGATCTAGCGCCACACATACCTACCTATCAACCAGTGAGTTTTACTCCATTGTTCATGACTTCGGTAGTCTTCATGCCTTGAATACTCTCGACCAAGTTCCTTTGGAGTGCCGAGTCTCCAAAATATAGGATCTAATGACACGTGTCCTTGACAATGGACGACGATGCTCCGACAAAGTGCCCATTCACCATCAGGTCAGAACTTCCTGGATATATCAATCTGTGGACACATGTCCTAGTTGATGGACAGTTAAGAGGGGTTCTTAATGGGGTCCCCAGATCGATGACTGAGGAGGATCCCAAAGGATCCAAAGATCGACGGTCCTCGTTACTTAGTCAATTTGGCATTTGGGAAGTTTGGAGGTGCAACAAATTTGTTCTCTTGAAGCGGTCAACGCTGGACTGGCCTTGGCATAGATCTAATAGTTAGGGAGATTCTCGAGTGTCCCTAGATATACAACTTGCGTAGCTTCGTGACCGATAATTAGATCGATATTTAACATGAGGATGATTCCCTCAGTAACGGATAAATGATCGCCAGTTGTCGGTCCACCGTCAAGCCACCGACTCAACAGGTTGTCTTTGATGCAATTAGGTCTTTTCAATTCTGAATTCCCTAGAGCTCAGGACTCCTGAAGTCTCGATTCTTAGCTCCCTTAGGACTTAACCCAGGGTTCCAAGGACTTGGTCATATGGTCCCTCTAATGAGTCTCGGGCTGTAAGATCAACTCTTAGCCGAGATATTGTTAAGGTCCTGATATGAGCCTGTGGTCTCTTAGGCCACTGGTTTGAAGGAGTTCCCTCCACTCATAGAGCTTAGGTTCTAACATAGGGAAAGGCACCTTTGAAGGATCAACAAGACTGTAGCAGTATAGTGGAGTCTACCCCGACTCTAGTACTGTAAAGTTGATCCCTTGGGGGAATGCCTTGAGGATTTCGCAACCATCCTAGAGGCCACACTGGTCATTTTATAACCATTCAAGGGAAACAATTTTCAGAAGAGCACTAAGCATTTTCATTATGAATCAAACACTACAAATCTTAGTCACAGACACAATTACTCAAATCATACATTCCAATTTAAGTGCACATGGAATAAGAAGTACTTATCTATTACAAGCTACAACCAACCAAATGACTGTGGGTGTTATCCTTTCCACCCAACCATAGGCTCAGAGGCATTCACTCTTAGCGCTCTAGCCACCCTAGTGCCAAGCCATGATATCACTAGGGAAACTTATGCCATTTCTCAAAGGTCCTCTCTTTCTCGCAAAAAACCTATGAGGTTTATCAGATGCTTCCTCAGCATCAAACTCACAATCTTTCTCCTTTCCTCTGCATATATCGAGTCGTGCATTCCCCTCGGTGCATGTGCTCTTTTCTGGTGTCTCCCCAGCTCTCTGTAGAGCCTCACACGTTCTTCCCCTCTTGGACGTCCTCTACTTGTCTCTATTTTTCTGTATATATTTTCCTAGGATGGATCTCCACCTATCTTGTTCCTTCTGTTAGAAGGAAACTCGATCAGTTTGGTCTACCCGACCCTGTGGTACTTCGGGCTGAAATTATTCATTCAGAACATGCTTCCATTCATGGGGGTGGTTGATTATCCAACCACCAGTCCTTCCTTCATTAACTAATTCCCTTCCTTTGGATCCGAATGAGGCTTATTATCTCAACAAAAATAAAATTTGGTTCATTTGAAATAATGGACCCTCTCCACAGTTTCCCCATTCTTTCCTCTAGTGATATCATGGCCAGTACTTTAAGGCTTTACCCCCACAGTTAGTCATTGGAAATCTAAATAATACATTTACATTGTTCCCATGCCATAGCATGGTGATAATGATTAATGATTGATTACAAGCTCGGGGAAATAGGGGTATTACAATCCCCTCCCCATTAAAGGAACACCATCCTCAATGTTCTTTCTCAGTAACACCTTTCATGCCTTTCTCATTCAGTTGCTTCATAAGTCTTGATCCTCTTTCTTGGTCAGGTCCTTTTCAAACTCTTGGCCTTCATCACCTGTCTTCAATAATATTGGACAACTATCATATTAATCATAGCTTTCACGCATAAACATTTTACTGTTTCATAAAATTCTAGAAATTTCATAACTTAGCACAATACTCATATGTGTAGTTCGTAGATTTGTATCCACATGGCTGTCTTATTATCTTGGCCCACTATTTCTCCTAGACATACCCATTGTGTGCATGATTCAATGTCAACAATGTATGAGAATTTTCAAAGTCTCCTCTTCCTTGCGGTGACTCACCCTGTAGGCCTAGGCTTAGGCACCCCCTTCTCTGCTAAACAATTATAAGGGTGATCCATATTACCTTGCCAAGGATTTCTCGCACAAAAATATTTCCAGAGACTTCATTGAGCCTTACAGTCGAGGCATCCCTTGGACTTGCGCTGCTGAGGCATACATCCATTTGGTGTTACCGCAACAAAACATGTTCTAGGGAGATCATGGCTTACCACATGGTTCTCATGTCTCAATAGTAACATCTTTCATGCTTTCTGTCTTAACAGCCTTCATCTGTCCTCTCTAGAAAGATATTTTTCATCTCACCTGTATCACAAGTATACAAAATTACGAGAAATTATCATCATTTCAAATTCATAATTTCCTTGCAAATCTGTTACCCACAAATTTCCACATTCCCCATTTATTTTCAGATCTATTCTGCACAACAACCAGATTCATCAGTATGGGACTTTCCTTCCCATAACAATTTATCTCAACATGCAATTGGTCTCCCTTATGGGCTTACAACACTTCCATATCCAAGACCCTTTTTCCTCCTGCAACTTCAACATACCTCAGCTAAACAAATTGTTATTTTTCATGCACATTATATTTTCAAACGATGCATACTAACAGTCCAAGTCGTTTTCATCTATTCAAGGGTACAAAGAAAAAGGGAAATATCATTATTTATGTAAGCATCCTTTCAACATAATAAAATTTCCAAATACAATTCAAATATTAAATGAATTTAATTAATGTGCCAATATTCATGGCCACATTCATACCCAATCCACCCTTGCATTGATTTCAAGTTTGCCACACTTTATAACAAGAATCCTGCCATGGTGTGTTGGATCTTAACGAACCTCTTCACCATAGGGCTTATTCATTCTTGTTCATTATTGCAACAATACTGTACTTCCTACTACAGGCTGATCATGATCCTAAATCAGCACACTTGAAACTAAAAGTTGCTCTTGAATGCAACCAAGCATTCTTCCTTCATTAGTAGCCAGGGTGCCAACACTCATGGCCACCCAAATTTTAATTTCTTTAATAACTATACAATGAAATTAAAGTATTGGAAGGTCCTTCTTCCTTAATGGAAAATACATTGTCTGCCCTTTATGAAAACATGAATTTTCTCAAAGCAATTTCATGCAATGTGCTAACTATGAGCACATTTATTCCCAATCTCCCTAGATTGATCATTGTAACCATGGTACTAATTACTCATATATTTTCTTACAAGGATTATAACACATCCTTGAATGGCATAGAATTCCTCTCTCTATTGCTCAGATTCTTCTTTACTAAATCTTACCCCGCTTGGGTAACAATAACATACAACAACCATTCATGATTATTTGCATATCTTTAAGGTAATGGAATCTTTTCAGAAGGAATTATTACCAAATTCCTTCATGCCTTATGCAACATAGGTATGGACATTTTTGTACTGGATTTGGATGCTAGCACCCTCTCTGATACTGCCTCATTAATGGTGCTTTATGGGAACTTTTACCATCCCTTCAAAAATCTTTTAACAACCACCTTCTCATAGTCAATAAAACAATTTTTAGATATGTCCTAGCATATCTCTATGGACCTCATCAATTTATCCTCTAATGCTTCCATGAGTGAAACACAAGAAATTATCAATTGTTTCCACAGTCATACAACCGTCATCATTATGGTGTCAAAACATTTACTTCTTCCCTTTTCCCAACTCCATCTACACAACTTGGGATCTTCAGTCCAACTGGGTTATTTTCTAAGGCCTCACAACCTTTATTTAATATGGCTTCAACCAAGCCTATTCATCCAAACTTACTTACTTATTTATTCTCATTTCTCCAGTTGTACTTGTTTCCACAACTGTTCTTTAAGCCTACGACTCTATTAAACAATCCAGAGTTCTTAGGGTGAGAAAAGTGTTCCTCCTTTTCTCCTTTTCTTTGATTTTGCAATTACTCCCTGTTGGGATCTTCCTTCTCTTTTCCTCGAGGAGCCTTGGTTAGGCCTCACCCTAACCTTTTTGGACCCATCAACATGATTTACTAGAACATTTTGCTCACAGTGAAATATGAACCTRTTCCTTCTGCACATTTCTATTTAGTTATCAGAATGGTCAACATTTAGTTGTTAGTCTTCCACTCATACATTTTGTTGAAAAACTGAAATCCAAAATTCCTACACACACACACACACACACAAGCTTGCAGTCCACTACTCAATTTCCATCACTCATTAAGGCTGTGACCCTGTTCTCCTAACATAGTCCTTACACAGTTCCTTCACATGGAACTCCTTCAGCATGCAACTTCCTTATTTCATATCCTTCACTATCTATGATAGCCTCAACCTTGAGTCAACTTTAGTTGTTTACCAAACATTCCATAAGGAATATAAACATGCATCTTTGTTATGCATCTAGATTATTTGTCCACACATATTCCTTGTTTTGCTAACTTACCTCCATGATGCACTTAAACACATGCATAGTCATAAATCATTTAACTTATGATTGTTCAAAATTGTTCTCATGCAATCCTCAAAGGCTTAATCATTTTGCCTTTTTTCGTGACAACAAAGAATCCTTACTTATTTACTCTTTCATCTGTTTATACTAGTATTTCCTGAGGGATGGAACACATTCCCCTCAAGTTATCATTCAAAACCAATCTTTCACGACTCCTCAGAATAGAGTCGGCCACACATCCATGGTTTTCATTCAATGTTGGCAAGTGTAATTCTTTCTTTACATATCACTCATCAAGGCAGCCATATTGTGCCTTTAGTATACATATATGCATACATCATACATGTGCGTCACTTGCACATTTAATAGTATTCATACCTAGTTGGTATTAATATTAGGATTCATATCAAGAGGCTTCATATTGCATTAAATCCATACACTAAAGCCTATACACTCCTAGCCCAAACATACATCATGCAAGCTCATTGCTTGCACCCTTTCCATGTCATACATGCACATGGACATATTAGACTTCTAGATCCTTTTCCCAAGGATCTTACTTCCATTCTTAGGACAAGTTGCATAGAGATATTGGACACTGAGCTTCCCTCTCGTTTGGGAGCTTGTAGTCATTCACATGCTATCCATATGGAAGTTGAATCATACATAGTCATAACTATGTTCCCTTTCTATAGGACAACAATTAGCAAGAAAACACCCTTGCCTCAACCTCCATAGGATTATTACTCAACTTATAAATACAATTTGGGCAGTTACAACCCTTCCCAAGATAACATTATTAGCCTATTTGGCTTCCAACTGGTCTTGGTCAGTAAACCCTTTAAATCAAGGAAATCCTTTCCTAAACTCCCTCTTATAGCTATTTGATCATACCAAGCTATTTCCATATGGTTATCATCCACCTCTGGATGTCAATATGACCCACTGGTCAATCCAAAGGTGTTGGGCACCTTCTCAATCAGACCTTACATCTATCTCTCATAAATCCTTACAATCCTATCGTATTAAGGAAATAGACCAAAACATCATCAAATTTTCATTCCTGTTGTTATCTCCTGCTGTCATAAGGTCATCCCCATCTAAAAGGTCCATTAGTAGACCGTACCTTACAACCCACCACATGTTATAATATGTCTATTTTGCATGTTCAATATTTTTCCAAATGCGTTCTTATGAATAGACATGCCCTTGATGTAATATGGACATACACCCCATTAGCATAACCATGAGCTTATGAATTTTCTCTAGTCGATTCAATTCTACCTTCATGAAGGTTGCTATCAATCTATAGGGTTCCTCTTTACTTGCTTACTCGATTGTTCCAACAAAATTTTCAGTTAGTAAATTGACCTTACCATTTCCATTAATCATTTGATTGTGAGGGGTTATACACATATACTGGGTTTAATCCTTTATTAAAATAGTAATTATCATTGCTACGGATCCTTTCAATCCATTCACATTCAATTATTGTCATTAGTTCTCATCGACCTAGGAGTGGCCATCATTTTCGAAAAGAAAATGGTAGGATTCCTCTGCCACAGACTAACATGATTCAATGTCGTTGGGTAAAATCCCGACTAAATTTTAAATCTGCATTCCTCTATTGAAAAAACTTATGCATATGATTTTCGTTTGGAAGTAATATTCACAACATGCTCATCTTAGCCTTGGTAACCAAATCTTATGTCCGTACAACAACACATATGCTTTCATAGTGAAGTCAATTTCTTTATTTGGAAGCATTAGCAACATACAATGTATATTTCCAAAACATCTATCAATAGTAGAAGGTTTCATTCCCTTCTTCAGTAGAGGTTTACCTATACTCCTAGGAATGGGTAAAATAGTGTGTTACCCCTTAAGGTCCTCTAATAATATTTTATACGACTCGTGCATGAGCCCAAGCAGGCCAAGTGTTGTTGTCATGCTATGATACAAATTTCTAACACACCCGACCCCTAAATACTCTTTTAAGGGGTGGGGCATCATAATTTTATTTTTCCTTAATTAAACAAACCCTCCTTCTGGGGTCTCTATCATGTTCTTCTCATCCAGAGCTTTCCAACCACTGTCTCCACACTCAAAATTGAGCTATGGACTGGAAGATATATCCTTCCCAAGTTCTTTGGGTGGTTATTGGTCAGGGGTCACACAAATTCCACATGGGTCCATCTTATACGTATCATCTTGAGCTCCTTAAGATCCCAAAGCTTCCAAAACTCCTAAATCTATAGCGGAAATCCAAACAACTAATCTCCCTCCACGTTAATGCATACGCCTAAGGAATATTCAACGTTCGATGCTTTGGCATTGAGCGCCCCTTTACTGTCTACGTACGAGACCTCCTAGAGTCATGAACTCCCAAAGTCACGCATACTTGCCATGTGGCTCCATCCTTTAGGCCTTTTGGTATCTCTATAATATTATACCTCAAATCCTCTGGAGTCGCAGAGTCCCAGAATCGCTCCACGTGGCTCAGGCCTTCGACGATTGGAATTTTGCATTGAACGTCCCTTTTCAGCGTTCGATCTTCGACATTTGGCAACCGACATCCTATGTTTTTGGCATTTTAGTGATCGTTATTAAATGTTCCTTTACCATACTATGCCCAAACCTTCCAAAATCACAAAATTATCTAGACTCTCGGAGTCCCGAACACGTCACCAAACACGTTGACCAGGCAGGCATGAACCGGAAGCTGACACGCGACAAGGGCCAGAGGTGACACATGTCCTCAATAAGGGATGAAAATTTCATGCTCTAATGGGAATAAAGGGTCTGTGAATCATCCGTATCCGGGTGACATGTGGCACCCGTAATGTGGGTCCACATAACCTTTAATGACGTCAGGATGCCACATCATCTTGGACTGATAGCTTCCCGACCCTTTGATGTCACGGTTAGTAAGGATCCACCTAGATCCATAGATCTATAACTCCTGTTACTTCGCGACTCTAGAGCTTACCAATTCCTCACCTCACGAATCGCTTAGAATGCCAAGTCTTTGGAGTAAAGGATCTAGCGCCATGCATTCCCTACCTGTCAACGATTGAGATTTACTCCATCGTTCGTGACTTCGGGAGTCTTCATACCTTGAAGACTCTCAACCAAGTTCCTCTGGAGTGTCGAGTCTCTGGACAACAGGATATAGCGACACCTATCCTTGACGATGGACAACTAGGAAGGGATCCATCCCTTCGATGCTCTGGCGAAGTGTCCATTCATCATCAAGTCAGAACCTCTCAGATATACTTGATCCTTGGACACGCATCCTGGTTGATGGATGGTTAAGAGGGGTTCTTAATGGGGTCCCCAGATCAATGACTGAGGAGGATCCCAAAGGATCTGAAGATCGACGGTCCTCGTTACTTATCCAATTAGACGTTCGAGAGTTTTGGAGGTGCAACACCTTTGTTCTCCCAAAGCGATCAACGCTAGACTGACCTCGGCGTAGATCTAACGATCATGGAGATTATCGAGTGTTCCTAGATCTACGACCCATGTAGCTTTGTGACCGATAAGTAGATCGAGGTTTAACATGAGGACAAGTTCCTCGGTAATGGATAAATAACCTCTAGTTACTGGTCCATCGTCAAGCCACCGACTTGACAGGTCATCTTCAGCACAATTGAGTCTTTGCAATTCTTAATTCCCTGGAGTTCAGGACTCCCGAAGTCCTGAACACTTAGCTCCCTCGGGATTTAACCCAGGGTTCCTAGGCCTTGGTCATATGGTACTTCTATTGAGTCTTAGGCTGTAAGATCTACTCTTAGCTAAGATTTTGTTAAGGCCGTGGCACGCGCCTGTGGTCTCTTAGGCCACTAGTCTGAAGGAAGTGCCCTCCACTCATAGAACTTAGGTTCTAACACATGGAAAGACACCTTCGAAGGATCGAACCTGACTCTAGTACTGTGAAGTTGATCCCTGGGTGAATACCTTGAGGATTTCCCAACCAGCCCAGAGGCCACACTAGTCATCTTATAACCATTCGAGGGAAACAATTTTCTGAAGAGCAATAAGCATTTTCATTATGAATCAAACATTACAAATCTTAGTCACAGACACAGTTATTTAAATCATACATTCCAATTTAAGTGCACAAGGAATAATAAGTACTTATCTATTACAAGCTACAACCAACTGGTTGAATGTGGGTGTTCTCCTTTCCACCCAACCATAGGCTCAGAGGAATTCACTCTTAGTGCTCTAGCCACCCCCATGCCAATCCATGATATCACCAGGGAAATTTATTCCATTTCTCATAGGTCATGTCTTTCTCGCAACAAACCTGTGAGTTTTATCAGATGCTTCCTCCACATCAAACTCACTGTCTTTCTCTTTTCCTCTGCATATCCCAGGTCGCATGTTACCCTTGGTGCATGCTTTCTTATCTGGTGTCTCCCCAACTCTATGTAGAGCCTCACGCACTCTTCCCCTCTCAGGCTTCCTTTACATGTATCTATTTTTCTACATATACTTTCCCAGGATGGTTCTCCACCTATCTTGTTCCTTCTGTCACAAGGAAACTCGTGTCAGTCTGGTCTTCCCAACCCTGCGGTACTTCAGGCTAACATTATTCAGTCAGACCATGCTTCCATTCACGGGGGTGGTTGATTATCCAACCACCAGTCCTTCCTTCATTAACTGATTCCCTTCCTTGGGATCCAGATGAGGCTTATTATCTCAACAAAAATGGAATTTGGGTCATTTGAGCTAATGCACCCTCTCTACAGTTTCCCCATTCTTTCCTCTAGTGATATCATGGCTATTACTTCAAGGATTTAGCCCCACAACCAGTCATTGGAAATATAAATAATACATTTACATTGTTCCCATGGCATAGCATGGTGATCATGATTAATGATTAATTACAAGCCAGGGGAAACGAGGGTATTACAATGAACCATTGGGATCCACAAAGCATCAGGTCGAATGATTCTCGAAGCCCATGCATCAAAACAATTCCTATTGCAAAATGGTTTGGAGATATCAATTTCAAAAGAATGAAGAGTAAGGATTTCATATTTTAGAAATCATATCAAGGAAACCTATAGGCATACAACATAGAAGTCCAAGTTAAAAAATTGTGCTCACCTTAGCATAAGGAAATGACAACTCATATCCTTCTCATTAATCTCACTTGGGGAAGAAAAAATTGTAATTATAAAAACTCCCCTTTGAATTGGGTTGAAAAGTAAAACGAGGAAAAGAAAAATTCTAGAGAAATGAAGTAATCTCATGGGAAACTAAAGATTATATAATACTATTCAAAGAAAAAATGGACACAAATGTAAAATAAAGTTGAAATGTTTCGAAGGGGGGTAACCCAAGTGCTAGAAGGAGTTGGAATTCCAAAATATACCAAGCTCTTTCATAAGTACACTTTCTCTACTAAAAATGGGTTGGGATTTTTGCTTGACATTGTAAGCTTTCCTCCGATTAATTGAGAAGCCACTATTGGAGAAATTTTTTTGGAGCTTTCTAGTGCTATTGTGAAATAAGTGTATACTTTTTTTGTTGTTCGTGGTTCCCTCGAAGGTTGTGGGAATGGATACATGTTTATTGTAGACGCGTCTCACACCTAATATTTATTCTTTCTTTCTCTTATTTTCATTTGGGTAACATGGACATGGAGTTGTAGCTTTCAATCTAATTGTAGTCTTACTTTATTTTTCTAATTAGTGTTTAAGAGATTTATGCAGTTAATTATTATATGAACTTATTCCTATTTATTTCCTGCATTCATTTTTGTTGGTTCAATTTGAGTTTAGCTCTTATTACATTTACTGGGATAGGTTAGATTAAATTAGTTTTAGAGCATTTTCATTTCTTAAATTTAATCATAAAACCAATAATGGTAGTCGATCCATAATCTTTGGGATTACCAATACCAAATAGGGGAAGGTCTAATTAGGCCCTTTTATTGGGTGAATCAGTGATGCTGATAATGGGACAATTTCTCGCATCAACAAACAATAAATGGCGTCAAGGGGAAAACTTCCTTAAAATAACTTAAATGGAAAAACAAATTCTTAATGATATTGATTCTATGTGGCATTCCAAACAACTTATGTTCAATGATCCTTTCTACTTTTCATCATAATTTGAGACACACAAAATTGCACCTATTGCAATAGAGAAGAACACATCAAATGTGAGAAATGGTTACTATGTTAAGGACTTAAAAGTTGATAGGAGAAACATATGTGACATAATGATGTTGGTATTTTGATAAACATCCATAACACTATCAATTCCCAATACAAAGTTTCATCTATATCACCTCCAATTTTATTCCACATGTGGAAGAAGTTGGTCCTGAGCATTTAGTTGCCCCATTGAAAAGAAGAGTTGAAACTAATAAGTTTCCAAGTTTTGGAAGGAACATAACAATTAGTCCTAGAATTTGTTTGGGAAAACTTGCAATCCTTGTGAATCTTATTTAGATTATACGATACATGTACTTTTAGTTTGTTGACATACATGAGTTTTTAGAAATTTAGTAGAAATGAATTTTTAGAAATTTAGTAAAACACATCCTTTATACTCTATTTTTACCTAGATTAATTGTGAACATTGATGATTTCCAAGATGAACAAATTCCAAGGAAAATGTCCTTAAGGAAGAAATTATACAAGAGAATGAAATGGAAATACATGTTTTAGAATGCACATGAAAGGAGATCAACGTGGAATGCATTTTATTAATATGATACATGTATAAATACATGAGCTATGACCTTTGGATTCATCTTCCAAGAGGTCTCTTGGACTCTCGATGATCGGTCCTATCACTTGTGACGTTTCATTTTCCTTCTCAAGTGAATAACCATAACCCTAATAGATTAGGTTTCCAACATCCCCCCCCCACCCCCCCTCTTAATTCAAATTGGTGCATGTTAGTCCAAGTAGAGAGTTGAAATATGGAAGTGTACAACTGCCAATTGCTGAATGTGCTCTCTAAATCTGGTGGTTTTGGGATGACCACAAATCAAATGGCTAGTAGAAGTTGTTGTCTTATACTAAATGGAGGTTTAATATGATCACACACTATTGTCTAGCAGAATTTGTAAATCTTCTACTAAATAGAGGTTTAAGGTGACCAACAATGTTTGTCTATCATAAATTGTAAGTCTTCTACTAATTGGTGGTTTAATATGACCACAAATTGTTGTCTATCATAAGATGTGAGTCTTCTACTTAATGGGGGTTTAAGAAAAACCACAAACCAAATGACGTTGATGGAGTATGAATCTAAATCTGGCTCGTGTTTTCTTGCTCAATTGATAGGAATTCAAAACATGAACCTTGACTATCAATCACTAATATTATCCCCCCCTTTCTGTACAAGGTGAGAATATGAAAATATTTCCACTAGAATATGATTCAATACTCTAGAATGAATTCTTCGGTATGGACAATATATCTTCTTGGTTGTTGATGACCATTACCAAGAAGTGATCCACCCATTGTGATTTTTTACTCTTGTAGATTTATTCTGTTTGGAACATTTGTTTGAATTATTATTATGCTTTCCATAATTCTTACAAGGATGAAGATCAAAACATCGATCCTCCATGTGGCCAACTCAATAGAAATGTTGGAATTTAGGAATCTAACATTAAACTAGAATAGGTGAAGATGAATTTTCTTGAAGGAATCCAACACTTTGGAATTGGATTGGTTTGGTATAATCTAGAATATGAAGGATAATTTCCTTTTCAAATCTGATACATATTATGTGCTTATTGTCTCTGATTTCTTCCCAAGGTCTGATGATTGGAATGGAAAGAGAAAGTTGAACGTGTTCATGCACAACTTTATCTTCATATGCACTTGTATATGAAGTTGGCTCATTGAGTTTCTTCTGCACTGGATGTTGATTTGAATCACCAGCATCATCATCGAAAAAATGTTTTATATAAACAAGGACTAGTTGAAACTGTTGAAGATTCTTTCGTAGAAGTTGATCACGAAGAAGTTGAGTATGAATTTGAAGCAGTTCTACTTTGGCTCGCAAATCTTGGAAATAAGTTAGAACATATTGAAGAGTTTCTTTGTCAATTGTGATCATATTATCGACACTAGAGATTATTAGAGTATTCAATAACTCTAATAGTTCATCAGTTTGATCCATTTAAAGACCAACTTAGACCTCAAAGGGTTTCTTGCAACTCCACCCTTTAAAAATAAAAATGAACAATTAAAACTCAACAAATGGAGGGTGTTAGCTTCTACCTAAAATGTAGCCATTAATAATGTAATTCAACTTAATTTCAAAAAAGTACTAGCAAACTTACAAAACGACTATTTGTGAGTTACAATTATTCTTGATTCTGGAGTTGAATTGATCTTCGGGATTGAATGTGTCATCGTTGCTTTGAGTCTGTGGGTCTCTACGATATTAATCACTGAAAGTACAGTTTGATTAGAGAAGTTTAATGACCATGGTAGGGAGAGACCACTTCAGATATGTACAAATCAGGGGCGAATGGCTAGACAATTCACTGAATAATTGATGTTAAACTATATGGTGGATCATTGAGAGAAATCTCACTATTCAAGATATTGATTGAAAAAATAAAATATACCTATTTGGGTAATCACCAGGGTGTTCCATATTCAATTTTTATATCAGAAAACAAAAGCTTCTACCATGAGAAAAAATCATTTTTGACCTGTAGCAGTCTTTTTCATTTTTGGGTGAATTTTATCAGCAAGATTTTATCCTTAAACATTGATTTTTTCAATCAATATTGAGAGGTATTTGATAGATATCTGAAAGACCTTTCGAATACTACGCTACATGCTCAATTTGGCTTTGTATAGTGGTTTCAGTTTTCATTTTAATGGTTGCATACCCCATGATTGCACAAACCTGGTTCTTATGGGACGGATATATTTAAAGTAGAGATGAATATTGGAAATTAAAAGCTACCATTTGGTGCATATTTTAATTTAGTTTCCAACGTAATTGAAATCTTTAAAAATGGATAAATATTGAAAGATAAATCTAAATTTTACTAACAGGCACTCCAAAATCTGCAAATTTCCTCTTCAATGATGTCTTCTTCTTGGATTTTGTGCATTTCTAGCGATGGTTCTTTCTTATTCATTGGCTCATAGATGGCCTCCCATGGAACATTACCATTGAATTTGAGTTTCCTCAACTTCCATGGAAAGCTACCATGGATATATCATGCCCTTAATACTAAAGGTGCTATGATACCACTATTAGAATGCACACGAATGGAGATCTATGTGGAATACATTTTATTAATATGATACACATATAAATACATGATCTATGGCCTTTGACTTCATCTTCCAAGATGTATATTGGACTCCTGATGATCATTCCTATCACTTGTGACGTTTCATATTTTTTCTCAAGTAAATAACCATAACCCTAACTGATCAGGTTTCCAACCAAATGGACAAACGAATGAATAATAAATTTAAATTTCAACATAAACATGAGGATCATGAGATACAAAGTCTAAATTTGAAGTGTAAGAGTAGACAATGAGATGATGACTAAGGCACTAGATTAGAATAACTAAATAAACACTTAAAAATGCTCAAGTATGACATAAATATATAGGAATTGCAACAAAAGAATAATTATGATCACATAAATGGGAGAAAAATTATCTTTGAGAGAGATTCTCATTAAGGATCCCATGGAATAATGAGGGAATCTCATCCTGATACATATTATTCAACTTCATTAAATTATTCAAAAAATTCTTATGCTTCTAAAGAACCATTCAATGGTCCATATCATTTCATAGTAGTGATAAGACAAAGATGCAACATTGATGTAATTTTAAGGGAAAGTTTTGCATGGAAAAACCACCTACCATTCATGGTGAAATAAAATTGATCCAAGATGTTGAAGCTTGGATATGGGGATGTGAAATTATTTTTAACTCCAAGATTATTTTGAAAACATGGAGTCTAGAGTTATTATCTATAAACTAACTAGAAAAGCACCACTATGGTGGGAGCATCATATGCAAGTAAAGGGAAATAATAAGAAAATGTTTGGAAATAGTACAAGGGTCACTTTGAATGAAAATTTCTTTCTGATCACTATGATAAAAAGAGTGTCAATGGATTTTATAACGTCAAGCAAGGGAAAGCATCCATTGAGGAGTACAAAGGTTAGAATTAAAGTTGAAAACATATTTTTTCTTGAGTGGAGTGTAGCCATCATATAACAACCGAATCGAGATCATGGAACCTTGGACTCTTAATTTAGTTTCGATAAGTCCCGAGTTTGCATAACTCACACCACACATTGATATAAACAAATTATTTGTAGCTTCATGGAGCCAAAATAAAGAATATAAACCTCTGAACTGCCTCTATATTTAACATTTATATTAATAAAAGGAGCAATTCAGGAGCTTGAAGAATAACTCTTACTCTTAGTTTTGTAAGTTTACATCTAAAATGAATGTTTTTGTCAATTTTAAACATTCTTTAAAATTTGGTTATGGGGGAGATGGTGATCCGTAAACAAGAGATTTATAGCCCACTCGCTTCACCAACATGGATCCTCTTCAAAATTTAACTTCTAAGCTTTTTTTCAATCTTATATAGAGAGATATGTCTTCATAAAGGATATTTGGCTACTATCCTCTACCCTATATAATGACCTATGTTCTTCTCTTAGCTGCAAGGCATATTCTTGGGTGTAACATGTATGAAAACAACCAACCAAAAACCCATATGTGTTATATCCCTTAGTAGGCATGTGAGGATGGAATGCTTGTTGGATTCAAGTCTTGGTTTTGTTGCTAAGGTTCCAAGGTCAATGCTCAAGGACAAATTCAAGTGGACTATACTTCAATTTTCGACAAGACAATATGTACACTGCTACTGCCTCCATAGAGATGTTTGTCTCTAAGGTACCTTAGCTAGGATACAAGGAAATGGGAAAGGAACTAGGAGAGGAGACAATAAATAATATAATACACTCCCCTACTTCCAATCTTAATATCTCCCATTGCACTGTTGTGAATCTGTAATTGTTCAAAAGGTACTAAGATCTCTTCCTATGAGATTCAACCCTAAGATATCATCACTAGAAGAAAGATCGGATCTAAACTCAATAAGCATGGACGAACTGCATGGAATCTTCACAGCATATGAGATGAGAACTGAATAGGAAAATCTAGATGTAAAAGAAGTAGCCTTCAAAGCATCCAAAAGATCAAAGCAAAAGAAAAAGGAACAAGAAGAATATAGCAGCAGCAACGACGTCTCGGAAGATGATGAAGAAGTGGCCAACTTTGTCAAAAGANTAATTGTGATGGTATTGGTCATTTTGCTAACAAATGTCCTCATAAGCAAAAGAGAAATGATGAAGGTTACTCAAAAGGCAGACAAACATATAAAGGTAAAAGAACTACAAAGAAAATTTTCAAGAAAAAATTTTGCACAAAAGAAGACATCTCATCATCAGATGAAGATGAAGTCAATGACAGTGAAACAGGGAGAATTCTATTCATGGCAGTAGAAGACTCTGATAAAGAAGACTCCGAAGAAGAATATGAAGAAGCATATGAAGAAGAAATTGAAGAGGCAGAAGTTGACTTCTGAGAAGAATTAATGAGTGCCATAGAATTTATAAGAAGAGAAAAGAAGAAAAACAAGAAACTACAAGCATAACTAGATAAGAAAAAAGACACTCAAGAATTAGAACAAATGATTACAAAATTGAAGGTTCAAATAGAAGAAGATAAAATAATTGAAGAATCACTCAAAGAACAACTAGAA
>JASDQU010101339.1:9366-48800 GCA_032191745.1 Picea mariana | reverse complement strand
AATATGAAAGGAATGTGAGAGGTCCAAGAGCAGGAACAAAATGCAACACTCCTATCCATATCGGTGTCAGTGTGAAACCCATAAACCCATGTGCGACTAATACACCAATAAGAACACCACCATTTAGACAACTGAATTTTGAGAGAAGGAAGATAGCAGGAAGTACATCTACACATGGAACAACAACTGGGGGAGCTAGTTCATGAAGCATTAGTCAATTATCTACACAGCGCAGAGGTAGTAGTTCAACATTCAGGATGGCAGGACATGATCCCACCATCAGGTTACCAGAATTCAAAGGAGAGGCATCGGAGGACCCTAAGAAGCACTTGTTTATTTGTGAAAGATATGGGAAGAAAAACATATCATAGACAAGGACACTAAATTTGCGTAGTTAGTCGTCACGCTAAGAGATTGTGCACTGGATTGGTAAATAGCTTAGCTGCAAATAGTCCACCAAGGACAACTAGAATGATTGGGGATATCAAAAATCTATTGATAAATGAATTCCAGAATCCTAGCTCAAAGGATTAATACATGAATGAGATGATAGAGATTAGATAGAAACCAGGAGAATATGTGTGGGAGATTGACCATAGATTCAAACGATTGAAGGGAAAGCTAAAGTATGTCATGACAAATATGTAGCATAGGAATATGTTTGTCAATTCACTTCTCTCACACTTGAAATACCCCTTGCGACAACAGAAGTTTCAGACCTAGGCAGAGGCTCTGCAGGCAGCCCTACAATTGGAAGAAGACCAACATCAGAAGACAGATCCAACCATAGAGGAGTTGAAGGAGTATCTGAAGAAGTTAACATTTCAGCTAAACCAGAACATGGGTAAGGACAAGAGAGAAGTCGTTTGGTGTACCACATGTAGGATAGAAGAACACCATAAGGATGAATGCCCAATGTTCGCGTAGTACATGGAAACAAGACTGCCAAACCCTTTTCCAACATGAGGACTATGGTGTGAGATCCGTAAGAAATAGGGGCATGATCCATATCACTATCCAATAATGCATAAATACCAGACAATACCTAAGAATTCATATTGCAACTTTTGTAAGTTGGTAGGCCATGATGACAAAGATTGCAGGACCATGGACCTGATGAGGGAAAGAACATCAGATGCTTACAGGGTGCAGGAAGAAATTATGACCAGGCAATATGCACCACTGTTTAACCAAGTACCAACCCTATATAACACTGCGCAATCGTAGTATAATACCGCGAAACCACACTATAATCCTGCGTAGTATAACTAGGTGCCCTAGTACAATGCACCGCAAGGAGATCGAGTTGGCTACAGAGGTGGAGGAAGAGAAAGAGGAGGCTTTGGAAAAGGCAGAGCACCAGTGGTATGCCACAACTGTCAACAACTAGGACACTATGCAAGAGAATTTCCACTTCCGCCTGCGACATGTATGTATTTTCACGCATTAGATCATGACACATAAGACTGTCCCAAACTATTGGGGAAGATACCGGAAAAGAGAAATCAAAACAATTAGAATGTTCAGTGGATTTCAACGAAAGAAAGGGATGACGAAATAAATATCAACATAGTTACACATAGAGGATCTAAGACAGGAAACGGCACAGTAATACAAGATCCAACACAACACCAATGGGTGAAGAAGAATGTCGAACTGCAGAAGTAGCTTGATGCACATAACGAAAAGGAGATATTCAAGCAAGCCAGACAAGAATTCTTGAAGCCATACATTGCATCAACATCAACTGCGCAACATACTTAGGAAATACCAATGTATGAGATGCCTCCATTGTTGGATCACACTAATGAAGCACAACCCCTAGGACAAGTAAGTACGATTAAGGCTTTTCTGCAATCCTGTGTTAAACTACTAAATGATTCATCATCTGTTAAAGTGTTACAAAATATGCTAGAAATATGTAGCACAAAGGTAGAGGAAAAGCTAGAACATAAAATAGTTAATCATCTGCATACAAGGAGGAGAACAAGCAGAGAATTTAGACTGAACTCCAACATGGGAGATATTATACTAGATTTAGGATCCGAAGTAAATGTGTTACCCAAGAATACATGACAATGTATGGGAGAGCCCACATTAGGATATTCACATGGTCAGCTGAAACTAGAAAATCAACACAAAGTTCTACCAATTGGAAGGCTAAAGGGGGTGACAATAGATCTGGATGGAGTGTGCACTAAATTCTATTTTGAAGTGATAGAGATAGTCGATGGCACAAAAACTTATCTGACATTGCTTGGCTTGGATTGGGAATTTGACAATCATGCCATAATAATCCTGATGTCA
This sequence comes from Picea mariana, assembly GCA_032191745.1. Taxonomy (NCBI): domain Eukaryota; kingdom Viridiplantae; phylum Streptophyta; class Pinopsida; order Pinales; family Pinaceae; genus Picea; species Picea mariana. The sequence goes on along the minus strand of JASDQU010101339.1, from coordinate 46,493 downwards.
TTCAACATAAGATTCCCCTTGCGAAAGACACCATCCCTTTCAAACAGAAACTGAGACCTATCAGTCCTCTCCTATTGCTTGTAACTGAAAAAGAAATCAAAAAGCTCCTTGATGCCAAAATCATAATCCCATTAAGATACTCTAAATGGATTGCAAACCTATTAATAGTGAGAAAAAAATGGTGAGATCAGGTTATGCGTTGATTTTAGAAACCTAAATAAATGATCCAAGAAAGACAACTATCCCCTACCCAAGATGGAACACTTGCTGCAAAGAATTTCAGGGGCCACTGTCATGTCTTTCCTTGATGGCTTCTCAGGCTATAACCAGGTTTCTGTACACCCTGATGACCAAGAAAAAACTGCCTTTACTACTTCTTGGGGTACCTTCATGTACGCCAAGATGCCATTCGGGCTAATGAATATCGGGGCCACTTTTCAGAGGGCCATGGACATAGCTTTCGTGGGAGAGAAGGACACGTTTGTCCTCATCTATCTTGATGATATCATAGTTTATTTTAACAGTCATGAAGAGCATTTGAAGCATATGAAAAGAGTATTTTTGAAATGCAGACAGTTCAGGATTTTGCTAAACCCCCAAAAGTCTCAATTTTCTCTCAAGAAGGGTAAGCTCCTAGGCCACATTGTTTTAGCAGAGGGAGTGAAAATTGATCCAGCTCGGGTGGAAGCAATTCAGAAGTTGTCCATACCAAGGTCAAAGAAGGATATCCAATCCCTACTCGGTAAGATCAATTTTGTCAGAAGGTTTATTCCTAATTTCGATGAGTTAGTGAAACATATAACCTCTATGCTAAAAAAGGGATCTGAGATAAAATGGACAGACAATGCAAGAAGTTCATTTCAGGATATCAAACAGGCTGTCATGGAATCTCCCACTCTAATCAGTCTGGATTACACCAAGAATTTCTATATTTTCTCTTTTGCTTTCTATGACACAGTGGCAGCAGTCTTGTTACAAAAAGATGATGAAGGTCTTGATCACCCGGTGGATTTATTCAACAAATCACTCAGGCATTCTGAACTAAGGTATGATCCTATAGAAAAACAAGCTTATGCTCTCATTAAGTCATTAAAATCTTTCAGAATTTATGTCCTCCATGCAAAGGTTGTTGCTTATGTTCCTTCAGCCTCTATGAAGGATGTCTTGACCCAGCTTGATATTGATGGAAAGAGAGATAAATGGATCGCAAAGTTGATTGAGTTTGACATAGAAGTGAAGCCCACTAAGCTGGTAAAAGGCCAAGGCCTTGCCAAGCTCATGACATAAGAGAACTGTGATCTTTTGGACATAAATTTCATTGGGGAAAGTTCAGCAAGTTTGCAGACAGGGGTAGCAGTAGAAGAGAAACATGATAGCCAGCAGGTGGTTGAGAATTTGTCTTCATGTGAGTGGTATTCAGGTATCGTTCATTTTTACAGAAGTTGGAGGTTTCTCCCGAACTTAGCATGACTCAAGCCTGAGCCCTTAAGCTCAGAGCAATTAAATTTTGCATTAATGATAATCTTTTGTATTGGAAAGATCCTACTGGTTTACTACTGAGATGTTTAGACAAAGATGAGTCAGCTGAAGTCATGCATTAGTTTCATTCGAGTATTTGTGGAGGCCATCATTACTGGAAGACCACGGCTCATAAAATACTAAGGGCTCGGTATTATTGGCCTTTTCTTTTTTCAGATGTGTGCCCCTTTGTGAAATCTTGTGATAAGTGCCAAAGATTCACAGGGAAACAACAACTAAAATATCTACCCCTGAGACCTATTGTAGTGAATGGTCCTTTTCAGCAGTGGGGCTTAGATTTCATAGGCGAGATTAATCCTTCATCTAGTGGTCAGCATAAGTGGATCTTGGTAGCCATTGACTATTTTACCAAGTGGATAGAGGCAATCCCCACTAGAAATGCCACTTATCCGGTCGTCATGAAGTTTCTCTTTGAAAACATTCTGATCAAATTTGGTTGCCCAAAAAGGCTAGTGACAAATAATGCAGCAACCTTCAAAGCTGATGCATTGGTTGACATGTGTAAGTCAATGAGCATTCAATTGGTACACTCTACTTCCTACTACCCTCAAGGCAATGGCCTTGCTGAGTCGTCCAATAGAGTCTAGTCGGAATCATCAGAAAGCTGTTGGAGGAGAATCAAAGGAGTTGGGATTCTAAACTAAAGTTTTCTCTTTGGGCCAATAGAGTGACTAACAAGAAATATATAGGAACTTCTCCCTTCAAACTGGTTTACAACATTGATGCCATTTTCCCCATTCAGCTAGTTCTACCAGTGGCTAAGTTCTTTCAGGAAGAACAAACTGAATCAAATGATATGGTGAGAAGAATTCTTGACTTGGTAGAATTATAGTAGGTCAGAGAACAGCTGGTGGATAAATCAGAAGTTCATCAAAAGAGGATCAAGGATACTTTTGACAGAAAAGAAAAGGTGGACAACTTTTAGGTTGGTGATTGGGTTCTGAAATGGGATGCTCTCAGACAAGATAAAGGCAAGCACGACAAGTTTGACTCTTTGTGGACCAGTCCCTTCATGATAACTCAAGTACAACACAACAACACCTTCATTCTGCAACATTTGGAAGGTGAAGAAATGTTTGGTGGCCCAGTCAATGGACGTTTTTTGAAACTCTATTTCATCTAAGGCTTCAAAGGCTTGTCATTATAAATTTCATTTTCAGTTTTTTGTTTTTGCAAAATAACTCCATGCCCAATGGAAGCACTAGTAGATAGGCTTGAATTTTCGTTTTACAAGAAAGGCATTGGTTATGTGGTTCTTGAAACCTCACAGGGAGGCTTTCACCCCCAATAGGAGTCAGTGTTATCTCCTCAAATAAATCAATCGAGTTATTTCATTTTAGGTGATAGGATGTCTTTAAAAAAAATACATTTTTAATTTTTAAAAGATCATTTTTGAGAGCTCTATGCATGTAATAAAGTTAGAATAAACTTTCGTTTAGTTTTTATTTGATCTAATTCAAATCTCAGGTTTCGGTGGCTTAGGTGAACATTTTGATTGTTCATTAGCCACCAAAAGATAAGGCTTTCGGTTGCTTAAACAAAGAAATTCGGGGCTATTTTAGCCATCAAAATCACAGGAGCAGGGAAGGAGTCAGCACGTCCTTTCACACATTTAAACTGTCGAGTTTGAAGTTTTATAATTGCAATTAGCCACCGAAAAGACAAGAGAACAAACCGTTCATGACTGGGAGCTGATCTCTGCATGATATAGTGAATATTTTCGGATCGTTGTTTCATCAAACTACATGGTTACGTACCTTTCAGTCATCAACCATGATTGTTTCAAAATAAAAGATGCTCTTTCACATCCCTTGTAATTAGCGCCACGATATGATGCTCGCCTCATTTTTCTCGTCCTTGTCATAGCCAAGTCGAATCTCCCTAAGTTTACGCTGTGTAACTTTCCACCAAAATCCGATTTTTCAATCATAGGTGTATAGGAGCATTGCGATAGATGAAGAAAGGAGGATCAACTCTGAGGAAAGAGCTCGACGATATCAGTTACTTGGAATCGCACCCAGAGGTATGCCAATTTTTCAGGGACGCAGGTTGCTATAACTTTTGTAAAAAATTACAGAGTTCTCACCAGCAGGTAGCAGAAGCCTTTGCCCTGAATTTTGATGGAAGGAAAGCAGTAATCAGTCGAGATGAATTCGAGGTGGATGAAGCCCTCATAGCCGAGGTAACAGAGCGTCCCAGGACTGGAGAAAAATGGTTTAAAACCACTGTCACAAAGAATGTTGAATTCAGGTCTTACTTGAAACTAGAACGCAAGGATTTGAAATGGAAGAAAGACATTCCAGTGTCTTTCCTTGAAGAGAAATGGCAACAATTACTAAAACCGATTATGGTCTGTATAACTTGTGAAGGCAGATATAATAGGGTGATGATTTACCATTTCAAACTCATGAATCATTTTACTGGTAGAAACCCACTCAATCTGCCCTATTTTCTCCACATAATCTTATCTAATATGGCTCATCAGGTCAAGGCCAAGCCCAATAAAGTTGCAGGTAGACTATCCCACCATGGTCTAATTAAACTTTTGGTTTTTGAGATGTTGCAGAGATGAAGCAAAGAGTGGAATTACTTCTTGTTCTGGAATGATTTTCAGACTGATGTAAAACCAGAGGGTAAAAAGATTCCTCATTCCTAGAAGTCTTCTAGTCCCAGAAGTGGAAAAAGGAGGAAGAGAGCTATCTCCCCAGTTCGAGTTAATCAACCCTCTCCTTTTTCTAAGCTTAACAAAACTAAGAAGAAACTAAACTTCAACAATGAAACAAATAAGGCTGAAGAAACCCCAGTGAACAAGAGCATTCTTAATCTTCCTTACACCGACTTGGAGGATGAAGAACATCAAATTGAAACAGGGCAAGAAGATTCAGTTACCACAGGGCATGAAAATTCAGTCTATGTAGATGTTTTCACAGCAAGGTATGAAGACCTTCCATCACCTACACCTCAAGAAGAACAAGAACCACAAGTTGTAGATGCCTCATCTAGCAAAAGAGTGAAGCATAGTAACTCAAAGGAAATCAAGAGCTTAAGAAGAACTTAGCTCAACAAGAAGTGCTAGAAAGGGTAATTAAAACCAGATATGAAACCCTGTCGAAAAACTTTGCAGAAAGCAACTCATCCTTAGAAATATTAGCACATGAAAGCATAAAGGAAAAGAAAAAGAAGGACAAGATTGTAAAATATTACAACAACTTATGGAGAGTAGCTCAGGGCTTGAAGAAAAAGGTCAGGGATTTGAGGAAGCAAGCTATGTCTTCAAAAAATCGGGCTCAAACACATGCTACTCTTGAAACCCTAGCAGAGGTGGCAGTTTAGTGCAATGAACTAGAGGCAACCAGTAATCCTACAATCTTTGAGCAAGATGCAGAAGCCTTAAAAGATCATCCCTAAGGCATTTTTGAGCTAAGACAAAAGGTATTTTTGAAATTTTGATAATTTCACTAAAAAATACCTTTCGGTGGCTTAGGCAGACATTTTGATTGTTCATTAGCCACTGAAAGCAGAGCTTTCAGTAGCTAATTGGTCTGAATTCTGTCTACTCTAGCTACCGAAAGCACTGATAGGGCAGAAAGTTAATATTTTTGCACAGATCCAAGTTTTCCTTGTCCAAAAGCCTCAGGAATGGTTCCAATCAATGGACAATAATTAATTACATCATTATCAAGAGTTTGTTTTTATTTTGGAGATGCTCTACAAGACAGAAAGGTCAAAATCAGTTAGTTATTTTTCAGGGATATAAAGTTGTTCGACTGTCAGCAGGTGTCATTTTCGACTCCTCTCATATCATATAAAATCCAGTAGCCTTGGAAGGCTCACTACACTTGTCAAAGAATCTGAAGAACATAAAGATCATCCAAGGATAGGAATTGACCTAGTTTATAGGATCTTTGTCTATTTTCTTGGGCCAGTTATTGACTCTCTATTTTAGGCAAAATTTGATCCAGTATTCTAGGATTTTGAAACTATTTGTAAAGGTTATAAAGCCCAGAACATTTAATGAACAAAAGGTTTGACTTTGAGTTCTATAATCCACTATTATTGTGATAATACACTTTCTTTAATATATTAAGTGTTGGATCTTGTTGTCATTGATGCCAATGGTTTGATTACTTGGGATAATGTTGGATCATATGTCATTGATGTAAATGGTTTGGTTTGATTGATGTCAAGTAATTGATTGATATGATGCCCTTGATGAGAATGATATATGTCCAAGTGGAAACCAATTGATAAAGATGGATCATTAGTATGATGCATTGACGAAGATGGATCAATGAGTTGTCATTGATACATGATGCATAGTTTATATATATGATGCAGTGGTGAATTGATGCAAAGATGAATCATTATTATCTTATCATGGTTGATAAGGTGCACAAATGGATGAAATCCAAAGTGGTCCCCTTATGGTGAAAGCCCTCACGGGAAGACGCTTTACGGATTGAGTTATCCTAGGAGAACAGTTGGAGGACCCATGCTTGTATGTGGAATAATGAGATGAAGATCAATGAAGTTGTTGGTGAAACTATCCTAGATGGATAGTGCTTGACATGCCATTGCCGGTGGTATGTGGAATGTCACACAACTCCTCATGGTTTGAGAGTTATGGCCTTATGAAGTTGGAGGACCCCCATATGAAGGCTTGAAGCCCCAAAAGGTCAAAGAAGTAAAAGTGCTTGAAAAGAATAAATCATTATTTAAATGATAAAGTAAAGTGACAAAATCAAGATGGATTATTTAAATGTTAAAGTAAAGTGACAAAATCAAGAAGGAATATTTAAATGATAACGTATTTGAGAACTTTCTATTCATGGAAAGTGGTTAACCCTAAAATAAGGAAAATAGGTTAAGTGACCTAGAAATGGGTTAAGTAACCTAAAAATGAGTTAAGTGACCTAGAAGATGAAAGTATAAATAAGAAGCTAGGATCTCTTGTAAAATGTACATTTGATAAGAATCCTTTTTGTGGATCAATGGAGAGCTTCTTGGTAATATCTTTTGGAGTATTGATGGAGAGCTTCTTGTGAGAGCATCCTATTGATGTCGATCTCTTGAGCATGATTGAAGATCTATTCTGAGGAATAAAGTGAGAGGAGGATCTCATGGATGCATCAAAGTTTCGGCAATGTCGAAGATCTTGACGACGAAAGTCTCGGAGTCATAGAAAACCCTATTTTCTGATGCCCACACGGGCTGTCTGTGTATAGGGTGCGTGTACACGCGTGCTGGATGTGTATAGGGTGAGTGTACACGCGGGTTGACTGTGTACAAGGAGCGTGGACTGAATAAAATCATGGAGATTTTTGTTTGAGCTGGTGCCAAGCTCTTGGATGATGAGGGAGGTTCCAGATCTACATTCTATGGCTTCAGATCTATCACTAAGACACTGGTATGGTTACATTATTGTCTTGATAGATGCTATTGTTTGATATGTTTTGAATGCTTAGGGAATTCTTGGTATGGCTTCTATGATGTGGCTCAATTTGGTTGATTTGATGGATGGAGTGAGCAACACTCTTGTGATTCTGTAGTGACATGATTGCTATGGTACACTAGTTGTTTATACATGATTGAGATAACATTCATATTGATTTGATGTGGAGCATGAGAAAGCTATTGGAGAGCTTGGATGTGTTGTGACTGGCTGTGGGTCAGTTTGGACAGTGGAAGACAGAAGGGTTCTAAGCATATGAAGAAAAGAAAAACCCTAGTAGACGCTTGTTGCATTATACACTGGCCACGTTCACATGCAGGTTGTAGTAAGCCAGAGCTCGTGCACACGTGAGCTGCACTACTGGCAGGTCACATACCTGTTGACAGATTGATATCTGTTGAGGATTGTTGCCTCATCTCAGTTGGTGCTGAGAATGTAAGCTGATTCTTGCATATAGAGCTGGTGCTCTTGTAGAGTTGTACTCTATTCAGTTGTTGCTGATAAACCCAAGGATTGTAGTCTGTAATAAAAAGAAAATTGTACATACATCTTGTGTTCTTTGTGTCCATTGTGATGATGACTTGTTGATGATATATTGGTGATACATGTTGCTGATATGTGCCTACATCTAACTGGTTATAAATGACAACAATGGGTAATGAATAAATGTTGAATGCTAATTGATGAGTTTTTGTCAAAGAGGGAAGTTTTGGGAAAAAGAGCCCCACACTCATTCACCCCCCCTCTAAGTGTGGTAGGTGTGTCCAACATTAAGCCTGCAAGATTCTTTCATTGTTATTGTCAAACTCTCTTTTATCTTTTTTCTATGCCTATGAGTTGAAATCATTTCTTTGTCTATGTTTAAAGGTCCCATGGTAACTGTCATCTTACCTTTGATTATTAAGCAAAAATCATAAGCATCCTTTGCTAGTTTGTTGACCCATTGTATATATTGTTTATGTATGTTCTGGTTAATTGATTGGTTTTCTTATCCATTGGATCTACAAACCTATTTGATAATAGCTCTTGAAGGCCTTGTACTGCATGAATATAGCTACACTATCTTGAAGATACAATCCAGTGATTTAGATATTCATCTTGATCCAAACCCACACCCATTATTGAGAAAATAATTACAAAAAGGTTAAGTTACCAGGCATCTCTGAGATACAGCCTAGGAGAGTTTCCTAGAGTGATAGCAGAGTACATAGACTGTGCCACAATAATTCAACACTGCACATAAGAAAAATCTGGTAGTCATAGCTGCAGACTATCAATTGATTACAAGACACTTATACAAGATGGGTGCAAACAACATCTTGGCAAGATGTGTACTAGAACATGAAAGACATACAATTTTAGCAGAGGCCCATGAGGGAATGGTAGGAGGACATTATGCAGGAAAAGCTACTGCGCAGAAGGTATTGTGCATAGCACTATGGTGGCCGACTGTTCACAAAGATTCAAAGGACTACTTCCAGATATGTGATGTATGTCAAAGGGTTGGTAAACCTAATAGACATGATGAGATGCCCCTAAGGCCACAAGTAACCTTGCAAGCATTCGACAAATGGGAAATAGACTTTGTGGGACCAATTAAACCATTAGCAAAGAGGTCTGGAGCAAGGTATATTATTACTGCGACAGAGTACTTAACAATATGGGCAGAAGCAACACCAGTAAAATATTGCAGTGCAAAGACAACAACACACTTCTTGTTTGAGCAAGTGATCACTAGATTTGGATGCCCAAGGATTTTGATGAGTGACCAAGGCACTCACTTCATTAGAAACACTATTAAGGATATGACTGAGGAGTTTGAAGTCTATCATAAAAAGAATACACCATATCATCCTTAAGCAAATGGAACAGTGGAAGCCTTTAATAAGATCCTATAGAATGAACTGACAAAGATCTGTAATATCAATAGGGACGATTGGGACTTGAAGATACCGGCAGTACTGTGGGCATACAGAACTACATGTAAAAATTTGATAGGGAAGACACCATTCAGATTGGTGTATGGACAAGAAGCAGTGGTGCCATTAGATTTTTTGGTACCTAGTCTGCTCTTAGAAGCAATTACTAACATGATAGAGTGAGGTGCAGTACAAGAAAGGATAAGTCAGATGATGCTCATGGAAGAATATAGGATTCTAGCAAGGTTTCACTAAGAGGTACAGAAAGCAAGGAACAAAGCTTGGCATGCTAGACATATTAAAAGGAAAAGTTTCAAGGAGGGAGACCTAGTCTTGGTGTACGACAGTAAGTCTCTTCAACACCCAGGAAAATTTAGAATGCATTGGTTGGGACCATATGAAGTAAAGATTGTTACAGATGGGGGAGTTGTACAATTGAAGGATTTGGGAGGAACATAACTTAGAGGAATCATCAATGGCAGTCAACTGAAACTGTATAGGGACATTCGACCTCCTATCACTCAGAAAAAAAAAAAAGAGATTGTGCCAGACAACAGAGGACTATGCACAACAAAAAGGGGGTTACTGTGCCAGATACAAGAAGACAACGCGTAGCTAAAATAGAGTTAGTGCAACAAAAACAAAATGTCTACGCACATCGGCTAAACAACATACCACACACTTGGAAAACCTAGCGCCTCGAAAAAAGGACCAACGGTTAGAAAAAGGCGAAAACTAGAAAAATGGCAGTCATGGAAAAAAAGAGCCAACTGGCGGTGTCTATCAAATTGAATTGCAAGTACTTTTGAAGAAACTTCGTATTAATTGAGCCAACTGTCGGCGTCAAGGAAATTGAATTTCATGTGCGTGAGAAACACCAATTCATTTAAACCACAACTCGGGTAGCTTCTCCAAGAAGCTTCACGACACTTGCTATATAATGAAGGCATGCGGGTAACAAAACAGTTATTGTGAAATCACATAGCAGGAGAGTGTACAGAGAAAAGAGCGATTTAGCGAGAGATACACAGTGAACTGGCTCGGAAAAAATCAACCGTAACCACCATGGCACCACCCAAGCTAGGTGCGCCGAGACAGGACTACAGAAAACCTCGAAGCCATCATAGAGCACCACAGAAGCCACGGGGAATGGAACATGAACCCACATAGACTTTCGAATTCATCAACTTGGACGAAATCCCCTCACCCAATGTGGAACCACCAAGCCCTACACCCATGGTGGAGGAAACCCAACCAAAAACATCGGTTGGCATGGACATTGATATGCCATAAATGGGACAAGGCCAGCAGGCCAAGGACACATGTGATCCTTCATGCCCTAAACACGCTGAAGAGGCCCAGAGGGTAAATGGGACATCCCCAAACTAGACAGAAGCGGTCGCGCCAAGACGGTCACACACAGCAGAGCCGAAGCAACAACATGAGGGGCTAGTAGAAGATGTTACCGGTCAGCCAGAGGCATATGTTGATGACATAACAGTGGAGGTTGGAAGCTCGATCCAACCACCACAAAAAAGGGAAAACATCCTATAGAAAGACACCACGCATACATGCTACAAAAACCATAGTCTTGCTGCGCATTCCAAAAGGGGTGCAGGCCATGCCTAACCTGTTGGGATGCGTGGAAAAACTACGCTACTCAGAACATGATGTGGCCGACGTGGAAAAGTTCCCTGAATTTGCAAGGCAGATCTACCTTGACAACATGGGTACAGGACCTTTCGGTGATTCAATTTTACAACCAAAACAGTGGGCAATCAGATTGGCCAACACCGGAATTCTAAACCTATTAGATATCCCACATTTTGGAAGGGGTTGCGACGTAAACAACTGTGTCAAGCAATTGATGGAAGTCACCCACAGAGGGTATCTATGAGTGGAAGATCTTGTCTCTATAAACGTGGAACTCATTTCTTATATTACAGGTCTGCCATCTAAGGGGGAGAATCCCATGCAATACCTCGATGATAAGACAAAGGAGAAGCTGCTGGTGGAGGATATGAAAAAGACATATGACATCGAGAGAGGGTCATGTTGAATCATCATCAAGCGCATTAGTGACTCAACAACAAGGTTGGCCACCAAACTCATGGCTTGCAATTTTCTCAGGAAGTGTTGCAAGGAGAAAGTCTCTGCCCAGGTTGTTGTGGCTACAGCACAGTGCGCAGAGGGTAGTATGCTCAGCTGAGCCTCGTACTTATTAAACCTATTCCTTCAGGACTGTAGAGACGTGCAGGACCTGGGGACATAGTTTCATTACTCTTGGATACTCATCTTGATCGCCTTGATTGGATGGAGGGAGCCCCAATACACATACTTTTGCGAGTGGACCAGTCGTTGTCTCGCAACGCGGTACACATAATTGGGGATCACTTCGGACCCCAAAGTCAAAAGTACAAATGCAATAATGTTCGCAAGGTATTATAACGACCTCCAAGAAAGAATTTCCAACACTTGGCGAATTACTCTAGAAGTGGTTGTGCAATACCGGGACATCTCCACCTTCAAAGCGACCATGCACAACGTATGGATCCAAGTGCAAAGGGATCCCGAGAAGGAAAGGCTACAATTGCGATATTGCGTCAAGGAAGAGGATGTAGAAATGGAAATCAAGGATTGGCAAGATGATTGGAGAGTTCCAGTTCTCACTCAAGAGATGCCCACAGGTAAGGAGGTTGATGTAGGGAATGTTCAGACACCTGTCGGGGATAAAACTGTTCCTAAGAAGCCAAAGCCAAGTCATAAGCTGACACAACAAAAGAAGGGGGGTGTGCCAAAGAAAGGTACCCAGGCTGGGAAAAAGGACACCACCTAGGCATCAAAAGAACAGGAAAAAGGGGTTGCGATAGCACAGGGAACCCCATCAAGTGATACCCCACATGAACAAGGCCAGAATAAGAGGCTGATCATACACACTGGGGGTGTGAGCAAAAAGGCCAAGGCGCACAAGCAGCCACCAAAATATACAATCATTGAGGACAACACATACCTTGTGGCTGAAAGAGTCCAGGATCGGGAAATTGAGGAGTTTGAAGACGCCCAACACCAAAGGGACCGAATTCAGAATGAGTTGGCCGACATAAGGCAGTTCCTAGAGCAGATCTGAGAAATGCAGAGGGCGGACAGGGGAACATAGTCATTCCCAGCAATAAGGCTACGCCGACCGAACAAGAGATGATCCAGATGATAGCACAGGCGAGCTCGACCTTCCACATTACACCCAGTATGCTGCCCATAGATGTGATTGTAGCCTAGATACCCTTGAAATATCTAACACAAATATAGTTGGTAATGGAGTGGATACCAACCAAGGCACTATACAAACTACAAGTCAATGTCGCACAAGAGGTGCAGTTGCGCGCACAAATAGACGCATCAGAGTTGCAACACACAAAGGAAAAAAAAGAGGAGTTGGAGTTGGTTCTTGAGCAGGTCAAACTCGAGACCAAAGATGAGAAATATTGCGTGAATAGGCTCGAGTAGGGAGTGGTTGCATCCTATGACATAATTCCAAAAAGCGCACAAATAGCAAAGCCCGCGACAACGCATAAAATTGATGAGATTTTGCAAACAATTGATCAATACAGGCAGGAGATCGAGAACCTCCGGGAAGAACTCATTCCTACCACTCCCTTGAAGGTGAAGGAACAAAGGAAGCAAGAAGCAACCGAATAGATGGATGAAATGGAACGACAAGTCAACACATCTGTCAACTTGTTTGATAGGGAAACACAACTATGGACAAATCTAGAAGAAGATCAACAGGTTCAGCACTAGAACCAGGAAGAGGAAAAGATAAGCGCAACCATCTAGGACCTCAAGTAGAGGCAGAAAACAGTGAAGATCACCGAGCACCTCAAAGGAATGCAAGACACGAAGAAGCTGCAAGCAAAGGTAGTAGCTGTGCAGACGCAGAAGAAGGACCAGCATGCTCAAATGGAACCTCTCAAAGAGCTAGCAGCGGAGGTCATTGCATAGGCAGAGGAGGCAAAGAAGAACCTGGCACAAACACAGGTAGAATGCGTAGAAATGATCAGGGAAGAGATCACAACGCAAGTGTTATATCTTCTCAAAGAAAAGATTGTGCATGCTCAAACACAAGGAAGGTAACTCGCAAACAAGTTCCATGCTCTAGCATGAGTTGTTGAAGAAGCGCACAAATCATAGGTGACTCGGGACGAGCCACATGTCAGTGTTAGGGGCCTGTTGGACATAGAACCATTCTAGGGAAAATGATATATTTGGGGAGAGAAGCACAAAGGGAAGAAATGACAGATGGAAGGAAAATCAACACATGCGAGAGAAGCGTGTGAGGCGCACATGCAAGGGAGACCTAATTACGTTAGCGTTAGGTTTTTTGCAATATATTGTAATGGCTGATGACCTGACGTTAGTAGTACTTAGGAGTTCTAGGACAAGGGGGACAAGGGGTACAAGAGGACCTGAGTTGGATATATACAAAAAGAGATCAATAGTACCTAGGATGTAGAGAGAGTCTAGAAGTTGTAAGGTTTTGTAAGAACTGCAATATTTCATAAGCTGGTGAGATAGATAAGAATTGGGTACTTGATCATGAGGGTTATATTGCCAGCTGAGGATCCTGGTGCGATCTAGTCAGCCTCACAGGGATCGGGAAGCCTGTTGATATTGTAAGATCCAAGACTGTAAACGCGCGTGGCGCGACATATTGTTGAGACATAATAAAGAGCTTGAGAGCCAGATCTTTGTGGACGTAGCCCAGGAGGGGGTGAACCATGGTAAAGCTTGTGCTATGTGATTGACTATATGCATCTCTATTATTGTTAAAGATTAAATGCTAGATAAATGAATGAAGGAACTAGTTAGATCCGATACTCCACATGCATGAACAATAATGATTGTTTTAATCAAGAGGTTAGACTAAATAAATAAAGATCACAAGATACAACCACAGATCTCCACTCATTCCCGGGCTGCAAGCATCTGAGTATTGTAGCCACCCATAGAGTTATCTTGGGTGAGACTTCGCAATACACCCTGTGTGTTGCGTTGCCTTCTGATTTACCAGGGGGGGCGATAGTTTTAGAGGGATTTTGTTAGAAGCTTGTTAAATCTGAACCTGGGTCAACTTATGACAGTAAGGTAAGATCAGAGTAGGTAAATGATAAAGTAAAATAAGAAACCAACAAAAGATTCAGGTAGAACTTTGGTATCTTGAACCAAAATTGGATGAGGTCTTCCTTAGATGTCCTTCAAAAATATTTTATCCAGAAGACAAGGAATTGATTTTATCTTATGAGAAGAGGAAGAATAAGATTTTAAATCTTGGCGAAGAATCCTAGTGCCTTAAGAGCACGACGACCTGGTTAAAGAGTGGTGATAAGAACACTAATAACATACGAGAGAGAAACTAATAACATAATTGATTGCGGGGATCGAAAAAACTGGATTTTTTTTAAGATCTTAAAAAAACTTAAATTTTTTGAAGATCCTCAAGTTTTTATGGAAGATTAAGAAAATAATTAGTAAGAGTATTTTTAACGGTGTTGTTTAATTGTTATAAAAAATGATTTTTTTATTGGAATTGGACGATATAAATTTACATGATCATTATTTTTTGTTGTTTAAAATCCATTTGTAAATACAGAAATGGATTCAAAAACCCCAGAGGCAGTCGGATTATATATAAATAATCACTTAAATCTACGAATCTAATAATTTTTCACCAGAAATCGTAGAACGTTTAGCCTACCACATTTTTAACTTTATGGTTAACAGAGGTTAAATTGTTATTGACGATAGTATTGGGTTTGATGTATTTGCTTAAGGTAAGATGTTATTCAAAAGTATATGACTAGACTAGAGATAGCCTTAGTGATAATCACATGGGTTGGCTTTCTTGTGTACATTATCTACGTTGAGACCTAAAACTAATGTTGATTCGTTAAGAGCTTATCTTTCTTGGATGTAAGGAAATAGGTTAACAACAAAAGACCCAAAGGAATTTGACTAGAGCTAAAGGTTGCTCCCTTACAACCATTAGTGAGTTATTTCAAGTGGCACGATTTTCCTTGCATAATAATGATGCGCTAGTTTGCATTTACTAATAACAATCAATAATTACTATCCTCATTATCTTTGGACCACTGAATTATGATAATTTTTTCCACCTTTAAAAAGAAAAGAAAAACTCTTTCAAATATATTTTGCAAGTTATAAACACATTAGGAAGGATGTGACTTTAACATTAAGTAGACAAATTTTCCATTAAAAAAAGGCTAATGTTGTCCTGGTTTGGATATATATTTAAGTTGATGGTTCACTTATTATGTAGTTTGTAGTTGATAAGTCATTAGCTTGCGAAGGCAAAAAGCAAGGTGCACTCTTCTCTAAATAAAAATGAATTTTCCCTCGACTTAATGTTATAATAAGATAAGAATATTGGAGTATCTTCTCTATACGTAATCATTAAAAAATGTACAATATTATTATCACAACCTTTTTATTTAGTTGATCATATAGTGTGTGAGAAAATCATATATGAGGAAAGTTGTTGCACATTTATTTTTTTTAGATAAAAAAGAAATGTTTCCTCAACTCAATGTTATAATAGGATAATAACATTGGAATGTACTATGTCTAAGTAATCCTGAAAAGATGTACAACACTACTATACCATTTTTTTCACAACTTTTTTATTTGGTTGATCACCTAGTGTATGTTGTCAATAGAGAAACTCACACCAAGTAATAGTTAGAAGATGTACAACACTACTTTCTCAACTTTTCTACCTGGTTGATAACATAATATAGGCTTTCAATAAAGAAACTCATACAATAAGAGGTAAAGTACAACACATGAGATATTATTATGGCTATAATATTCCAACCATTCCACACTTATTGTCTCTTACCCATATAATATTTTATCAACTTGAGAGTAACATCTTGTAAATCACTGCAAATTATTGAGGTAATGAGCTTCTTGTGCACTTTGGATTATGGATCTTATTTGAACAGTTTCCAACATCTAATTGAATTGTACCAATTGCCAATGACCCACGGAAATGCCCTAATACATAACAAAACCCCTCAATTTCCTTATATTCCAATAGTTCTTGGGAGATTAGAAACACCACTAAAGATTGATTTAATAATAAACAAATATTTCACGACCTATGACATCACATCCTCCTATTATATGTCCAAAACAAAATCCCTTAATTTTTTAATAAAATAACTACCTAATTCACTTCACTATTTCCTTTCTCTACTTTGTATGATAGTTATTGTAATTGATAAATCATTATATTTCCCACTTTGAAAGTATGCTAGTTACTAGTTATTATAGTTATATTGCGAAGGCAAAAAGCAACTTAAATTACACCCAATATAAATATAAATATAAATATAAATATATATATATATATATATATATATATATATATATATATATAACACATTTACGATTTTATAATATAACAACGTGCACTCAACTTTGGTGGACTTAGTCAATTGTTTGGAGGCCGCGTTATGGAAGTCAAACTTATTCGTGTTGGAGATATTTAGATAGACCACAAGAAGTAATATATTTATATGATTTTATAATATAACAAATTATATGTTTATATGATGGACTTAGTCAATTGCTTGGAGGCCGCGTCATCTGATTGTATCGCTGTGGAATACAATGACCACAAACCAAACGAGTTGGGCAAACATGAATTACATAAATTTTCCTAGGTTTTTTTAACGGTAGTAGACCTTGTCTCTTATATTTATATTTGAATTATAAATATAATTTAATATAAATATAATTTTCATTAAATTAAAAATTAAAAAGTAAAAATTGAAATAAATATGAATATACTTTTTATCAAATTAAAAATTAAAGCAACCTATCACTTTATCACTTCTCCACATGTTCCACATTAATATGATTTTTTTAATTCTCCACCTTTTAAATAAAAAAATATAAAATAACTTTTGAAAATTTAACATATTTTATTTTCCTAACAAAAACATGATATAAACCAGGTATAAAATGTCATACTAATTGAACATATTTAATTCCTTTTAACTCTCTTTAAAGGATTAAAAATTAAGGATAAAAACATATAATAATAATAATTTAATTTTAAGGATACGGTGAGACACCAAATTGGTGTATGAGACTTTTTTATAAATAAAATATAAGGTAATATATAAGTGAAGTATTAACAAACCATTAAATATTAGTCAAGAAACGTAATTTTGATGTGCAGACACATTGTAATCATTAATCATTAAAAATTTATCAAAGATTTAATGTTGATACACAGGTTGTGAACATTTGTTTTGATGCAGGTGTGGCTACACCAATGCAACATCCTCTTCATAATTAATTATGAAGTATTAATTTCTCATTGAAGCAATTGCAAAGAGTTGACTTATCATGCATTCACTTATAACATTGATTTGCCCCATTAGAGGTGGTAATTGAAGGGGATCATTCTTGATCCCAAAGGAAATGTAGAAAACATCTTCAAGTGGGGATTGGTAAAGTTTCAAACACTCAAGCATAAGCATTATCTATTTTTCAAAGGATGAGGATCATCGATGAAAAGCATATCAATAATCTAATTGTCATAGGGGACTCAACTCTAATTATCAAGCTAATGCTCAAAGCCTCCTCTCCAAGCAATTACATCCTAATGAGAATAATCAAGTGAATCAAGAAAGATGTTGTTTGGATCAAGAGTGTTGAGTTCTACCATGTTCTTAGGTCACTCAACCATCAAGTCAATAATCTAGCCAACAAGGTCACTCTTCTAGAATGTGGTAATTTAAGGCTAAAAAGAGGGGAGGTCTTTTTCCCCACCCCCCAAGTATTAATTCAACATTATAATGCACCCTCTCATGTTAAACATTTGAAACGATATCACAAAAGGCATCGCTAATTATCAAAGTTGGCAGCCAAGGAGTAATGCTCCGATTTTTTATTCTTCTTGTAGGTGGTGTCACGTCCCCACAGTGTGCCTAGCCGAATCTTGTGATTATGCACCTCTTGAGGGTGTGAGGAACGCGACGTTTCTCACTTAGTTGCTTAGAAACACCAAGGATTCTTTGTTCGGACTACACCTCTTCACCTAGAGCATACCCATACTTCGTTCTAGGCTACCGACGGGTCACACTCCTACTATAATTCAACTCTTGTATACTTAGACAACTGTTAACCGTTTAACACTTAGTCATTTATAAGCATACATTCATGAGAAACCAAGAGAACAACAGTGGAGAAAACAAAAGACATACACAAAAATAGTGCGGGCGACACAAACCATGCCTAACACCCAACTAAGTCTTTGTTATTGCGAAACAATTACAATATGAGCACTACAGGCTCGGTGTACAACTTGGCAGAGTCAAACGACTTGCCTCACCTCACCAAGACACTCATACACAGATTCGTCACACCAAGACGTTTGTCCCAACCATCCCCGCAACCTCTCGTGGTGCACCTCAGATGTACCCACAACCACAGACTTGTTGTCTCTTCATTACCGCAGACTTCACAGATTTCAGTTCTACCTCACACATGCCTCCAACAAACCTGCATTTCCAGACTTCCCCAAAACCAGCCCAAAAGAAGCTTGCCTACCTTTTTCCATTGAATCCTCCTGAAGGAAACACAACTCCTCCCATGTGGAGAAACTTGGCTCCTTGAGGGAGCTCACCCCTCATCGTTTAAGCCTGCTCGGAATTACATAACTCTTCTTGCTCTCCTCCAAGATCCTTCCTTAGTTGTGCTCCTTTGTGCCTTTATAGGAATTAATCCATGCCAAGTATTGTGTCTCTATGCCCATGGGTGAGCCGACCCATTGGTTCACTAAGTCACGTCCCTTCAAAAAGTTGGGCTGACTCCTCATGTGGGAGTGTTCGAGAGGTTTTCTCAGCCGACCCATCGAACACCTCATTTTGTCGTTTGGTTGACCCACTGCTCTGTCTAATTGACTCTTCGTCTTGGGTGCACACGTCCCTTAGGTGAGTCGAGCCGACTTGCCTAAGTGTGCCCTCTCACTCCTTAGCTGATTTTCCTTCATTAGTGGAGCACCCAAGTCTTTCCCTCAACTCTTCATCAAATCGTTCATTGTTTGACTTCTGTTGCAAGGCATCTTGGGTGGAGTCACCCTTTGTCACGTTACATGCCCAAAGAACCCAAACTTTTCCCATATATGAAGACTCCATTTCTTCACATGCACCGAGCATCCTCCCTGCTCAATTTCTTTCATTTCGGTCTATGGTGGAAGTGTGTGCGCTCAGGCTTGGTGCCCCAAGCCTTATAGGTGGGATAATCACTCTCAGCGTTGGTTTGTTGGTTAAGAACTTATGGTATTTTTTCGATCTATGATTCATGATTTACTTCAGCCTAATTCAAATTGGGGCTTAGTATTAGATATCAACCCTTTTGGTTATCTTTATGGGATCCAAACTCTAATTATTTGTTAGATAAATGGTATGTTGACCCTAGTTTGTGAGGACTAGGTGGCTCTAACTTTGGCTCTTATTTGTGGGGTTTTGAATCTTGGTGGCTTGAAAACTCATGTTTGTGGGGTTTGGGTCACATTTGTGGCTTTTCAGTTTCTTTTTTTGGGTTGTGTTGCATTTCTCTCCTACATAGGTATTTGTTTCTCTATATGCCCCCTACTATGATCTCAAATTTGCTGAAGGTTAGCATTCCATCCTTCGTGTTTGCTCCTGAGGGATTGTCGGAGTATGTTAATAGGATTGTTGGTCTGGGTGTTGTGAGTGGAGAAAAAGGGCTCAAATAGGGGTTATATTAGGAAACTAAAATGGAACATGAGCATTCTAGGAGATACCCATTGTGTGAAAGAACTAAAACTCACATAGTCTTAAGAAGACAAGATGACTACATCAATGATAATAGAAACTCAATATTTTCATTAGTAAAATGCACTCTTGGAAAGAATCTAGGGATTCCAAAGCTTCTTTCATAATGGAAACCCTACATAGTCAGAAGCGACAAACAGAGGACCCTCAAGATGAATGTGTTTCTCTCCAACCCTTAGTTGTGGGTCTAGTAAGAAATAATTCCATAGCTCATTCAATTGATAGGTTGTCTAGTTGAGGAGGTTAAAGAAGAGGAAACAATGCAACAACAATAGGGGTAATATGGAAATGTTGAATGTGGACCATAACTCCATGACTAATGAAGAGAATCGAGAGGAAGCTCACAACCAACATGGTTTTATTCAATAATATGTCTAATGTATTTTAAAGTTTGTTTTATATTAGGAATATTTGTGTTGTGTATAAATCTTGCCTACGGACAAACCAGATCTTTGTTGGCCCTTGGTTATCGAAGGAAGCGAAGATCAAGAAAGGAAAGGTAAAATGAGAACTGCGCGGGAAACACAGTGACTGTCACTAGGTCGAAGTAAGAAAAAGACCAGAAAAGATGGAGCGAAGTACGGAAAAGCAAGCCATGGAATGAGGAGATTAGGGATGACAGATTAGCAAGAGAAAAGAATCGTAGACAACTCAATAAACAGATAAAGCCACCATTGGATGCTTTGGAGCACCACGTAACGAGGAAGGAAAGACAGGCTGGTGAAGCTCGAAAAACGCGGGTCAAGTTGACCTAGGGTTTTGACACCTAGGTTTCGACCTAAGGCTGTCGGTGAGGGACTATAATGTATAAATAGAGGTCGAGAGGACCTAGGTCAGGTCGGTACCAGTGTTGGGTATTGATATTGATTGTTGTTGGTTGAGAGATTATTGTACTGTGAGAGAGAGGAGTGCTGAGAGTGAGATCCTTCTGGTATTGTAAGTTCTTCAGTTGGGTGCGAAGATCAAGTCCTGTAGCTAGGTGCGCAGGAATGTGGGCGACAAAAAGAAGAAGAGAGAAGATCTACTGACTAAGAGTGCAGATCAAGATTGTAGCTTTATCTTAATATATCATAAGCACAGTTCTGTGGATGTAGCCCTAGATAGATGGTGAACCACGTATGTTTTGTGTCGTATGTGTGATTGATGCCTGGATCTCTGTCATTGTTATACTGTTATTTGCATTATTGTGTTAGATCAGATGTATAGCTGCATAGAGTAGATCTAGCTGATAAGAGATATATGAATGTTGCATTATTGTTGTATTAGTTCCACTTGATATTCCCCTGGTTGTAGACATCTCTGTCCTGCAACCCCCCTCTTAGCTGCTTCAGGTGAGACTACATTTGCTTCGCAGGTGTTGCCGAAAGGGCCAGTAGCTAGGGCTTGTTGGTGCGCTCTTGGAGTGAAACTTGGGTCTGCCTCTGTGCCAACAATCTCCCTTCGATATTCCCTTGATCCAATATAGAAAGCAGGTATAAATATCTATGGGGTTTCCCTAGATTTAATGCAATATCTCAACAACTTACACCCTAACAACGTTTTTGTTTTTGTTCTTTTTCTTTTTGAAATGAAAATTTTTCTCTATTCTAAGAAAATGATAATGTAGATAAAAAAAAAAAACAATAAGAAAAGGGATGTGTAATATTGTTAGTGATGCTTCCAAGCACACTCCAATGTCTACAGGGGATCAAAAACACAAAAACTTGGAAAAATAATCTAATAGAGATCTAGAGTTTGGAAGTGGAAACTTACAAGGGCTATAGTGCACTTTGTATTTACTAGAAACATATCATGTAATATGTCAAAACAAAGCTCAGGAAATCCTCTATCTATGGAGTTGGTCTGGTGACAATGTGATTTCTCTATCAAAATATATCAACCAAACAGTCCACATGGTCGTCACGCAAAATCTACAAAATAGTTGATTTTAAATCAATGATAATTTCACTTTCCAGATACCGATTTGGAAGATTGTTTTGAAACATGATAAATTTTCAAGAGGAATTTTATCTGAAGGATGCGACACTCTTTTAAGGAAAAAAATATTTCAGAGTCAAGGAATAAAAAAAAGGTTGTCCCCAGCGGAGTCGCCAATTCTGTGGTGGATAAATCTCGCCTACAGATAAACCCAATATCCCTCTGATATTCCCTTGATCCATGATAGATAACATGTATATATATCTACAGGGTTTCCCAAGATCTAATCAAAATAGTTCCTTTTTACACTAAGAGAAAGGATGGAATACCTTTTTAACGACGGTTGTCCTTATGTATCTTGGTCTGCACAACTCTAAATATCTAGCTCCAGCTCCTATAACTTGCTTCCAACACACAAACAACAACCAAATACCAATCTATGAATTCTCCAAGTGTTAAGAAATCACAAATCCGAATAAGATCTAATCTGATCTACCCAAGGAGAAACCATATCTATCATCTACAACTTAATACAATAGTATGGAAGGGGAAAACACATAGATCTATATTAATATGAATAACATGCAATACATCAATCATATAATCATACCTTGAGTCATGAGAGAGATGCTCTTGGTTCCAGGTTTCTGATGCTCCTCCTTTGCCACTTAAGCTTCCCTCTCTAATTCACCAGCATAACCACTCTCAAACTCTAGCTCCCCCTCATCTCCTTGATTTGGCCTCTTCTTATAGGAATTTAGAGGATACTGGCGATATGATTCATGGCATGTGAATTAGGTGGATACAAGTCATGTATATGCTTGATTTCATGTGAACTAAGTAATTACATGTCATAGATAGGCTTGATGGCATGTGAACTAAGTAATTACAAGTCATGCACAAGTTCCATGCTCAATTATGAGATTTTTCCAATCGATTATGAACATTTTCTCTATTATGAGCTTTTTTCTCTAGTTCCATGCTCAATTATGAGCTTTTTCCAAGTCACTATGAACTTTCTTTTCAATTATGAGTTTTTTCTGAACTATGGTGGAAAATACAAGTATAACTATTAGTGATAAGGTTTGGACCTCTAGAATGATTAAGATTGTATCATTATATTATTTGTCATCTATTTTGATGCTTTTAGAGTGGAAAATTTGGAGGAATATGAAGAAGAACACCAGCACAATAATGGAGAAAATAATTCAACAACACTGCATACTTGACTCAAACTTTTTCATTACCAAAGCATGAATTTATACAATGAGAGAATATGTTACGGGAAATCATCTTCTCCTACAATCTCTCAACAAGATCTTTCATCTTTGTGATGTAATCATGAATAGATTCATTACTTTGCATGTTGGCATTTTCAAAATTTCTCCTTAGTGATTGCAATTTAGCTACAACCACCCTTCATGTGTATTTTTTAAAGTATCCCAAGCTTGCTTAGATGATTCTGCAACATTAATTCTTGTAAATATAGATTCTTCAACTGCTATCCCTATAAGTGAAAGTGCTTCATTATCTTTCTTAATAATTTCCTTTAAAACTTTCTTTTTCATCATCACTTAATGTTTTGAAGTCATCAACATAAGGCATAGTATATCCATCAATTACAAGCTCCCATAAATATTTAGTGATGAATATAGGTTGCATGCGTTTGCTCCAATAGAAACAATTTGTGCCAACAAGTTTAGGCAACACAATATTGCTTGTTGCCATGAAGAATAAATAAGAATGAGAGAGGAATAATACTCAAGAGCAAAATAAATGTCCCACTTCGCCCGGGACGAGAACTAATGCCCCAAAAAATCGGGACTGAACCACCACCAAAAAATAATTCTTTTATTAATGTTTGAGTACAATGAAGAGCTAAAATATCAATTCTTTCAAAGGATTACAATCAACACTTCTTATATTTGCCTTCACTAACAAATATTACTTTTTGCTAGTTTACAAAAAACACCCTTTACAAAAAAAAATTGTACCCAAAAATAATATGAGATTTAAAATAATCTCTTTTACACTTTATATCAAATGAATACTTTTACACGTGGCTCCAAAATTTGGGCCTTTTGGTGTCTCTATAATATTATACCCCAAATCCTTCGGAGTCACGGAGTCCCGGAATCGCTCCATGTGGCTCCGACCTTCGATGATCGACGTTTTGCGTTGAACGTCCATTTTGGCGTTCATCCTTCGACAGTCGACAACCGACGTCCTATGTTTTTGACAATTGACGATCATAATTGAATGTTCCTTTACCATACTATGCCCAAACCTTACGAACTCTTGAAATTATCCAGACTCTCAGAGTCCTTAACACGTCACCAACCACGTTGGCCAGGCAGGCACGAACCGGAAGCTGACACGCGACAAAGGCCAGGGGTGACATGTGTCCTCAATAGGGGGTGACACATGTCACGCTCTAATGGCATAAAGGGTCTTTGAATCGTCCGTATCTGGGTGACACGTGGCACATGTAATGTGGGTCCACGTCACCTTGAATGATGTCAGGATGCCATGTCATCTCGGATTGATAGCTTCCCAACCCTTCAATCTCATGATCAATAAGGATCCACGTAGATCCATCGATCTAAGACTCCCATTACTTCGCGGCTCCGGAGATTACCAATTCCTCCCCTCACGAATCCCCCAGCGTGCCAAGCCTCCATCCTAAAGGATCTGGCGTCACACATACCTACTTGTCAATGACTGAGTTTTACTCCATTGTTCATGACTTTGGTAGTCTTCATGCCTTGAAGACTCTTGGCCAAGTTCCTTCGGAGTGCCGAGTCTCCAAAATATAGGATCTAATGACACGTGTCCTTGATGATGGACGATGACGCTCTGACAAAGTGCCCATTCACCATCAGGTCAGAACCTCCCGGATATATCGATCCATGGACACGTGTCCTAGTTGATGGACAGTTAAGAGGGGTTCTTAATGGGGTCCCCAGATCGACGACTGAGGAAAATCTCGACGAATCCGAAGATTGACGGTCCTCGTTACTTTGTCAATTTAGCATTTGGGAAGTTTGGAGGTGCAACAAATTTGTTCTCTCGAAGCGGTCAACCCCAGACTGACCTTGGCATAGATCTAACGGTTAGGGAGATTCCCGAGTGCCCCTAGATATACAGCCTGCGTAGCTTCATGACCGATAATTAGATCGATATTTAACGTGAGGATGAGTCCCTCGGTAAGGGATAAATGACGACCAGTTGTCGGTCCACTGTCAAGCCACCGACTCGACAAGTTGTCTTCGATGCAATTAGGTCTTTTCAATTCTTAATTCTCCAAAGCTTAGGACTCCCGAAGTCTTGAATTCTTTGCTCCATTAGGACTTAACCTAGGGTTCCAAGGACTTGGTCATATGGGCCCTCTATTGAGTCTCGGGCTGTAAGATTGACTCTTAGCCGAGATATTGTTAAGGTCATGGTACGAGCCTGTAGTCTCTTAGGCCATTGGTTTGAAGGAGTTCCCTCCACT
This sequence comes from Picea mariana, assembly GCA_032191745.1. NCBI lineage: Eukaryota > Viridiplantae > Streptophyta > Pinopsida > Pinales > Pinaceae > Picea > Picea mariana. The sequence continues at coordinate 21,281 of JASDQU010101339.1, read as the reverse complement.
CACAGAACTTAGGTTCTAACATAGGGAAAGTCACCTTTGAAGGATCAACAAGACTGTAGTAGTATAKTGGAGTCTACCCCGACTCTAGTACTGTGAAGTTTATCCCTGGGGGGAATACCTTGAGGATTTCCCAACTAGCCTAAAGACCACACTGGTCATTTTATAACCATTCRAGGGAAACAATTTTCAGAAGAGCACTAAKCATTTTCATTATGAATCAAACATTACAAATCTTAGTCACAGACACCATTATTCAAATCATACATTCCAATTTAAGTGCACAAAGAATAAGAAGTACTTATCTATTACAAGCTACAACCAACCGAACGACTGTGGGTGTTATCCTTTCCACCCAACCATAGGCTCTGAGGCATTCACTCTTAGCGCTCTAGCCACCCTCGTGCCAAGCCATGATATCACCAGGGAAACTTATGCCATTTCTCAGAGGTCCTCTCTGTCTCGCAACAAACCTATGAGGTTTATAAGATGTGTCCTTAGCATCAAACTCGCGGTCTTTCTCCTTTCCTCTGCATATATCGAGTCACGCATTCCCCTCGATGCATGTGCTCTTTTCTGGTGTCTCCCCAGCTCTCTGTAGAGCCTCAAACGTTCTTCCCCCCTTATACATCCTCTACTTGTCTCTATTTTTCTGTATATATTTTCCCAGGATGGATCTCCACCTATCCTGTTCCTTCTGTCAGAAGGAAGCTCGATCAGTTTGGTTTGCCCAACCCTGCAGTACTTTGGGCTGAAATTCTTCATTCAGAACATGCTTCCATTCATGGGGGTGGTTGATTATCCAACCACCAGTCCTTCCTTCATTAACTGATTCCCTTCCTTGGGATCCGAATGAGGCTTATTATCTCAACAAAAAGAAAATTTGGTTCATTTGAAATAATGGACCCTCTTCACAGTTTCCACATTCCTCTAGTGATATCATGGCCAGTACTTTAAGGCTTTACCCCCACAGTTAGTCATTGTAAATCTAAATAATACATTTACATTGTTCCCATGCCATAGCATGGTGATAATGATTAATGATTAATTACAAGCTCGGGGAAATAGGGGTATTACAATCCCCTCCCCCTTAAAGGAACATCATCCTCAATGTTCTTTCTCAGTAACACCTTTCATGCCTTTCTCATTTAGTTGCTTCATAAGTCTTGATCCTCTTTCTTGGTCAGGTCCTTTTCAAACTCTTGGCCTTCATCACCTGTCTTCAATAATATTGGACAACAAGCATATTAATCATAGCTTTCACGCATAAACATTTTACTATTTCATAAAATACTAGAAATTTCATAACTTAGCACAATACTCATCTGTGTAGTTCGTGAATTCATATCCACATGGATATCTTATTATCTTGGCTCACTGTTTCTCCTAGACATACCCATTGTGTGCATGATTCAATGTCAACATTGTATGAGAAATTTCAAAGTCTCCTCTTCCTTGCGGTGACTCACCCTCCAAGCCTAGGCTTAGGCACACCCTTCTCCGCTAAATAGTTCTTCGGGTGATCCATATTACCTTGCCAAGGATTTCTCGCACAAAAATATTTCCAGAGACTTCATTGAGCCTTACAGTCGAGGCGTCCCTTGGACTTGTGCTGCTGAGGCATCCCTCCATTTGGTGTTACCACAACAAAACATGTTCTAGGGAGATCATGGCTTACCACAGGGTTCTCATGTCTCAATAGTAACATCTTTCATGCTTTATGTCTTAACCGCCTTCATCTGTCCTCCCTAGAAAGATATTTTTCATCTCACCTGTATCACAGGTATACAAAATTACAAGAAATTATCATCATTTTCAAATTCATAATTTCTTTGCAAATCTGTTACCCACAAATTTCCAAATTCCCCATTTATTTTCAGATCTATTTTGCACAGGAACCAGATTCATCAGTATGGGACTTTCCTTCCCATAACATTTTATCTCAACATGCAATTGGTCTCCCTTATGGGCTTACAACACTGCCATATCCAAGACCGTTTTTCCTCCTGCAACTTCAACATACCTCAACTAAACAAATTGTTATTTTTCATGCACATTATATTTTCAAACGATGCATACTAACAGTCCAAGTTGTTCTCATCTATTCAAGGGTACAAAGAAAAATGGAAATATCATTATTTATGTAAGCATCCTTTCAACATACTAAAATTTCCAAATACAATTCAAATATTAAATGAATTTAATTAATGTGCCAATATTCATGGCCACATTCATACCCAATCCACCCTTGCATTGATTTCAAGTTTGCCACACTTTATGACAAGAACCCTGACATGGTGTGTTGGAGCTTAACCAACCTCTTCACCATAGGGATTATTCATTCTCGTTCATTATTGTAGCAATACTGTACTTCCTACTACAGGCTGATCACGATCCTAAATCAGCACACTTGAAACTAAAAGTTTCTCTTGAATGCAACCAAGCATTCTTCCTTCATCAGTAGCCAGGGTGCCAACACTCATGGCCACCCAAATTTTATTTTCTTTAACACCTATACAATTAACCTAAAGTATTGGAAGGTCCTTATTCCTTAATGGAAAATCCATTGTCTGCCCTTTATGCAAACATGCATTTTCTCGAAGCAATTCCCTGCAATGTGCTAACTATGAGCACATTTATTCCCAATCTCCCTAGATTGATCATTGTAACCATGGTACTATTTACTCATATATTTTCTTACAAGAATTATAACACATCCTTGATTGGCATAGACTTCCTCTCTTTATTGCTCAGATTCTTCTTTCCTGAATCTTACCCGGCTTGGGTAACAATAACATACAACAACCATTCATAATTATTTGCATATCTTTAAGGTAATGGAATATTTTTAGAAGGAATTATTACCAAATTCCTTCATGCCTTATGCCACATAGGTATGGACATTTTTATACTGGCTCTGGATGCTAGCACCCTCTCTGATATTGCCTCATTAATGGTGCTTTATGGGAACTTTTACCGTCCCTTCAAAAATCTTTTAACAACCACCTTATCATAGTCAATAAAACAATTTTTAGATATGTCCTAGCATATCTCTATGGACCTCATCACATTATCCTCTAATGCTTCCATGAGTGAAACACAAGAAATTATCAATTGTTTCCACATTCATACAACCGTCATCATTATGGTGTCAAAACATTTACTTCTTCCCTTTTCCCAACTCCATCTACACAACTTGGGATCTTCAGTCCAACTGGGTTATTTTCTAAGGCATCACTACCTTTATTTAATATGGCTTCAACCAAGCCTATTCATCCAAACTTACTTACTTATTTATTCTCATTTCTCCAGTTGTACTCGTTTCCACAATTGTTCTTTAAGCCTACAACTCTGTTAAACAATCCAGAGTTCTTAGGGTGAGAAAAGTGTTCCTCCTTTTCTCCTTTTCTTTGATTTTGCAATTACTCCCTGTTGGGATCTTCCTTCTCTTTTCCTCGAGCAGCCTTGGCTAGGCATCACCCTAACCTTTTTAGACCCATCAACATGATTTACTAGAAAATTTTGCTCACAATGAAATATGAAACTGTTCCTTTTTCACATTTCTATTCAGTTATTAGAATGGTCAACATTTAGTTGTTAGTCTTCCACTCATACATTTTGTTGAAAAACTGAAATCCAGAATTCCTACACACACACACATATAGGCTTGCAGTCCACTACTCAATTTCCATCAATCATTAAGGTCGTGACCCTGTTCTCCTAACATAGTCCTTACACAGTTCCTTCACATGGAACTCCTTCAGCATGCAACTTCCTTATTTCATATCCTTCACTATCTATGATAGCCTCAACCTTGAGTCAACTTTAGTTGTTTACCAAACATTCCATAAGGAATATAAACATGCATCTTTGTTATGCATCCAGATTATTTGTCCACACATATTCCTTGTTTTGCTAACTTACCTCCATGATGCACTTAAACACATGCATAGTCATAAATCATTTAACTTATGATTGTTCAAAATTGTTCTCATGCAATCCTCAAAGGCTTAATCATTTTGCCTTTTTTCATGACAACAGAGAATCCTTACTTATTTACTCTTTCATCTGTTTATACTAGTATTTCCTGAGGGATGGAACACATTCCCCTCAAGCTATCATTCAAAACCAATCTTTCACGACTCCTCAGAATAGAGTTGGCCACACATCCATGGTTTTCATTCAATCTTGGCAAGTGTAATTCTTTCCTTACATATCACTCATCAAGGCAGCCATATTGTGCCTTTAGTATACATATATTCTTACATCATACATGTGTGTCACTTGCACATTTAATAGTATTCATACCTAGTTGGTATTAATATTAGGATTCATATCAAGAGACTTCATAATGCATTAAATCCATACACTGAAGCCTATACACTCCTAGCCCAAACATACATCATGCAAGCTCATTGCTTGCACCCTTTCCATGTCATACATGCACATGGACATATCAGACTTCCAGATCCTTTTCCCAAGGATCTTACTTCCATTCTTAGGACAAGTTCCATAGAGATACTGAACACTGAGCTTCCCTCTCTTTTGGGAGCTTGTAGTCATTCACATGCTATCCATATGGAAGTTGAATCATACATAGTCATAACTATGTTCCCTTTCTATACGACAACAATTAGCAAGAAAACACCCTTGCCTCAACCTCCATAGGATTATTACTCAACTTATAAATACAATCTGAGCAGTTGCAACCCTTCCCAAGGTAACATAATTAGCCTATTTGGCTTCCAACTGGTCTTGGTCAGTAAACCCTTTAAATCAAGGAAATCCTTTCCTAAACTCCCTCTTATAGCTATTTGATCATACCAAGATATTTCCATATGGTTATCATCCACCTCTGGATGTCAATATGACTCACTAGTCAATCAAAAGGTGTCAGACACCTTCTCAATCAGACCTTACATCTATCTCTCATAAATCCTTACAATCCTATCGTATTAAGGAAATAGACCGAAACATCATCAACTTTTCATTCCTGCTGTTATCTCCTGCTGTCATAAGGTCATCCCCATCTAAAAGGTCCATTAGTAGACCGTACCTTACAACCCACCACATGTTATAATATGTCTATTTTGCATGTTCAATATTTTTCCAAATGCGTTCTTATGAATAGACATGCCCTTGATGTAATATGGACATACACCCCATTAGCATAACCATGAGCTTATGAATTTTCTCTAGTCGATTCAATTCTACCTTCATGAAGGTTGCTATCAATCTATAGGGTTCCTCTTTACTTGCTTACTAGATTGTTCCAACAAAATTTTCAGTTAGTAAATTGACCTTACCATTTCCATTAATCATTTGATCGTGAGGGGTTATACACATATACTGGGTTTAATCCTTTATTAAAATAGTAATTATCATTGCTACGGATCCTTTCAATACATTCAAATTCAAGTCTTTTCATTAGTGCTCATGGACCTAATCCCACTCCTGTAGGAGTGGCCATCATTTCCGAAAAGAAAATGGTAGGATTCCTTTGGCACAGACTAACATGATTCAATGTCGTTGGGTAAAATCCCAACTAAATTTTAAATCTGCATTCCTCTACTAAAGGAACTTATGCATATGATTTCCGTTTGGAAGTAATATTCACAACAGGCTCATCTTAGCCTTGGTAACCCAATCTTATGTCTGTACAACAACACATACTCTTGTATAGTGAAGTCAACTTCTTTATTTGGAAGCATTAGCAACATACAATGTATATTTCCAAAACATCTATCAATAGTAGAAGGTTTCATTCCCTTCTTCAGTAGAGGTTTACCCAGCCTCCTAGGAATGGGTGAAATAGGGTGTTACCCGTTAAGGTCCTCTAATAATATTTTATACGACTTGTGCATGAGCCCAAGCATGCCAAGTGTTGTTTTCATGCTATGATACCAATTTCTAACACACCCAACCCCTAAATACTCTTTTAAGGGGTAGGACATCATAATTTTATTTTTTCTTAGTTAAACAAACCCTCCTTCTGAGGTCTCTATCACGTTCTTCTCATCCATATCTTTCCAACCACTGTCTCCACACTCAAAATTGAGCTATGGACTGGAAGATATATCCTTCCCAAGTTCTTCGGGTGTTTATTGGTCAGGGGTCACGCGACTTCCACGTGGGTCCATATTATACGTATCATCTCGAGTTCCTCGAGATCCTAAAGCTTCCAACACTCCTAAATCTATAGTAGGAATCCAACCATCCCTAACCGAAAACTGATCTCCCTCCACGTTAACGCATACGCCTAAGGAATATTCAGCGTTTGGTGCTTTGGCACTGAGTGCCCCTTTACTGTCTACGCACAAGACCTCCCGGAGTCCTGAAATCCCGAAGTACCGTATACTTCCCATGTGGCTCCATCCTTCGGGCCTTTTGGTCTCTCTACAATATTATACCTCAAATCCTCTAGAGTCGCGGAGTCCCAGAATCGTTCCACATGGCTCAGGCCTTCGACGATTGGCATTTTGCATTGAACGTCCCTTTTCAGCATTCGATCTTCAACAGTTGGCAACTGACATCCTATGTTTTTGGCATTTAAGTGATTGTTATTGAATGTTCCTTTACCATATTATGCCCAAACCTTCCGAACTCACGAAATTATTCAGACTCCCGTAGTCCTGAACACGTCACCAAACACATTGACCAGGCGGGCATGAACCAGAAGTTGACACGCGACAAGGGCTAGGGGTGACACATGTCCTTAATAAGGGATGACAATGTCATGCTCTAATGGGAATAAAGGGTCTGTGAATCGTCTATATCTGGGTGACATGTGGCACCCGTAATGTGGGTCCACATCACCTTTAATGACGTCAGGATGCCACATCATCTCAGACTGATAGCTTCCCGACCCTTCGATGTCATGGTCAGTAAGGATCCACCTAGATCCATAGATCTATAACTCCTTACTTTGCGACTCCAGAGCTTACCAATTCCTCACCTCGCGAATCCCCCGGAATGCCAAGTCTTCGGAGTAAAGGATCTAGCGCCATGCATCCCCTACCTGTCAACGATTGATATTTACTCCATCGTTCACGACTTCGGGAGTCTTCATACCTTGAAGACTCTCGGCCAAGTTCCTATAGAGTGTCGAGTCTTCGGATAATAGAATATAGCGACACTTGTACTTGACGCTGGACGACTGGGAAGGGATCCATCCCTTCGATGCTCCGGCGAAGTGCCCATTCACCCTCAAGTCAGAACCTCTCAGATATACTTGATCCATGGACACACATCCTGGTTGATGGATGGTTAAGAGGGGTTCTTAATGGGGTCCCCAGATCAACGACTGAGGAGGATCCCAAAGGATCTGAAGATCGACAGTCCTCGTTACTTCATCAATTAGACGTTCGCGAGTTTTGGAGGTGCAACACCTTTGTTCTCCCTAAGCGATCAATGCCAGATTGACCTCGGCGTAGATCTAACAATCATGGAGATTCCCGAGTGTGCCTAGATCTATGACCCACGTAGCTTTGTGACCGATAAGTAGATTGAGGTTTAACGTGAGGACAAGTCCCTCGGTAATGGATAAATAACCTCCAGTTGTCGGTCCATCATCAAGCCACCGACTTGAAAGGTCATCTTTGGCACAATTGGGTCTTTGCAATTCTTAATTCCCCAGAGCTCAAGACTCCCGAAGTCCTGAACGCTTAGCTCCCTCAGGATTTAACCCAGGGTTCCTAAGCCTTGGTCATATGGTCCCTCTAATGAGTCTCAGGTTGTAACATCTACTCTTAGGCCAATGGTTTGAAGGAAGTGCCCTCCACTCATAGAACTTAGGTTCTAACACATGGAAAGACACCTTCGAAGGATCGACCCCGACTCTAGTACTGTGAAGTTGATTCCTGGGGGAATACCTTGAGGATTTCCCAACCAGCCCAGAGGTCACACTAGTCATCTTATAACCATTCGAGGGAAACAATTTTTAGAAGAGCAATAAGCATTTTCATTATGAATCAAACATTACAAATCTTAGTCACAGACACAGTTATTCAAATCATACATTCCAATTTAAGTGCACAGGGAGTAATAAGTACTTATCTATTACAAGCTACAACCTACCGGTTGAATGTGGGTGTTCGCCTTTCCACCCAACCATAGGCTCAGAGGAATCACTCTTAGTGCTCTTACCACCTCCATGCCAAGCCATGATATCACCAGGGAAATTTATTCCATTTCTCATAGGTCATGTCTTTCTCGCAGCAAACCTGCAAGTTTTATCAGATGCTTCCTCAACATCAAACTCATATCCTGGGTCGCGTGTTACCCTCGGTGCATGCTCTCTTATCTGGTGTCTCCCCAACCCTATGTATAGCCTCACGCGCTCTTCCCCTCTTGGGCTTCCTCTACTTGTATCTATTTTTCTATATATACTTTTGTAGGATGGTTCTCCACCTATCTTGTTCCTTCTGTAATAAGGAAACTCGTGTCAGTCTAGTCTTCCCAACCCTGCGGTACTTCAGGCTAACATTATTTAGTCAGACCATGCTTCCATTTATGGGGGTGGTTGATTATCCAGCCACCAGTCCTTCCTTCATTAACTGATTCCCTTCCTTGGGATCCAGATGAGGCTTATTATCTCAACAAAAAGGGAATTTGGGTCATTTGAGCTAATGTACCCTCTCTACAGTTTCCCCATTCTTTCCTCTAGTGATATCATGGCCAGTACTTCAAGGATTTACCCCCATAGTCAGTCATTGGAAATATAAATAATACATTTACATTGTTCGCATGCCATAGCATGGTGATCATGATTAATGATTAATTAAAATCCGGGGGAAACAAGGGTATTACAATGAACCATTGGGATCCACAAAGCATCGGGTCGAATGATTCTTGAAGCCCATGCATCAAAACAATTCCTATTGCAAAATGGTTTGGAGATATCAATTTCAAAAGAATGAAGAGTAAGGATTTCATATTTTAGAAATCATATCAAGAAAACCTATAGGCATACAACATAGAAGTCCAAGTTAAAAAATTGTGCTCACCTTAGCATAAGGAAATGACAACTCATATCCTTCTCATTAATCTCACTTGGGGAAGAAAAAAATCTAATTATAAAAACTCCCCTTTGAATTGGGTTGAAAAGTAAAACGAGGAAAAGAAAAATTCTAGAGAAATGAAGTAATCTCATGGGAAACTAAAGATTATATAATACTATTCAAAGAAAAAATGGACACAAATGTAAAATAAAGTTGAAATGTTTCGAAGGGGGGTAACCCAAGTGCTAGAAGGAGTTGGAATTCCAAAATCTACCAAGCTATTTCATAAGTACACTTTCTCTACTAAAAATGGGTTGGGATTTTGGCTTGACATTGTAAGCATTCCTCCGATTAATTGAGAAGCCACTATTGGAGAAATTTTTTTGGAGCTTTCTAGTGCTGTTGTGAAATAAGTGTATACTTTTTTTGTTGTTCCTGGTTCCCTCGAAGGTTGTGGGAATGGATACATGCTTATTGTAGACGCGCCTCACACCTAATATTTATTCTTTCTTTCTCTTATTTTCATTTTGGTAACATGGACATGGAGTTGTAGCTTTCAATCTAATTGTAGTCTTACATTATTTTTCTAATTAGTGTTTAGGAGATTTATGCAGTTAATTATTCTATGAACTTATTCCTATTTATTTATTGCATTTATTTTTGTTGGTTCAATTTGTTTTTAGCTCTTATTACATTTACTGGGATAGGTTAGATTAAATTAGTTTTAGAGCATTTTCATTTCTTAAATTTAATCATAAATCCAATAATGGTAGTCGATCCATAATCTTTGGGATTACCAATACCAAATAGGGGAAGGTCTAATTAGGCCCTTTTATTGGGTGAACCTGTGATGCTGATAATGGGACAATTTCTAACATCAACAAACAATAAATGGCATCAAGGGGAAAACTTCCTTAAAATAACTTAAATGGAAAAACAAATTCTTAATGAGATTGATTCTATGTGGCATTTCAAACAACTTATGTTCAATGATCCTTTCTACTTTTCATCATAATTTGAGACACACAAAATTGCACCTATTGCAATAGAGAAGAACACATCAAATGTGAGAAATGATTACTATGTTAAGGACTTAAAAGTTGATAGGAGAAACATATGTGACATAACAATGTTGGTATTTTGATAAGCATCCATAACACTATCGATTCCCAATACAAATTTTCATCTATATCACCTCCAATTTTATTCCACATGTGGAAGAAGTTGGTCCTGAGCATTTATTTGCCCCGTTGAAAAGAAGAGTTGAAATAATAAGTTTCCAAGTTTTGGAAGGAACATAACAATTAGTCCTAGAATTTGTTTGGGAAAACTTGCAATCCTTGTGAATCTTATTTAGAATATAAGATACATGTACTTTTAGTTTGTTGACATACATAAGTTTTTAGAAATTTAGTAGAAATGAATTTTTAGAAATTTAGTAAAACAAATCCTTTATACTCTATTTTTACCTAGATTAATTGTGAACATTGATGATTTCCAAGATGAACAAATTCCAAGGAAAATGTCCTTAAGGAAGAAATAATTATACAAGAGAATGAAATGGAAATACATGTTTTAGAATGCACATGAATGGAGATCAACGTGGAATGCATTTTATTAATATGATACATGTATAAATACATGAGCTATGACCTTTGGATTCATCTTCCAAGAGGTCTCTTGGACTCTCGATGATCGTTCCTATCACTTGTGACGTTTCATTTTCCTTCTCAAGTGAATAACCATAACCCTAACAGATTAGGTTTCCAACATCTCCCCCCCCTCTTAATTCAAAGGGGTGCATGTTAGTCCAAGTAGAGAGTTGAAATATGGAAGTGTACAACTACCAATTACTGAATGTGCTCTCTAAATTTGGTGGTTTTGGGATGACCACAAATCAAATGGCTAGTAGAAGTTGTTGTCTTATACTAAATGGAGGTTTAATATGATCACACACTATTGTCTAGCAGAATTTGTAAATCTTCTACTAAATGGAGGTTTAAGGTGACCAACAATTATTGTCTATCATAAATTGTAAGTCTTCTACTAATTGGTGGTTTAATATGACCACAAATTGTTGTATATCATAAGATGTGAGTCTTCTACTTAATGGGGGTTTAAGGAAAACCACAAACCAAATGACATTTATGGAGTATGGATCTGAATCTGGCTCGTGCTTTCTTGCTCAATTGATAGGACTTCAAAACATAAACCTTGACTGTCAATCACTAATATTATCCCCCCCTGTCATGTACAGGGTGAGAATATGAAAATATTTCCACTAGAATATGATTCAATACTAGAGAATGAATTCTTCGGTATGGACGATATATCTTCTTGGTTGTTGATGACCATTGCCAAGATGTGATCCACCCATTGTGATTCTTTACTCTTGTAGATTTATTCTATTTGGAACATTTGTTTGAATTATTATTATGCTTTCCATAATTCTTACAAGGATGAAGATCAAAACATCGATCTTCCATGTGGCCAACTCAATAGAAATGTTGGAATTTAGGAATCTAACATTGAACTAGAATAGGTGAAGATGAATTTTCTTGAAGGACTCCAACACTCTGGAATTGGATTGGTTTGGTACAATCCAGAATATGAAGGATAAATTCCTTTTCAAATCTGATACATATAATGTGCTTATCGTCTCTGATTTCTTCCCAATGATGATTGGAATGGAAAGAGAAAGTTGAACTTGTTCATGCACAACTTTATCTTCATATGCACTTGTATATGAAGTTGGCTCATTGAGTTTCTTCTGCACTGGATGTTGATTTGAATCACCACCATCATCATCGAAAAAATGTTTTATATAAACAAGGACTAGTTGAAACTGTTGAAGATTCTTTCGTAGAAGTTGATCACGAAGAAGTTGAGTATGAATTTGAAGCAGTTCTACTTTGGCTC
>JASDQU010101338.1:218822-229858 GCA_032191745.1 Picea mariana | reverse complement strand
GTCTGATGGTAGAAGTTATGTTAGGGTTTTTTCCCTAGAAGGGAACCCTCTTTTATGAGGGAAATGTATTGCGGCTATGCATCATTGCGAATATTGTATTCTGAGACGGGAGACTGTGAGAGAAAGAAGAGGAGGTTACAACGGGTGTGTTGTAGGTTGTATCCCTTCATTTGTTGGATAATAACAAAGGAAGGACCTGGCAATTTCTATGGTGGATGTAGCCCACACAGGGTGAACCACGTATATTGTCTCTATTGTATTGTGTATCTTTTGTGTTTGATTTCTGCATTTGTTTTATTTTATTGCTCCGCAATCCTGTTTTTCTAACAACTGGTATCAGAGAGAAAGGTAACTCACGGAAAAAGAGGGTTCATGGTTTGAGTGGGAGCAATGATGGAAGATGGAAAGTTTAGGGTCGAGAAATTTAACGACCAAAACTATAAGTTATGGAAGATGCAGATGGACGATTATTTATATCAGAAGGAACTATTCCTACCATTGGGTGGAATAGCAAAGAAGTCAATGACCATGAAGGACGAAGAATGGGGGGTTCTTGACAGAAAGGCACTAGGAACGATATGGCTACGCCTAGTAGCGTCGGTGGCTTTTGATATTTCGAAAGAAAAGAGAATGAAGGAGCTGATGGATGCATTGGCTAAATTGTATGAAAAACCCTCGGCGTCCAATAAGGTATTTCTAATGGGGAGATTATTTAATATGAAGATGTCAAAAGGTGGGTCTGTTGCAAATCATTTAAATGAATTTAATACGGTTACTAATCAACTAAGTTCTGTAAAAGTGGACTTTGATGATGAGGTCGGGGCTCTTCTAATCTTGTATTCATTGCTAGAAAGATGGAGCGCCTTGGTCATGGTTGTAAGTAACTCTGTCTCTGGTTCAAACACTTTAAAATTTGATGATGTTGTTGGTGTTATCCTTAGTGAGGAAATTTCAGAAAAGCACAGGTGAGACATCAGGTAATGCGTTAAACATGGATAACAGGGGAAGACAAAAGGATAGAGGAAACAACTCATGGAACCACGAGAATTCTAGGAAGGGAAGATCCAAATCCAAATTTGGAAAGATAGAGTGCTAAAATTGTGGGAAGAAAGGACATCTGAAGAAAGATTGCAGAGCTCCAAAGAAACAAAGAGATGGACAGTAGGAGAAAAATCAGGAAGCAAATGTAATAGGTGATGTGTTACAAGATGCTTTGATTCTTTTTGTAGATATTATTTTTGAGTATTGGGTAGTAGATTCAAGGGCTTCATTTCATGCCACACCCCATAGGAAACATTTTCTAGATTATGTTCAAGGTGATTTTGGACAGGTTCATTTGGGTGATGATGCACCATGCAAAATTGTTGCAATGGGAAAGGTAAAAATAAAGCAAAGCAATGGAAACCAATGGTTGTTGAAAGAGGTAAGACATGTTCCAGATCTAAGGAAAAATATAATTTCAATAGGGAAGTTGGCAAGTGAAGGTTGTATATCCATATTTACAGATAAGGTGTAGAAGGTCACTAAAGGATCATTGGTGATAGCAAAAAGAGAGAAGGTAGGTACATTGTATTTATGTACTGGTAATACTGACTCTTCTATCTCTTTAGCTTCTACAAGAGTGGATACAACATTGTGGCATCATAGGCTTGGACACATGAGTGAGAAGGGGTTGCAGATACTTCGCAAAAGAAATTTGTTGCCAGATCTTAAACAAATTGATTTGAATTTATGTGAGCATTGTGTTTATGGAAAACAAAAGAGAGTTAGATTTCTCAGAGTCAGAAAAGAAAAGAAGAGTGAAAGGTTAGAGCCTGTGCATACAGATGTATGGGGACCAGCTCAAGTATCATCTCTTGGTGGATCTCGTCATTATGTTACTTTTATTGATGATGGAACTAGAAAACTTGGGTTTATTGCATTCGACAAAAATCTGATGTTTTTGATACTTTTAAGAAATGGAAAGCTTTGGTTGAGAATGAAACAAAAAAAAGGTTGAAGTGTCTCAGATCAGACAATGGAGGTGAATATTGCAGCAAGGAGTTTGATGATTATTGTTCATACCATGGGATTCGTAGAGAGAAAACAGTTCCAGGAACACCACAAGAAAATGGTATGTCAAAAAGGATGAACAAGACAATCATGGAGCATGCAAAGAGTATGTGATTGCATGTTGGTTTGCCCTTACAGTTATGGGCAGATGTTGAGGACCTTCAAGCTCTTTGGATGGTAAAATTCTAGAGGAGGCATGGACAGATAAAAAGGTAAACTATTCTTTTTTGAAGACTTTCGGTTGTGAATCATTTGTCCATATTGATACAGAAAATAGAACAAAGCTTGAGGAAAAATCCAAGAAGTGTACTTTTATTGGATACGGTGTTGATGATTTTGGTTATCGCTTATGGGATAATGAAAATAACAAAATCATTAGGAGTAGAGATGTCATGTTCAATGAGAAGGTCATGTACAAAGATCAGTTGCAGGGAAAGAAACGGGAAAAATAAAAACCAGAATACACAGTGCTTGATGAGATCACTGAAAAATAAATTCCAAAGGAACTAGAAAATCAAAATGTACAACAACATGATCAACAGGTACCTCAAACTCCTGCAAGTGTTGTTAGAAGATCTAACAAGTTAAGTAGACCCCCTGAATGATACTCTCCTTCATTGTATTATTTATTGTTGATTGATTTTGGTGAACCAGAATGTTATGAAGAGGCAATGCAGGTAGACACCAAAAATAAGTGGGATCAACACATGAAACATGAAATGGATTCTTGGGTAAATAACCAGACTTGGGACTTGGTTCAGTTGCCTGCAGGAAAAAGAGCATTGCGGAATAAATGGGTTTACAAGTTGAAAGAAGAAGATGGAGGAAAAAAACGGTACAAGGATAGACTTGTTTTAAAGGGGTTTGCACAAAAGAAAGGTATAGATTTTGATGAAATATTTCCTCCTGTTGTTAAAATGACTTCAATTATGACTATTTTAAGTGTTGTGGTAGTGGAGGAGTTTCATCTTGAATAGTTAGATGTAAAATCAACTTTTCTCCATGGGGATTTGGAGGAAGAGATTTATATGCAGCGACCACAGGGGTATGAGGTCAAAAGGAAGGAGAATTTGGTATGTGGGTTGAAGAAGAGATTGTATGGACTAAAGCAAGATCCAAGGCAGTGGTATTTGAAGTTTGACAGGTTTATGACAGAACATGGTTATAGTAGATGCCGTTCTGATCACTGTGTTTATTTTAAAACGCTAGAAAATGGAAGCTATATTATCTTGCTATTGTATGTAGATGACATGCTTGTTGCAAGGTCTAATATGCAGGATATAAATGTGATCAAGAAAAAATTATCTATTTCATTTGTGATGGAGGATTTGGGTGCTGCAAAGAAAATCCTTGGTTTGAGAATAACTAGAGACAAGAAAAATCGCAAATTGACATTGTCACAGGGTGAGTGCATAGAGAAGGTGTTGGAGAGGTTTAGAATGTAGAATAAAAAACAGTTAGTACACCTTTGGCCAACCATTTCAAATTAACTAAGGAAATGTGTCCCAAGACACAGGAGGAGATATAATACATGTCCAGAGTCCCTTATTCATCAACAGTTGGTAGTTTGATGTATGTTATGGTTTGCACAAGACCCGATATTGCACATGCAGTGGGAGTTGTGAGCAGGTATATGAACAATCCAGGAAAAGAACATTGGGAGGCAGAAAAGTGGATTCTCGGGTATTTGAGAGGTATTGCTACTCATGCATTATGTTCTGAAGGTTCAGACAATGTTCTACAGGGATATGCTGATTGAGATATGGTAGGTGATAAATATAGCAGGAGGAGCACCACATGGTATGTTTTTTATTGTAGGTGGAACAACAATAAGTTGGATTTTGAAACTCCAAAAGGTTGTTGCACTTTCAACAACAGAGGCAGAGTATGTTGTTGCTACAAAGGCTCGTAAAGAGATGATTTGGTTACAAAGGTTTATGGAGGAATTGGGAAAGAATCAAGAGAATAGCAGGTTGTATTGTGACAATGAGAGTGCCATTCATCTTGCAAAGAACTCAGCCTTCCATTCAAATACTAAGCATATACAACTCATGTACCATTTCATACGATCCGTCTTGGAAGATGGACATTTGAAGTTGGAAAAGATACACACTAGCTGTTAGGCGGAAATATTGTCGTTTAATTCCATTTGTAGTATTTGCCCAACTATTTAATTTGTCAATCTGAGGTTCGTAGGCTTACGAAGCACATGCACTATATATGTAGGACTGAAGTAGAAGTAATCTAATCTAAATTGCTGAAATGAAATTAATCTAGGAAAGCATTGAAACACTAATTAGGAAAGCATGAAATTAATCTAGGAAAGCAATACAACATGTGAATAGTTGAATGGCAAAAGACATATGTGAGCTCACACAATATATCAATCTCAAATTATATTACAGGAGTCAAATAACAAAGCATGAAAGAATAACAAAGCTAAGAATCCCCTTCTCCTAATTACAAGACTAAATTATGAATTACATGATCTCTAACTCTCCAAGCTAATCTCTCCATGAATAACATGATCCTCCTCATGAAGAGAAAACACTCTCTTATATACATGAGAGTCTTGAAGAGTGTCATAATTACATATCCACTATTCTCTCAACCATTCTCAACTACTTTCATATTATTATAAGATACGATCCCTTCAAATCCTCCACACATCTCTCACATATCTTAGATAAGAGATGTCATTCAAATCTTCCATGATCTTCTCCTTTGAATATGTTTGAATGATTGTCCCAAATATTCTTCAAATCTTCAAAGCTTGAAGATGAAATTCGAATTTGAGACTAGGTGGTAATATTTGACTTTGTTAAAATCTTCACATATGCCTGCACACATCATCAAACTCATCCAACCTTGATATATAATGAAAATATGTTATTTTTCTAATATTTAACCACAAATTCACTTATAATATTAAAATGAATACAATGGAAAATAATAAGGAGAAACACAAGTATCATTATGGAAATGGTATGATGGAAGGTTAATGGGACGATGAAATGTAAGGAATAGTGAAGGAAAAAGAGGACATAAATGTGACATTTCTGAGGCCCAACATGCCCCCCAACTCAACTTGTTGCATCTCCTCATGCAACCATGCATGGATCTTCTTAAGAACTTTTGGCATTTAAACTATGGCTTTGATTGATGATGTCCTTTTAACAATGAATATTTCTAGAATTTGAAATACAAGAGTAGCAACATGTGTAACAACATGTAATATATGTGTAACAACATGTGAAATATGTGTAACATCATGTGAAATTTTCTTATGGTTGGTTCTTGTGTGACAACCATGAATACAAAAGATGTTGGTTCCTGTGTTAACAACATTCATTTCACTTATGTATTTTCTTGCTGCAATAATTTAGCCAAATACTCACTGGAAATAATAAGCTATCAATGTGCATAAGAAAGCATCATTGTGTATAAGAAAGTCTTTTCTTTATCTTTATGAATCATGCCAATATGTGTATCCATTGAAATGCAACAAAGTGTTCGTTGAAAAAGAAATGTTAGTGAATCATAAATGGAATGATGAGATGATAAAATAGAATAATGGTAATGAATATGTGGTGAAAGAGTCCCCCCCCCGCAACTGAATCGGTTGCATGCCCTCATGCAACTTAGTGTAGGTCATGGAAGAAAAGAGAACACGGCAATGAAATTTTTCAAAATATTCAAGTCGACATATAAGAAATTGTGTGATTAAAGCTTAGAAAAGAACATATCTCCACTTACCCAAGAAGTAGATGTAGTTGTTGCAGCTGCTGGATTAGGAAAACGTGACTGGCGCTATCGCTGCAACTATTGTAACTGCTGGAGCAAAGAATATCAAGAAGGTGTCACTGCTGCAAGATCAGGAAAATGTAACTGCTAATGTTGTTGCTGCTGTAACTGGATCATGGAAAGTGAAGGAATCTGAACTGTTACGGCTGAATCACGAGAAATGTGGAAGGCAGAGAATATGGAACTCTCATAGATCTGAAATCAAACTGCTGCAACTGCTGAGGGGATCATGAAAAAGTGTATAGTCTGCACCTGCTACAAAACCGATGGTACAATTTTCATCATGCGAATGAATGTGTCGATGTCGAGCATGAAGAAAAATCATTGGATTACCGACCATTGATGAATGTCGTTAACCAATGCGAGACAAATTCACCAGTGATGTCAATGAGTGTCAAGGTACCCGAGTACATCTTGCGAAGTGCGAATAGATGGGTTGATGTCGAGCCACTTGCAAGATCTAACGATCAAGGGACATTGATGTATTCCCATGATTACTAGCGAGAGAACTTGCCATAAAGGCATGCAAGCCTCTAGGTACTCAAAATGAACTCTAGTCTATATCCCAGATAATGTGTCGAGGTCGATGGGGCAAGACTGTTGAAAGGTTGGCCTTAAGGAATCCCACATCAGTCAACGCGAGTTTATAAAAAGATTGGTAGGACTATAGATGTAAAGATCTCAGTAGCAATAGGGTTTATGGCAAGGAAATGTAATCATGGAAAGGGGTTTGTTTTATTCAGAAGGAAAACTAGAAAGGAAAAAGAAGGCAAAAAGATAAAGGAATGTATGCAACTCAGAAAAATAGGCATGTGTGAAGTCATGAAAGTTAAGGCAATGGAAGATGGCTTCAACACCAAGATGATTAATCAGCTTTGAAGGAGAAATGGGATAGTGTCATAGCATGAAATTTGACAAAATGCGGAAATAATAGTGTATCAGCATGGTCGTTGTGTAACAACAAACATCAAGTTGCGCAAAAAGTTTATGTGTAACAGCAAAATGTTGTTGTGTATCAGCGAAATGTTTCTATGTAACAACAAAAATATTTATGTGTAACAACAAACTGTTTCTGTGTAACAGCTCCTTCAAGATGTCTATCACATGTTTTCTTTGAAGAATTCTGTGATTCTTGAAAATCACTACAGCATGGAATACGATCGGCTGTGAACCTGCAAATCTTAGTACAAATTCCTGCATGAAAACTGTGAGAATTTCGAAAAACATATCATGCAAAAATAAGTGTAAATGTAGCAAATCAAAGAACAATACATGTTTATACCTTTTGTTGTTGTGCTCGTGGTTCGTCATTGATTGTTGCGTGAAGAATCGTAAGACATGAATAAGTACGAATACGAGCAACTCAAAGAAATAAACTGTGTTTTTATTTGATTGTTGTAACAGTGACTCAAAGAAAAACATAAATCGTGAAAACAACTCAGGAATTTTTAGAATGTCCATTTGCAAATTTTGATTTTTATAATGTTTTTGTGTGTTTTCATGGTTTTATAATTTTTTTGTTTATTGTTTTTCTTTGTTTGTTTTATTGTTTTTGTTTTATAATAAAACAAAACAAAAACATATATATAAACAAAAATAACTTTTGTTATTAAAAACTTACAAACAAAGAAATATTAGTTTCCTGTTGTTAAT
Source organism: Picea mariana (assembly GCA_032191745.1). Taxonomy (NCBI): domain Eukaryota; kingdom Viridiplantae; phylum Streptophyta; class Pinopsida; order Pinales; family Pinaceae; genus Picea; species Picea mariana. The sequence goes on along the minus strand of JASDQU010101338.1, from coordinate 222,349 downwards.
ACAAAACAAACAAACAAAAATATATACACATAAATATTTATTTATTTAAACTGTTTCATTTATTTACAAACAAAATATAATTTATTTACAAAATGAACAAAACTATGATAAAACTTTCTTGCATGTGTTTGGATCGAATTTCAGTGTTTTCAATGCAGCGGTGTTGAATTTTTGCTGGAAGGATTTGCGTTCTCAAGCTCTATTCTTTCCCAATCGCGGTAGTATGTCCACCAAAGCCAGAATTCTCAACATTGATTTTGATTGATTTCTGCATGATAAGACCCGTACATCATCAAATATATTGAACCTCCCGAGCATACAAGTCTCTGTGACAAATATAAACCTGTAAGCAAACACAAACGTCAATCCTGAAGAAAGTAACATAATGCTTGCAAAAATACATCAGTCATTGATGTCGAGAGCACAAAATTTTTATTGACTCTGCCCTCCTAGATTGATACATTATGCCCACAATTATGAGTTATTCTCTTTATATTTCTCTGTCGTGCATGCAATCAAAGCTCTATCAATCGATCCCACTGATGTTCATGCTGCCTGTGTTTGTGTGCCACGTTGGAAAACCGACCATCCTGAAATCTGTATTTTTCATGTTCAGAAAAACGCGAACTGCTCTCAAACTAAGCAGAATTTTCAAAAATTGCTCACGAGTCAACTAAATGAGACCCTTCTGCTCAAAACCCATGTGTTCGATTTTAAAAATTCGTCACTATTTGCTCATAAATTTCACCCGAAGTCAACTGTGTGCAAATGGACGTCAAGTGACGGACAATTTCAATTTGAGCGTTAGAAATCAAACTAGATCTTTCTCGTGAAATCAAATTTGGGAAAAATGTCCTGCCAGAGCAAGAAAATCATGACAGCTAGAAACATATCTCCAATACCACAGATCAAGACCATCATTTAATTCTGGAAGAGATGAATTGGCAAGAAGATTGTTGCAAATCGAATTGATACACAATCAAATGACAGATGGATTTTAGTTTTGCAACCTCCGGCAAAAAAATCTCTTCAATCTCTCGGTAGCACAATGGTCAACAAAGAATGGGATCGAGTCATCAATTGGCAGCTAACAATCGACCCCAGAAAGGATTGATCCCGAAATCTTTTTGAGATCTTAAAATGTGCAATAACTAATCAATCCCATAAAATTCTCACTTGCATATCATTCTAGTTATCGAAATTTGTGACAAAAATCACGTGTGGATTCTCATTCATCGGAGGTGAGGAAAAGAAAGAGGATTTGACTAATCAATTGATTGTTTTGTTGTTTGTTACCACAGGTCCAGGAGAAGTCCACCGAAGTATTTTCTTATTTCGTTGTCACAATTGCAGGTTTTGTTTTTGTTTCCAGGTTGCAGGGTTAGCATGGGTGGAAAACACAATTCAACCAATTGCAAGCAGAACACAGTTTCAAAAATGGACCAGACCGAAAGTTAAAAATGAGAAGAACGCATACATGACACTGTTATAGAGAAAAGCGTCACTGTTTCAGCATATAAAATTCACTGTATCAACATGAAAAATTTCGCTGTAACAACATGAAAATTTTTCACTGTAACAACGCATAAAATTTCGTTGTAGCAACGACTATCTCAGCATGTAAAAAATTCATTGTTTCAGCATACAAAAAAATTACTGTTTCAGCATGCTGTAACAATATGTAAAATTTGGTTTTGTTTTTACTCATTTGTGTTTTTATACTTGCAGGTCCAGGATGAACACACAATTATTATTATTTTTTTTTTTGTTTTGTTTTATTTTATCTTAACGCCACTACTGTTTTTATTATTCAATCATTGTTACAGTAAAATTTCGCTGTAACAACATGTAAAATGTTGTTGTACTAGCATGTTGAAATAGCATGTACAATTTTCGTTGTATCAGCATGTTGTAACAGTATGTAAAAATAAATAAAAAATTATGTATCAGCACGCTGTAACAGTGAAATTTTTCTCTGTGTTTTATTCGTCTACATTATTTTTTTTTAAACTGTGTTTATTTGCAGGTCAAAGGATGGACGCAAAGACATTCATTCTTGAAATCAAAATCATTCCTATTTTTTGATCCTCGCGATCGCACAAAACGCGGAGGAGAGCATACTTATTCTAGGTAAAAGAAAAACAGAAAATTAAAACCTACCTACTCTATGCTACATGGAATTAGAAATTAGTTATGTGTAGGCAAATTTCCAGTGGATCCATTCACGTAACAGTAACAACAATATGTTCAATGGCAATTTTTCAAATGAAAAATGGGATTTTACGAGAATGAATGAATCTATTTGCCGTGACTGCAAATTTTCTAAATAAAAATTAAAAAATGGAGCTAATCAAGTACTTACCTGGAACCATTGCTCGATAATTCTTTCATAGGCATGTTTTTCCTTGCTCGGATCTTGCTGCAACTCCTCATTGTCCTCCTCAAGTTCCTCAAATGTTGATTCCTTGTTCGTTTCTGGAGGAGCATTTAAGCTCATGGTTGCTGTCAATATCTCCTCTTCGTGAGAAGAAGAAATCTCAGTTTTTGCCAGGATCTGAGCGAGCTATTCCAAGCTGACACTCATGGTTAAATCATATTGCAAAAGGGGTTCTTACAGCACCCAAATCAAAAAAAAAAAACTGAAAATCATACTTGCTGAAACACATGAAAACCTCTTCACAGTTGCAAAAATCAAGCACACTTGCTGAAATTGAAATTCACACTCTAGTTACGCTTGCAAGAAAATCAAACTAAACTTCAATCCATCGTGCTTCCTCGACAACGACGCCAAAATGTTAGGCGGAAATATTGTCATTTAATTCCGTTGTAGTATTTGCCCAACTATTTAATTTGTCAATCCGAGGTTCGTAGGCTTACGAAGCACACACACTATATATGCAGGACTGAAGTAGAAGTAATCTAATCTGAATTGCTGAAATGAAATTAATCTAGGAAAGCAATACAACATGTGAAGAGTTGAATGGCAAAAGACATATGTGAGCTCACACAATATATCAATCTCAAATTATATTACAAGAGTCAAATGACAAAGCATGAAATAATAACAAAGCTAAGAATCCCCTTTTCCTAATTACAAGACTAAATTATGAATTACATGATCTCTAACTCTCCAAGCTAATCTCTCCATGAATAACATGGTCCTCCTCATGAAGAGAGAACACTCTCTTATATACATTAGAGTCTTGAAGAGTGTCATAATTACATATCCACTATTCTCTCAACCATTCTCAACTACTTTCCTATTATTATAAGATATGATCCCTTCAAATCCTCCACACATCTCTCACATATCTTAGATAAGATATACCATTCAAATCTTCCATAATCTTCTCCTTTGAATATGCTTGAATGATTGTCCCAAATATTCTTCATTTCTTCAAAGCTTGAAGATGAAATTCGAATTTGAGGCTAGGTGGTAATATTTGACTTTGTTAAAATCTTCACATATGCCTGCACACATCATCAAACTCATTCAACCTTGATATATAATGAAAATATGTTATTTT
>JASDQU010101338.1:186264-218643 GCA_032191745.1 Picea mariana | reverse complement strand
TTTCTGAGGCCCAACACTAGCCATAATCCTGCAGACATGTTAACTAAGGGAGTAATTATGGAGAAATTGAGTTCCCACTCAGTTTTAGTTGGTCTTCAAGCATGAAGGTGAAGATTAGAAATTTTCCATGTCCAAGAAGGTTCATAGTCTAACAAATACAACAACAATGGAGTTGTTGAGATCAGTCTCCAAGTGGGAGATTGTTGGTTGTAGAGCCTAATTATCTTCTCGATTCAGAGGTCTTTGTTTTCAGCCGTGTTTATACCCCATGAAGACTTTACACCCCAGAATAATGTACACTCCTCCACGCGGGGGAGTGCAGAGGGGGGTTACTCCCTCTGTGGGGTCCGGGGGAAAGTGGGCCCCCGGTAGGGGTTTGAGGGCGAAGCCCCTGAAGGAAAAATTGCCTTGTAAATGTATATTGTAATTTCATTGTAAATATGGACAGTTCATTATAAGGTCGTAGATATGACGATAAAAGTTATGTTAGGGTTTTTTTCCCTAGAAGGCAACCCTCGTTTATGAGGGAAATATATTGCGACTATGCATCATTGCGAATATTGTATTCTGAGAGGGGAGACTGTGAGAGAAAGAAGAGGAAGTTACAACGGGTGTGTTGTAGGTTGTATCCGTTCATTTGCTGGATAATAATAAAGGAAGGACCTGAAAATTTCTCTGGTGGACGTAGCCTACACTGGGTGAACCATGTATATATGTGTCTCTATTGTATTGTGTATCTTCTTTGTTTTATTTCCACATTTGTTTTATTTTATTGCTCCGTGATCCTGTTTTTTTAACACTTATATATGTTTAAATTGTATCACTATCTTGAGGATGTTTGTAGGAGAAGGGATCTTTTGTCCAAGCAACAATTATAGATCGAGAGGGATCTCAAATCTAACACATTCAAAGGAACACCACACTCTAGGTTTTCATATCAGGCTTGATATTCCTTATATTGATGCGATTTAAGTATGTGTTGTAAACAGAGTAGCAATATTTATTGCTAGCTTAGTAACAATTGATTATTGTTGGTACGACTACCATGCTCATATTAATAATGCACTTGTTTAGAAGATAAATTGATCTCCTCTAGGATATGTTCTTGGTTGACCTTGTTCCAGGTAGGTTATCTTGTAAATTCCATGGAGGTTACCATGGAGATATTGTTGTTCTTGTTTCTTGTTTCGGGCAAGTCACGGGTAATAGATTTGAGAGGGAGATATAAACTTGTGCACATCCATGTAATAAGGGAGAAGAGGAGGTCAACACATGCAGAGGAAACAAATGAATCCGAAGAATATATAGCTTCAGAGGGAGTCAAGCTTCAAAGGGAGCATGTAGATTCAGAGTGAGCCTGATCTCAGAGAGAGTCGGTTGCTTAGAGACTTTCATTCAGAAAGTATTCCTCTTCAAATTCATATTCAGATGGGAGAGATGTCCTCCAAGACTGATAGATAGGAGGCTAGATAAAAAACTTTAGAGAATTTGAGGAGATATGAGACCTTCTGGGAGGATTACCTTGTTTCCGTAAAGGAAGCCAATTAGAAGGACTGGGATGTGGACCTTTTACCTTGATTTCGAGAGATGTACATCAGTTGAAAACAAAACATTTTGTTGAGATATTTACGTGGTACAAGCGAATATGGATTGGGATATGCCTCAAATGGAGATGTAAAGCTGCAGGATTATACAGACTCTGACTAGGCAGGGAGTGTAGTGGATTGGTAGAGTACTTCCAGTTGTTGCTTCAGTTTGGGATTAGTGTGATCTCATGGTTGAGTAGGAAGCAAACGACAATGGCACTCAGTACAATAGAGACAGAGTATATAGCAGCCGCTATTGCAACCCGTGAAGCAACGTGGCTTCAAAAGTTTCTTGCAGGACTTCAGCCGAGACACGACGCAGAAGGGAGCTGTGAAGCTCCAATACACATCCACAGTTGAGTAGCATCGAGTGAACATTCTCCTGGATTGGTCATGCTGATTTGACCAAGGGAGAATGATACATTCACTCACAGGATTAGCCATGTTGATTTGACTAGTGGTGAATGGCCCATGCATAGTCTTTCTCCTATTAGTCATGATGATTTGACTAGGAGAAGAAGTATCGAGGTGTAGAATGTCAACTCTCGTTGAGAGGGAGGTGTGTTGTTTCTTCTCATGCCGGCTAACCCCTCTGGCCAAGGGTTCCCTGGGTCAGTCTTGCGACTGAGGGGGTAATGCATTGTCAGACCTGATGAGAGAAGAAACATTAGACACATAGTCGTGAGGACTATGGGAGTAGCTTTGTGCTACTGGATGATACTATAACTATGATTGATGGCATATTGTAGTAGTTGTGTGCTACTAGATGATTGTTGCATAGTTATAGAGACATCAACTATTATTATGGTTGATAGCATATCGTAGTAATTGTGTGTTACTAGCTGATTGTTGCATAATCATAGGTATGACTATGGCCGAGGGCATATTGTAGTAGTTGTGTGCTACTAGTCGATTGTTGCATAAACATACAGATCCTAACTATGGCTGAGGGCATATTGTAGTAGCTGTGTGCTATTAGTTGATTGTTGCATAGCCATGGAGGTGGAAGACTATGATTATGGCTGAGGGCATATTGTAGTGGTTGTGTGCCACTAGTTGATTGTTGCATAATCATAGAGACTGTTTGTATTGCATGGTAGTTCGATTTTAGGAGAGAGACATTGTGTCTATGGATAGTAGTTGTGTGCTACTTGGAGTGGTTGTGCACCACTGGATAGTGGTTATGTACTACTATGGATCAATACAGTCATGTTCTACTAGATGGCATTGTATTAGATGTGCGCTACTAGTTGATTGCCATGGAGACTACCAGTTCATATTGGGAGTATCTGAGTGCTACTTGATTGTAGAGACTGTGATAGATGATTTGAGCTACCGATGGCATTATGGAAGCTATGTGCTACCAACTGATTGCAGAGTAGTCAGTGGACTACTAGATGAAGACATCGTGAAAGGTGCCTCCCTAGCTAAGAGGGAGTGTTGATGTTTTGGTAGATGTGGGAGTATCTTTCCCTCCTAAATGACCTTTCTTAGATGCAGAGAATATTTCAAAAGCAAGTCCACCATTAAACAAATGTGTGGAAACCCTAAAAGAGAATTCAACCTCAAGAGAATAACATTAAAGTAATAGAAGGATCCACAAAGAGAAGTCGACCCCACTAAGAAAAGTAACTTGGATAGGCTAATATAAATAAGGAAGCACCTAGCTCATTTGTACTCACTCTCACTCACTCCTAAGAAGGGCACAAGTCTAAGGAGCAGTTGCAATAACAACTAGTGTGCAAATCTAAGGAGCTGCAACTGCAACAAAAGAAGGTGCAAGTATGGAGAGAGTAGTGCAACAGTTGTCGTGGAGTATTCTTAGTCTTTCTGGTATTTCTCTTGTATGCTTCTCTTGGTGTAAGGTATGTTATCTTTGTGTGGTTATTATGTTGTTGGTGTAGCAGTTTTATGGCTAGGGTTTATCTATTAGTTATGGAGTAGGCTTGCCGAAATTATTTTGAGTAAAGGTTAGTGTTCTCGGGGTGGCATATGTGAATGCCTATGGTTGGGTGACATTGATATGGCATTGTCTATKGTTAAACGAGCATACCAAAATTTTAACARTTAACAACACAAACAGGGGTTTTTGTGAAGTTGTGACCTATTACTCTATCTTAATTTGAAGAAAATTAAAATAATTCATCTAAACCAATTGATTAGTTGTGGCATCTATCTATGGTTTTGTTGTTTTCTGCTYCATTTTCATAAACATTTTTGTTGGTGGGAAAATGAAGTTTTGTGTAAATAGAAATATACATTCAAACCATGGTAAGAACATAAAATGAGGGTTTTTGTGAGTTTGTGATATGTTACTTGTCTCGATTTGAAGGAAATAAAGATGGTTCGTCTAAATCAATTTATTGGTTATCACATATAACTATGGTTTTGCATAATGACCTGTAACCATGGTTATATGATTTGGCAACAACTTACCAAGCCCAATGTGGAGTTTGACACCAGATCAAGATATCTTAGCCTCAGTTGGGAGAAAATCTCATATTTCAAAGGCAAAATATGAAGCCAAAAAAGAAGTTAAAGAAGGGAAGTAGCTCACCATTTATGGGGTCCTTGGAGTAGGGAAGACCCTAAAAGAGATGCCCTAATGATCATTCTATCTTCGAACTCTAGAGGGGTTGGGAGTGCCTCGAAGAAACAAGCTCTAAAAAGACTATGTATAGTTTACAAACTCGATGTTTAGCTTCTTCAAGAAACCATGTGTGCTGGCTCAAAAGCAGGGGATTTTTTGTCTTCTTTTTCAAAATATTGGAACTATTGCACTGTGGGTGTCGAAGGCCTATTGGTGGATTGGTCTATGGGTGGAAAACTAATCTAGATGGAATATCCTCTGATGTATTGAATGCGGGTATTTTTATAGAAGTGAGATCAAAGGACTTGGGAAAAGTGTACAAGATTATAAACATGCATGGGTTGCATAGACATAGGAAGCCTTTTTGGGGTGGTTTAGGAGATCCAAGAACATTGGAAGGTGAGAATGTCATCATTGGGGAGGACCTTAATCTAACCATCAATCGAAGGGAGATCTAGGAGGAAGTGGCTAGACATGATCCCCTCACAATTTTTTTTTCTCATTTCTTTGAAGCTCGTAAACTAATTGATGTGGAACCTATTAAAATAGTTCCAACTTGGAGAAATGCTGGAAGAGGTAGGGAGGGAATTTTAAAGAGACTAGACAAGTTTCTTGTTGTTGAATGGTTATTGGATTCATGTGCTAAGATAAAATATTGAGTTGGTTATGGAGGCTCTTCTATTCACTTGCAAAAACTATTACAAATACAAAACGAAGAAAAGAATCCCCATGCCCCCTTTAAAGTTAATCATACATGGCCAATGGAGGAAGACTTTAAAACCCTTATCACAAGGATCTAGAAACCCTTTGATAGGCATATTGGAGTCTTAGCCATGAAACAATTTGTAAATAACTTATAAAGGGTGAAAAGGGTAGCAACATAATGGGAAAGAAATCAAGCTCAAAAAATTCAAAGAGATTTGAAGGAGATGGAAGAGGGTATAAAAGGCCTTTTTGAAAACAACGAAGCTTAGGTTTTCTTGAAGGAGAAACACTCCACCCTAAAAGAATTTGAAGGAAAAAAGAAGCTTCATCTCGACAAAGAGGAGGTAGAGTGGAGGCTAAAAAATAGAGCTATATGGTTGGTTGAGTGTGATAATAACACAAATCTCTTTCACAAATATGTAAACCACGAGAAGATTCTAAACACTAGTTGGGAGATAACTAAGCTAGGTGGATCTAGAGTAAAATCATTCAAGGATATAGATAATGCAGACAAACAATACTTTAAAAATATTTTCAAAGAGCCTAAAAGAGAAAATAGTGGGGAAATTATGAAGATTTCAAGTCTATTTCCTAGACTCATAGATGATTAAATGAATTAGAGCTTGGAGCTAGAAGTCGCGAGGTAAGAATTGAAAGCAATACTATATTCATTCAAAAGGGTCAAAAGCCAAGGTTCTTATGGATGGACTATTGAAATCTTGGCATTGGGTTATATGATGTGTTGGAGAGTGATCTTATGGGAGTTATTGGGGAGTCTTCTCTATCTAGGAAAGTGTTAGGAGCAATAAATTATCATTTTATGGCTCTTATTCCTAAAGGACAAGATTCCACAACTTTTGAATATTTTAAACCAACATCATTGTGTAATCTTATTTATAAATTAATTTAGAAAATAATTTCTAACATATTGAAAGGTATTTTGTCGGGTGTAATCTTAGAGGAGCAATTATATTCCTATTTAGTAGGAATATTCATTATGTTGTGGAGGGAGGATTGCACACAATCAAGACTTAAAAAATGTCAGTAGTTGTGATGAAATTAGACCTTGCTAAAGATTATGATAAGGTGAATTGGTTATATATCAAATTATTGTTGTTACAATTGTGCATGAATTTGCAATCTATAGATTGGATAATGGGATGCTTGTTGTCAACACCTTTTGTTGTCTTGATTAATGGATCACCTTTGAGTTTCTTCAATACATAAAGGGGAATTCTTCAAGGTTGCCAACACCCCCTTCCCTCTTCCTTTTAGTAGCTAAAGGTTTAAGTATGTTGATTAGAGATGCAAGGAGGAGAGGGGTAAAAGGGATAAAATTTCTAGAACTTATGGTTATTTATCATTTGCTCTTTGTAGATGACCTTTTTATTTTTGGCCAACGATCTACAAGGGAAAAAAGAATCATAAGGAGTTGATGGATATCTATTGAAAAGCTACATGCATGGATACCAACACAAGGAAATCCACAATGTTGTTTAATGAGGTAGAGGAAGAAGTGAAAATTCAAGTAATAAATATGCTTCCCATAAACCATTATTCCCTTGATCGTGGCATAAAATATTTAGGTTTCAATTTAAAGCTAAATGATTATAGGTATTTTGATTGGTTGTGGTTGTATAATAAAATCGAAGCTAGCATTTCCACCTGGTGTAATAGATGGTTGTCTCAGGGAGACATGTTAGTGGTAGTTAAGGTATTTTTAAAAAGCATTCCTATGTATTGGATGTCAATTGCTCAAATTCCCAAAGGTATTCTCACCAAAAAGAAAAAAGTGTTTCAACTTCTTATGGATAGGGAAAAGGGACGAGGGAATACCATTGGTCAAATGGACAAGAGTGGCAAAACTGAAAGAAGTAGGAGGATGGGGTTTGAAGAACATTTATGTTTTTAGTACAACCTTAGTTGCAAAAAGTTTATGGAGGTTACTCTATAATAAAGGGATATGGGATAAAGTGATGAAATTAAAGTATCTAAAAGGAGTTTCTATGGAGTAATGGTTCATAAGAAAAAGGAAAAGTACTCAAGGCTCTTTAATTGTTTGGAAAGCCTTGGTTAGGGCATTCCCATTAATCAATAAATGGTCATCCTAACAAGTAAGGAAGGGAAATCAAGCGAGAATTGGAGAGGATCCTTGGATTAGATGCAAAGAAAATTTTAGATTATTAGAGGCCTTAATAACTATCTTGAGAAACATCGAGATTTTTTCATTTAAAGATGTAGCCTACCCTAATGGTAGAAACGTTTGGTCTCGGGGTTGGAAATCAATAGAGTTTATGAATTTGCGGGATGAAAAAACAGAGGAGTGGAAAAATAATAAGAATATGTTAAAATATAGTGCTCTAAAGCTCACAGATAAAGACGATCTAATAAAGTGGTTAAAAAGAAAGGTACGTGGAAATATACAAAAGATATGGGATACTTTGCAAAAATGGAAGAATCTTAGGAAGAAGAAAGAGTATGGTGGTGGAAGCAAGTATGGAAACTGGACAGTCCCTTAAAATAAAAAAAATCTTTCTCTAGCTGGCTTTGGCCAATAAACTGTAACACAGGATAATTCTCAAAAGAGAAGTTGGCAATGTCTGAGCAGGTCTATTCCGTGTAAAGAAGGAGAGAAAATTGTAGATCATTTGTTTGTCACTTGCTCTTTTTCCAGATCTGTCTAGAATGAATTTCTACCTTTATCACATGGGATGAACAAATGGGATCAAAGGCCTCTGGTTGATTGTTATTATTCTTGGATAGTAGACAAGTCTGAAAAGGCTTAAAAAGCTCCATCTTGCTATGTAATATGGGGAATTTGGCTATCAATGAACAAAATGATTTTTCTAGGTATTCATATGTCTCCAACTCAAGTCGCCCATAAAATTAGGTTCCCAAGGGGAGTTGGAAACCCTCAAAATAAAATCCAAAAATAATTTTGAAGGAACCAATCATAAACTATGCTAAAGCATGGGGATTATTCGACAATGCTTGTTAAGGAACCCTCGATATGTGTCTATTCTTTATCTTGAATCTACACATTACATCTCTTTGAAATATGTTGTTAGACATAGAACACATAATAAAATTGAGTTCTTTGCTTTGTCGCCTTTATTAAAAACAACATCAAGCAAAGGATTAAAACATTTGTAGGCATTTGGTGATTCTAAGATGTTAAAGGATTGAGCTAACAATAAATGTAGAATTGAAAACATGTTGCTTAACCCAAACATGAATCAAGTTATGAAGGTAAAGAGCAATTTTTAGATGCTATCCTTTGCCCACACATATAGAGAATTCAATTCCAAAGCATATCAATAATCTAAAGAAACATTGTTATTGGAGAAGGGACTTCTATTCAAGTAAGAGTTCCAATGAGGGACCGAAATATGAAACACCAAAAGATCTCTTTACTAATATAGACATTGAAAAGTTTCTATCTCCTGTTTAAAGTTGAAACTTGTGCCTGGTGTTTTTTTGTTAGAGTCCAAGGCTGTAAAGACTGTTATTTTTTTGAGCCTTTACATGTAGTTTGATGTATATCTTGTTTTTAAACTTGAAATATCGAATATAAAGTTTTTTTCCTTGGAAAAAAACCCCTCGCCAAGCCCAAAATGGAGACGAGACTTGGAAACTCACCAAAATTCAACAATAACTCATCATATTAAAAAATCATAGAACATAAACTCAAAAAAGAGTTACTTCGTTGAATTGATTAACCATTAATTTTGACGTTGCTTGAGAGTTGGAGAATTTTGACAATTTTCTTTAGGAAAATTTGTCAAATGTGGCGAGTAAGGTCAATTAATTCAAATGTCGAAAACTATGTAATCTTCATATATTAATGGTTTTTGGAATGGAAGTAATTCTATGTTAGCAAAACATGAAATTATCAAATGGATCTTGAAAGGGTGTTTATGTGTTTACAAAACAATTTTTTCTAAGTTCATTTTTAAAAGTGCCATTGTATCTGCATTAATTTAGCAAGCGGGCAAGCAAAATCTTGACAATTGTTTTGCAATTCATGTGCATTTATTTATTGGATGTGAAGGAAAATTCAGTATTTAACATGGTAGTGGGACAATCTCTAGATTTTCAACTTAATATCATATCATAGTTAAGGACCTCATTGTGAAAACCGGATCGAAATTTTTTTAATTTAAAAAATATTCAACAAATTTGAGTTTTTTTTGTCAACATAGCATTTTAAAAATTGTCTTAACAAACAAATAATTATTCCAATTATAAAATATACCAAATCAATCTAATCAATTAGTTCAAGATTAATAACAAGAGCTACACAAAGTAGTGGTCCTAGAACCGATCGACAAGTTGAAACATTCCTCAAATCAACCACCAAGGCCTGTGAGCTACAACAAACATAACAAATTGGTCTCTACATAGAAGCAACTTGCCTAACGTGCACTCCTCGTAGTAGTTTCACTAAAAATAATATCAATCTGCGTGATTTGAAATTTTCATATATATATATATATATATATATATATATATATATATATAACATCTTGATTTCCTCTTCAAACTAGGAGGATCATAATCAACCAACTTTTTCAATTTTTTCGACTCCATCTTTTGTGACAAACGCACTTTAATTAAGAGAATCGACTTGTCTTTTTCCTTAGGAGCATTGACCTCGAGGAAATTCCCTTTATCATGATGGGTGAAAGTTTGAAATTCCTTCTATAAATTTAGTGTCTATTTCAAGTATTCGTTAGAGATTGTAAATATTTTTTGGATTTGTGAAAAGTTATTTGTTTCATTATGTTGAGCATGTTATTATTGGTTTCCGTATTGATATCTATGATTTTGATAATTAGTTAAGGAGATAAATGTATAAACTGAAGATATAATTTTAAAGACTTTTTTAATTGAAAAAAGGGTTTATCATGACAATTAACCAAATCGTTACCACTATAAGTCTTAGGTTAATACCAATAACTCACAAGCCAACATTAGCACGAAACTTAAGACTTAGTAAGGGTGGAGACATCTGGAGACACACCCATGGGGTCCCACTCCTGAGGGATATACACCCTTCTAGCCTTATCACAATGGGCCAAAGGTCTCGACTAGAATTGAACCTAGGTGGAGAGAGTTTAAAACCTACCTCCCAACCATTCTAACTATTATGAAGACTTGTAACAAAGTGTTGCTTTAATGTGAATTAATACCTTATTTCAATAATAAGGGATAATATATAAACAATGAAAGAAATAAGGAAGCCATAACTCCATAAGCATTAGACAAATTGTTTCTTTAACACATGTAATTGGTATCAATGTTTATTTCATGTATTACTTAACTATCTCATTTCAATAATTAAGGATGGAATAAGGGTATTTAGATACTTGACCAATTGGACCAAACCCAATACCTCAAAATGCATAACTCCATAACACTATTTCATTTTAGCTTAATGAGAAAGGGCATTAGATAAATACTTTTAAGTCTTGGATTTAACAATAACAAACACATCTTTTTTTACATGTCATAACTTTTAATTATGTCATTGAACATATCTATGAAAATGACCTTCACAACTCATTGGGTATCAATGATAGCTTAATAAATGAATTTAAACTTTTTTAACAAGTTTTCTCTTATCACAACACCAACACACTTAGATTACAGAGAATCCATTAGATTACAGAGAATCCATTAGCATGATTCAACTTGAATCTTGGTGAAGGATATATTAGCTACTCACTTTCATCCACCAGAAAAGTCGCACTTGAACATCATTGCATTCATATCTCAAGGGAAAATGAAGACAATGCTCTCTTTTACTAAAATTGAATAATAAGAATTAAATAATGTACGGAACCCACACGATGAAAACCCTAAATGGTTCCATTCAAACGAAGCCAAAAGCAAGAGATGTCACCAATACCCACCAACCAATCAATAAAAACAAACGACCAATAGAAAAGCACCTTAGTTTTACGCGATTAACGAGGCAAACACGATCACCGCGACCTTTAGTTTTCCGGTGTGTTTTTTCGACAAAGTCGCCGCTTCTAATTTTTAGTCGCTGTTTTTTCTGTATATGACTTATAATAGCGACAAAGGTGAACTGGAAGTCGAGTACAAGCAGCGGCGCTACAAAGGCGACTTTACTTTTTGGCTTAATGTACTTGTAACCTTTGGAAACCAAACCCACTAGAGTTCGCAAAAAGTAAAGAATAAGTCGAAATATATAAAAAAGGAGCATGAAGTCTAAGCTTTTCTTCCGCGGGAAGCTTCCTTATGCACATATCTATGGCCGCCTTCTCCTTTGCGCTGCAATTCACTGCTTGCTTCCATGCATAAACCCGTCAATTTGTTCGTCGCTCGACGCCGCACCATGTGAACCTAGCAGCTTCAAGTTTTCGTCGGACTGCGAAGGCTGTTTATTTCTATAACAGGTCTTCAGGATATATTTCGTAAACAGGTATGGAATCTCTGCCTCTATACGTCAATTGCCGTTTTTTTGGTGCATTTACTGGATGTTTTTTAATGCTGGAATGTACAGAATTATCTGTTATGCTTGCCGCCTTTTTCTTTTCTTTTCCTTTGTCCATTTATAATTTCCGTTAGGGTTCCGAGGGTTTATTAAAACCCTCGGGGACATGTTCTATAAGAAATTTTCTGCGAGGGCTTGGATAAATTTTATCTGTTTTTTGTTTTGTTTCTGTTCTTTTCGAATGCCTTAGCTCTCATGAGAATTGAATTTGAGAGAATCAAAACCCTCACACTTGCCTTTTGAATACATTAGCGACGAGAACACTGCTTCAAGATTTTTGGTCCTACTAAGCCCTAATAGAAAGGTCTCTGCTCCAAGTGCCCGGCAAGGTGAGCGGCTACTGTTGTTACCTTTGTTGGAGAGTAAGGCATGGATGTGAGCTAGAAGGTCAAGAATATAAACTATACTGGAGCTAGAAGGCCAAGAATATAAACTATACCGGAGCTAGAAGGCAAGGTATAACTCTCTCTCGAGCTAGAAGGTAAGTACTGAGCTAAAGTGGAAGAAAAGGAAACGGAAATGTTATCGGTTACTGTTGTTACATTCGTTGCAAGGTAAGGCATAAATGTGAGCTAGAAGGTCAAGAATAAACCATATTGGAGCTAGAAGGTAATTACCGAGCTTAAAGTGAAAGAAGAGGAACCGGTAGGGGGATTCGGCATAGTGCCTACTGAATCTCTGTAGTAATTAACAGGTTGAGTCTTATGGTAGTTGTATGAAACACTGGTGCATGGAGAAGGGGCTGGAGGAACTAGTCCATAGCTTATCATTAGCGTAATGGTACCTCCAGTTCCTAGTATGTTTGATGGAGTAAGATATTCCCCACTGATAAAAATGCATTTATTATCTGCCAAACTGTATGCGAATAGTTACCACGTCTCACATGACTCTCCAGCTCCATTTCTTCCTTTGGCATTTTTTGCTCTGGCCATTGTATGGCCACTGTATGGCAGTGATCGACTACAAATTGACTTACTACTAAATGAAGGGGGTGGGTGTGGGCGTGGGGCATTCATTTTTGATTTAATGCAACCCCCATAGCTGGTGTCTTTGTCACCATGTTAACTGAATTTCAATGATTTTTCTTGAAATTAGGTAAATTTAATAACTASTTAAAAACTTCAAACAAATTTGAGTCTAATTGTATCAAAATAAATACATTAAATTTGAATTAAAATTAAAATTTGCATAGATACATCGACGACAAATTGACTTACTACTAAATGAAGGGGGTGGGGGTGGGCGTGGGGCATTCATTTTTGACTTAATGTAACCCCCATAGCTGGTGTCTTTGTCACCATGTTAACTGAATTTCAATGATTTTTCTTGAAATTAGGTAAATTTAATAACTACTTAAAAACTTCAAACAAATTTGAGTCTAATTGTATCAAAATAAATACATTAAATTTGAATTAAAATTAAAATTTGCATAGATACATCTTGTATTTTTGCGTCAAAGTAAAAAAGGAGTCAATGGGGGTTTGGTTGGTTGGTAAAGTGGCGTGTTTCTATTCTCCCCACCAAGGTTCAAATCCCTCCATAGACATGTTTGCCCTTTGTGGGTCGACGTGTCCACGTAAACGGGATGTTTATTTTAGTTGGCCAAGTGTAATTGGATGACTTTGGTAGAACAAATACACCCTAATTATGACTGTTTTGTTGAAGGATAATTGATTAAGGATGTGAGACGTACTTGCTTCATTGTAATAAATCCTTTTCTTGGGGAAAGTGTTGCTTGTTTGTGTTGACCTAATGCATCCATGAATAAACACAAAAACAAAAAGATAATATTATGTTTTTCTTGACTCCCATTACCTAGTGTCTTTTTGAGACGAAGATGCTGTCAACGCCCATGAATGAAACTCCATGGAGTGTTTGTGAAATCCTTTTCTAAAGACATTGGGTGCTTGAACTTGCTGGGAGCAAGCTTGAAGTCAACAAGGAGCCCTCAAAATGTCAACGAAAAGCTTGAACTCAACAAGGAATTGATATTCTACAACAACTTGGTGCCTTAGCTCTTCTAACTGACGTCCCAGACAATGTGGACTATGACGTGACACATGAAAAGCAACTTGAACAGTGTGATGCCTAAGTAGGGATTCTATAATGCGAATGATTAAACGTAACTTGAGAGATTAATTATTTTATTGTCAACAACTTGAATTGAAACAATAAACGTAGGGATTAAGCGCCTCAATAGGAGTTTTTTAATTGAAATCTGGCAAATAAATTTTTATATCAGAATGGATAATTAGGATTAGTGGTGTGTTGTTGTAGACTCGTGGTTTATTTTTTATGACATGGACATTCAATAACCAAGGAATTGTCTTGTTCCTCGGAGTTTGGGGATTTAGTGTGGGATAGGACCCCGATGGACCATGGAAAGAACCTCATTAAAGACAACATCCCTCCATTTACTCGCCTTGTAGGTGGAAGGATCATATAGGTGACATGCCTTGGATGTTTCACTGTAGCCTGCCATAGTGCAGTGCTGACTTCTAGGTTGTAACTTGTTTCGCATTTCTTTCGGCATATGGGCCCATGTGTGTGATCCAAATATTTTGTAATTTTGAAACTGAAGGTATGTAACCATTCTATTTTTCAAAAGGAGTCATATGACGAACATATCGAGTAGGCATCTGATTAAGGATATGAGCTGCACAAAACATTTCTTCCCTGTAGAATCTAAGCTCCATCTGCTGAGAATGCAAACCACAACGAGCCTTTTCCACAATATCTCTACTTCTCTAATGCACTACTTCAACTTGTTGAGGGACTGGATTTTGCCAAACAATGTCTTGAGATGTGAGAAATGGATGAACTCTAGCCCTGAAATGTTCGTCTCCATGATCAGTCTTGATAGATTTGATCTTGTGATAGCTGTGATTTTCCACTAGGGATTTAAATTGCTTGAATGTCTCAAAGGCTTTACCTTTGGATTGACTAGTGTATATCCAAAGAAAGAGGGTGAAATCATCAATGAAGGGGAGGAGATATTTAGCCGCACCAAGTGAAGGAGTCTCATGGGTCCACAAGTAATCACTATGAACTAGCTTAAGGGGGCGAGAGGCTTGTGCTGCTAAATCCTTATGAGAGTACTCATGATGGTGTTCTCCCAGCATACATCTTTCATAGAGACCACTAGGTGATTCAATTTCTGGAAGGCCATCTGCCATTCTTAGATGGCCATAGTTTGTTGGTGTTGTCGGCACTGGAAAAGTTTGCAGTAAATCCACATTGTTTTGAATTTGATGAAGATTTCCCCAACGTATACATATGGTTGGATTCATCACAATAGCTGAAAGCGATGATTTTAAAGCCATCATTCATGTCCTTGACAACCCATCTGTTTGGCCAAAACTACACCTTTTTGTTGGTGTGAGGGATATAGTATGTAGAAAGAAGAATTGGTCCCATTCTTGGAACATGAAGAAGTTATCCAAACTTGGTCCTTGCCGTTAAGGACATCGCCATATCCACAAACCAGGAGTGAGTCATTACCAGTAACAACTTCTTTTGATTATATTTCTGTTGATAATTGGAGAGTAGGTGCTGGTGTTTTGTCATATGCCTAGTGTCTCCACAGTCAGCAACCCATTCTTGTGGAGAAGTGGAAGATCAATATGCTCTGTGAGGATCCATTAGGCTTTGCTTCCTTTATGGACTGAGATGACAAACCATGATACTGGCGCTGCCCTGAAAAAAGGCATTATGTTTTGGACGAAAAGAGAGAAAAGGGAGTGCATTGCCCTAGAAAAAAGGCACAAATCTGCAAAAAACCATTAAATCCACTGAAAAGACCAAAAACATCCCAAGAAAGGAGGTTGCTGGTGAGAGAAAGTGTAACTATCCTAGAAACCTGTTTGAAAAATGAATGCTGAAACCCTATTTCAGACCTGAAATTCCATTAAAACTGCACTGGAAGCCCTTTATCAGACCTCAAAAATGTTGGATAGTTTTGAAATCATAAGAAGATAGATCTACGGTGATCTCTTCAAGACCCTAATCCAATAATCAAACCAGTATACTTATGTCAGGCCTCAATATATATCACAAGAAAGATGTTCACAGACCATATCTTTGTCCAAGAACAATCAACCACACAAATAGAGTGAAATACCGCAAGTAGAGTGAATTGTTTAGAGGTTCCCTTAGGGAAAGAACGATTGAATTCACATGAATAAGATAATACAAATGAGGAGTTTATCTTTGTATTTATACACATCCTTTAGGGTTAGGGCGCTAGCCCGTAGAGGGTAACTAGGTCAACCTAGTGAAATATATAAAGTACAATATATGGGTTAGTTAGGTACCCATATGCAAGCTCCATAAAGCTATAATCAGTACAATGGATTAACACATGGCTTCAAGTGAAGTGTAACCAGTAACCACTTGATCTCAACAACACCAAGAGAAGTGAGCCTGCACTCTACACCTTCGGTGGGAAAGATACAGCATGTGTTTTAGTATATCTAATTAAATAAAGTGGAAAAGTTGTTGAGGTCTGACATCTAATGTGAAAGAGCAAAAAAAGAGCTGGCCATTTGTTAATTACTATCATGCAAATAAATATAGGTCCATCTTAAACTCAGATCTATTAAGCACTGGGAGGTTTACACTTGTGGTTTTTTAATCCCTCTCGGTGCTTAATAGATCCAGGTTAAGATGGATCTATGCTAATGGTATGTAGAGTCTTGTTCTCCTTGTCCACCTTTAAAAGGTTCCCTGAAGAGTTGCCTAGGGATGCCAGCTGGGAAGGAGTCTGTGACCATGGGGATGTCCTCTGGGGAGGATACCTTGCAATGTTCAGTAATGTTACTTCCAAATTTGTGGGTCTTTACAGATAAAACGTGGTGATGTTCTTCAGGCTTGAAGCGAACCTCGGCTGTGCCAAGTATTGTCAATGCCATGCCCATTATTATTACAACTTGCAATAACAATATTTTCTCTGGTTTTCTTATAATCCCATTGTCTACCATTGCAATAAATCACTTCTAATTTTCCATTTTTTCATTCATCTCAAGTTTCTTAATATGAAGTTGGTTGTGGTCCTCATCAAGGTAGATTTTGAATTATCTCCTCTTCACAATATCTGGCATTGGGCTGCTTTCAGTTAGATGCAATGTAAGCAAGGTTCAGACTTATAAGAGATATTTCTAGTATGGAAAGGGTATGAAAGCTCTAGGGAAACTTCTGGGAAACATTTGCTAGAAGTTACCTTTTTGGAAAAGTTTCCCATATGTTCCTGGCATATTGAACTTTCAAGCACAGAAATTTAATTTCCGTACTACAATAATAGTTTCTTATTCTTTTTTTTAAGGGGTTGGCTTCAGAACTCATAAACTTGGAAAAATTAATAAGACAACAAAAAAGGTAAAAGTAACACTTAAAAATGAAAATTTGAAAGTTCCTTCTCGTGCATCTATGTGTACACTGTTTGCAAAACCTTTCTTTCCTACCCATGCATCTATATATAAATATGCCATTTCCCCATTTTGTGGAATTTTGAAAGTGCCGTTTTCATAACCTGTACCATTTCTGAAACTTCCAACTGTTTCACTTCTCTAGATGACAGAGATGGAATGGAAGTTAGTCGAGGGCAGCATGTGAGGTGGTCCAAGCCTTTTATGTGGTAAACTGTCATTGTCTTGGTAAGCATTTCAGGGCTTTGGGAGGGCCCCTAACTTGAAGGGTTAGATCGGTTTCTATCTTGGAGTATTACCCATTGAAACTGTCTTAGACTGTAATTAAATTCATTAGTGGGTTTTTTTCCTATTGACAAAATGTACCAATAATTTTATCAGGTGATATGCTTCAAAATTTGGCCATGTTTTTCTCCAATCTGCTGATTAATGAATCTTGTTTGTGAATGTTCTCATCTTGCTTGCTTTTTATATTCATGATTGAGCTTTTTAATATCAGTATTGCTGTATTTTTTTAAGACATTCACTTTTTCTTATTATGTTAAGATTGTGGCTTCTGCAGTTTTTAATGGGCCCCTAACTTGAAGGGTTAGATCATTTAGTCTCTTGGATTTGTTGCCCATTGAAATTGGCTGGCTTAGACTGCAATTAAATCATTGCTGGGTTTTTTTCCTATTGATAAAATGTACCATTAATTTTGTTTTGTGATATGCTTCAAAATTTGGCCATGTTTTTCTACATTCTCCTGATTAATGTATCTTGTTTGTAAATGTTCTCATCTTGATTGCTTGTCACGTTCATGAATAAGCTTTTTAATATTAGTATTGCTGTAATTTTTTAAGACATTCACTTTTGCTAATTGTTTTAAGATTGCGGCTTCTGTAGTTTTTAATGCTGAACAGATTTGCTCCCTTTCCCATAACATGTTAGCCAATGCCTTTCAAAGACCAAAACCCATCGGTATTATAACTTATAGCAATTATAATATAAATTATGATATTGTGAGATTGAAAGTTTCCGCATAATCAATGAGTATTTTGTTGGAGAGAGAATCTTGCTTCCAAGGAAAGTGTGCATAGAGGGATGAAAATGATGCATACAGGGATAAAAATGGATGTCTTTTGTGGTTGCCAATTTTTCTTTTAAATATTTTGCTTTAAAACGCAACTATTGAGCATCCAGCATTCTGCAGAAAGTGTTTGAGTCAATTTTTATACTAATGTGATCTGTCTGATGGTTGTGTTTATTTGCAAATCAGGGAAGATGAATGGAGGGTGCATTCAGAGATTGCGGCATTCTTCTCAGGGGGGAGAAAGTTCAGAACAAAACAACAGCGGGCTTGATAGAAAAGAACAACAAGGAGAGAGACAGAGTATGGCCGAACGACGTATGCTGAGATCTCATTACCGTACCCTCAAGAGCTCAATTGCTGGTAAAGCTACAGGAAATTCTCTATTCTTTCTGTCAGTGTTAAATTATGGTAAAGCCATGTAAATGCTTGTGAGGAAGTCACTACTATGTTTTCATGTAATGCAGAGGAAAGGGAAGAAATATTAAAGGCAGACTCAGACAAATTTGAGTCTCTTATCCACGAGGTTCAAAACTTACATAATTTTGGTAAATTGTCAGTTCCTTTTGCCAATTATTTTGTTCACCCTTCTGTTCCCTTTGCCGATTATTGTGTTCTCAGATTTTAGTTTCATTTCCACCTTTTTGGTAATCTGTTAAAGCCAGAGCCATGTTTTTGGCTTCTTTTCTTTCTGTTTTTGCATTTTATTGGAAGTATAAAATAAAGCTTTTCATTTTCAGTGCAGAAACCTCGTGAGCAAGTAGCAGATGCTGAGGCTCTTTTTGACATCACAAGTGCATTTCTTGCATCTCTTAAGAGCACCCAGAGCAGTAATGGTGTATCTCCATTAGATTTTGTTAATGCTCTTCTCAGAAAATACAGTGATGAGTCACATGGAAATATATCTTTAGGGAGAGATGATAATCAGACCCAGATCTCTTGGGGAACTTTGGGACTCGAAGCATCCACTATTTTTCGTGATGTTGCAGGCATGTCCACGATGTAAGTTTTGATGAGTTAGTCTTTTGTAAAGCTTCCTGCATATCTTCTTAATGTGTCTTAAAGTAACTTTGTATCTTTGCAGGCTTGGAGGAACAGATAGTGAAATAAAGCAGAGAAAGGTTTCCATTTCAAGAAAACGAGTGAAGCCTACAGAGAGTACTCGCCCTGCAGTGGTAAGCTATTCCACATCTTCTGTGATGAAGATGCTTTATTCACCATCTACAAGGTCATAAATGACTTATTATCTATAATGTGGAATTGAAACAGATTTTTCATAATGTTGCAGTACCTATTCAAAGTAAATGCATCCTCCTTCTCGCTATTATTTTTCCTATACAAAACTGAAACTAACCATGAACACAACTATATAGTCAGTAAGATAGTTGCCAAATTGCTTGGGATAAAAGAAAAAATGTACAATGACTTGATCATGTCCAATGAATTATTGGTAATTAGGACTTGATTGCTGCTAAAATCAATAATAGTAAATAATATTTTAAGGTTCTAGAATGTGTTGCAAAACTCAGAATTGGCCAAAAATCAACGGGGGACATCAATTTGGGAAACTGTAAAATAGTGAAAAAAATTGAGAAAATATCGACAAAACTTGGCGGTATAAACTTGGACTTGAAAAACACGAAAAAACTCGGAAAACTTGACAACCTACAAAAACAGAAAAAATCAGAAAAATCAAAGATTTTTGCTACACTGGTAGGGACAACTAGTATATTGATTCTTGAATCTTGATTATTAACCTATAATGTTTAGAGATAGAGAAAAAATTAATATAATGTAATCGGATTTTTTTTGTCTATAGAGTCTCAAGTTTACGTTTCTTGCACCTGGTGGATAATGGGAGGCCTATCCTGTTCCTGGGTGTGGGACGATATACTCTAGGCAGCACAAGGATGCACCTTGCTCTCTAGGGTCAAAGCGCCCCCCTCCATCCAAAAAGAAAAAACAAAAGTCCAAAAAGTTACAAAAACTCTAATAATAAATTGTTGAAGATTATCAAATGCTCTAGATTCAATATTGTATTAAGTTGAAGAAGAACAGTCCCGCGACCATTCAAATGCTGGTTTCAAAGTACCCTTGTAGCTTGCTTGATGAGACCAAGGCAATGATGGAGATCGGATACGACGTGAACTAAGTCACCTGGTCTATGTTTGTGTTTGAATTTGGTGACAACGAAATTCAAATAACAATCCCCGTTACAAAAGATGTGATAAAATTTGCCATTATGTTCGAGACATTTCTAGACATATATCCTACATATAATGATCGAACATATACAATTATAAATTAAAAACCTATTATTACATTATCTAAATTACTTTTAACTAATAAATGAATTTAAATGAAATATATTCTTTTTATAAACAATACATTTTTTTTGGTAAGCTATCGGATCTATATTAAAATAAGGAGGCAAAATAATTACAGTTGTTCTGCTGCTGGGTTGCTGCTTGGGAAACCAGCCCAGCAGCAGAACATTTGCTTCATCAGGCTTGTGGCCTGGTATATATATAAAAAAAAACACTGTAATACTTTAAAGTTTATACAATGTCTATCCCTCAACTGATTAGGAGTCTGAGGCCTTATGTCTTTTATGCTATAGCTATACATACTAAAAAAGAAGAGAAATCTTACCATGATAATTTAAACAGAAGAGGGGGGATTGTCTTGAGGAACTTGGGGTTTTCCTCGTCGATGGTGCTGAAGTTGATTCCATCTTTAGCTGCGATGATGTTGAGCTTCTTGTCCAACAATTGATTCTGCAACTGAATGAATTCAATCTGCCTGGATAGATCATTGTGGGCTGCATCCCTTGCAGTTATGGCTTTGCAAAGGATTGTTTTCATTTGCCAATATAAGTCAATGGTACGAAAATATTTCGCTTCTCTGGCTCGGGTTGAACCAGTGTCGGGGATCCAACGCATAAGCTCTGTGTTGACTTTTGCATCTGGGTTGTTCCTTCGATTCTATTGAGCTTCATTCTCAATTCTATCCATCTCTTTTTGCTCATCTGGAATGGTGTTGGCATAATAATTCTCGACATTAGTGATTGCCTCCTAGTGCGCTCTAGGAAGAGGGAGAGTTCGACGAGCGCTGCCTCGTCCCCAAGGCCTGGATCTTTCCATCCGGCTCAACCTGAGACTGAACACAACTTTGAGACGTAGACAAGGATGAAGACATGAGTCGGTGGAGAGCCAATGAGAAATTCCAACTCTGTGAGTGCTTATTGTTAAATTTGGCAGCATCGACAGTCATTCTCCAATGAGATGCCATATGGGCCACCCTGAGGCTAGCCAGGGAGATTTGGAGAATCAACCAGTCTTGTGAGGTATTGACAAAAGCTGGGGGGAACATACAACCTCTGTGAGTTAAACCAAAAGTCAAGACGAATGAATGCTATGTAAGTCTAATGCAAAAGTCAGGGGGAACGTACAACCTCTGTGAGCATAGACAGTCTAGTGCAAAAGTCAGGGGAACGTACAACCTGTGTGAGCATAGATAGACTAGTGCAAAAGTCAGGGGGGACGTACAACCTCTATGAGTCTAGTCAAGCCTTGTGAGCCATGAGCAAAAGTCAAGGCATCTAGCAAAAGTTAGGTTGAATATAAAATTCCTATGAGCTAGAAACAAACGATATTCCTAATATTGCAAATGATATAAATGTATTGATCTAGTGCATTAGCATGTGTAACATTATCCACCATGAAGAGAAATTCGAATTGCCTTGAAAAAATTCAAGTTGTAACTGAAGTCTCAAGTCTAGTTCTATTTTCGAACTAAAGTGTAATGTTGAGTTGTAACTGAAGTCTCAAGTTTAGTTCTATTTTCAAACTAAAGTGTAATGCCGAGTTAAGTCAAGCATGCTTTCACACCTTTATTTCGAGCCCTCTCCACTTCTCCTCCATTCTTTCATAAGCAGAGGTCGACCCCTCTCTTCAACACAATTCGTATGCAGGTTAAGGGTGAAGCTAGAAGCGCATATCAGTGAGATAGAGGCAACATATAGAGGCAACAAACAATGCTGTAAAGGCAACATATAGAGGCAACAAACAGTGCTGTAAAGGCAGCATACAGAGGCAACAAACAGTGCTGTAGATCAGCTGAACAGAGGCACATATCAGTCCTCTAGTGATAGCAATACAAGCGTTGAATAGAGGCGTATATCAGTCCACTAGTGACAGCAATACAAGCACTGAACATAGGCGTATATCAGTCCACTAGTGACAACAATACAAGCGCTAAACAGAGGCGCATATCAGTCCACTAGTGGCAGCAATTCAAGCGCTATACAGAGGCACATATCAACACCATAAAGGCAACTGTACCAGTGCTAAATAGAGGCACGTATCAGTCAATCAGAGGCAACAACAACAACCCATATCAGAGCTGATATATCAGTTCATAAGAGGCAGTGTATCTCAGTCTTTGAAGGCAACTTAGATACATCTATATCAACAAGGTCTCTTAGGTCTCTGTCAAGTCAGAGTCAACTTGGCAAGCTCTTTAAGAATAGAGTTTTCATGGTGGATGTTTGTAAGTGATCTTACATTATTAATGCAATAAAAGAATATCGTTTGCTGGGGTTTTCTTCCCTGTACAGGGTTTCCCCAGGGTATATGTGTTGTTGATGTGCATGCTTATGTATCTACATGATTATTGCTATTCAGTTATGATTCTATATCGTTGAAATGTATTAAGATGGAATCAAAGTGTTGAAGATTTTAAAGAAATATTCCACATAAGAAAATCAAGCTTAAAATTTAACACTTATGAGACCAGAGGCAATGGTCAAGCCAACATTCCTCTTTTTATTAACTAAACCTACCATTATCTTTTGGCCAGGCAGGGTCGTACTCCTTTCAGAATGGCGCTTTGAATGCCAATCTAGGACGTAAGTAGGCAGGATTCGATTATTGAAGCTAATTGTTGTCAAATGCATCATTGCAAAAGTGCAAACCAAAGGGGTGACACTGTTATGGGGCTGGTTCTTCATGCTTGAAGCTGTGTGGGAGTGGCTGCAATCAATGCTGGGAGAGGCCTTCATGGTGGCCAGCTCAAGCGGGCCTTCATGGTGGCCAACTCAAGCCGAGTTAAGGGCTTTAATTGCCCATTAATGCAGAGCATGAAGAGGAGATCCGGTGGTCCCTTGTGGCGCCTGGAAACCCACGATGAACTTGTCCACATGGCTCGTGGTTTTGATGGTATGAAATTGGCTACCAGATGCCACCTGAATTGGGGTAAATTATAAACAATATTTAATAAAGTTCGAAAATAAAATAAAACAAAGAAAGTGTATTATAAAATTAAAACTTAACCTATGCTTATAAAATACTACCTTATTCAACTCAGTTTTCAACCCTCGATGAGACTTTTTTGACTTGAGCTCTGTTGTCAAGAGCAACAATGAGAAAACTCTAGTCTCCATCGTTGTAGGCTAGATGGATTGGTCATTGTGGGATGACTTTAGTTTTTTTATTGTGGAGCTAAATTGTGATGGAATTTCATTGCCATCGGTAAACAAATTATAGTCTCCACCGCTGTACTATGTACATTGTGCATGTAGCAAGACTTGCAGAATGAACTTGCTAAGGATGGCTATGGTTGTTGAAGAAAGAAATTGTTGTTGCAAAACCCAACCAAAATTACCAAAATTTATGTGGATTTGAACAAAATCGTCTAACTAAAATGAATTTAATTGTCCTCATAAAATTTGGTGAATATTGAATCGTATCCATTAAATTTGTTTAATGTGATGACTTGGGTTGTGAATGGAAACTAGAGAACACACACCCATGAATGTGATAAACTATAGCCAACAACAACAATATGACGAAAAATGCTCCATAGTCAAATCTAATGTATTCACACCAATGTTACATATTTATAGTACAATGTGTGATGCCATCTCATAGAGAGATTTGCTCTATATCCTAAAATTATGCATGATGACTAGGCTAGGTAATCTTAACTAACTCATTTGTCATCACTTGAGGATATATTACTAATATCCTAAATGAATAATACAAATATAGGTGACAATTAGACTTAGTGATTGGTAAGGTAAGCCATAGGATAACATTCCCCCCGCTCAATCACAAGTTCGATCAATAATACCAACAATGAAGCATAAATTGGTATCATTTCAAAGTCTTCATATTGAAACTCCTGAGCTGAGCCTCAATGAAGAACTGCCTGAAAAATTGCCATTCTGAATGTTGAATGGTTCATCTGAAATGAATTGGAAGAGAGCTGAGATATGGAAGTGAACAACTGTCAGAACATTCCTTGATTGCTTGACAATTCGATCATTTTGCTAAGTATTTGAGCTAGAAGAATTTGATGTCTTCTGCTAATTGGTGAACATGTAGTATCACCACTCTATTATCACTGTATCACTGAAGTGCTCTCTGAATATGTAGTTTGGGATGACCACTAACCAATTGATACCATGTATCTAGTGGTTTTGGATGACCATTAACCAATTGACACTTTTAGGTGTCCAACAACATCCCAATGTATCATGTGTATGATTCAATTGCAAGTCATTGAATCATAATTCTGCCAAAGTCTGCCATCTACAGACTGCAGTTGCCCATTTGACAAATTTGATGCCCATCTGGCATATTTGATGTTTGTTGTTGTTGAAACTTTCGGTCTGACAACCATCTTTAATTCCATCATCAACTCCCCTCTTTGTCACCTGAAAGGAGAGACTGCAAGTGGTTTCTCGAACCATGTTCACTTGATTTTTGAACTCCTCCCCTTAAGGTACAGAAGAGTTACATCATTGTACTCCCCCCTTTGGGCTCAAGAGAGTACCATACTTACTCCATTCGTGTACAACCCAAAGTGGGCATGTGGAAACAACCACATGTTATTGCATCTCGTGAGGGCCATGCTTAAAATCTACGCCATAAGGGGACCAATTTGGACTTATATACTCTTATGTCAGGTACAAAAAAGGGTTATGTGCTACAAGATTAGTCTTTACTTGAGATTGAATTCTATGGTAAGACTTATATAATTTCTTGACTATTGATGACCATTGCCAAGGATCAATCCACTCATAGTGAATCTTCAATCTTGCCGGTTTCTTCAGTGTTGAATATCTGTTTGAAGAATGGTTATGCTTGCCACAATGCTGGCAAGGATGGAGATCAAAACACTGATTCTCCATGTGACCAACTCGATTGCAATGTTGGCACTTATCATTCTGATATTGAACGGTAACAGGTGAAGTTGAAACTTCTTGAAGGAATCCAACACTTTGGAACTTGATTGGTTTGGAATAATCGAGAATATGAAATGTAACTTTCTTGTCATATCCAAGTCCTGTTCTATTCTTGTTGTTCCTGATTTTTTCCCAAGGTCTGATGATGGGCTTGGAAAGAGTATTCTGAACCTGTTGCTTTGATATACATGGAAGTTGATTCACTGCATGTTGCTGCATCAATGAAAGGTTCTCTTCATTGAATTCAAGCGAAAACTCTTGAAATATAGGTTCAAGAATAGTTTCATCTTCATCTACATCTGGAGTTGTCTTGTTGAGGTGCTCCTTCACTGACTGTTGATCAAAATCATAATCATCATCATCATCATAGAGAGGGTTGTTCTAAACAAAAACTAGTCCAAAACACTTCATTGGCTGTTTATTTTTGAGATCCTTGATTTCATCATTCAATAGCTGGGATTGATCTTGAAGAAGTCTAACTTTAGCTTGCATTACTTGCAAACAAGTTAGCACTGATTGAAGAGTTGCTTTGTTCAGTATCACTATGTTGTCTTCAACAGTGTTGAGTGTTTAGAAACTCTAATAATTTGAGACTTCGAACTATTTCAAAACACTAAATGAGGTCTCCTTGTGCAGGTAGATCCTGATTACAATTTGACTCGACAAAATAAGGCTTACTTGCAACTAGCTCACTTGAATCGCTCGCTTGAACTTCATGCTCGCTTGAATTTGTTTCTAGGAAGTCGCTTGTATTCTTTAATTCACTTACTCGCACTCGCTTACAACAAGGTGTGGGTGTCGGATACTACCGAAAATGCACCCAAACTCGTGAATATTACTTTTATTTGAGTTTCAACTACTCAACTCTATCAATTTTGATTCAAGAAAACAGACATGCAATAACTCAATCTTGGGTGTCGGGTTCAACCGAGAATTCACCCGAAAATTACAATATAATTCAAGTTGATTTTATTTGACACTTACAAAAAAACTATTGTAAGTTATAGTGGAGCTTGATTGCTCACAAAAAATACTATTTGCAAGTGTACAATGAATGTCAATTTCAAAGTTGAGTTGATCTTCAAATTTGATGATGCTTTGAGATCTTGGTTATGAGCTTGATGTGTCTAGTGTTGATGAAATTGTCAATTTGGTATCTTCATTGCTTCTTGATTACTTGTGCTTCATTGTGCTTGAATTTCATTAATTGTGCACCGTATTATGTGTGTTGCGGTAAATGATGGATTACAATTGTGTTTATGTCAAAACTAGACAATAAACATCAAAGACAATAGCCACCATAAAATATTCACCGTCACACACAACACAATGTGTACCTAAGATCCCCTTATTCAATTTCGGGTGGATCTAGGACACAGAAAAAATTGATTTTATTAAGGGATATCCTTCTTGTGATTACAAAAGTGTACCCAAATACAATTACAAGTATGCAACATACTTTCTCCTTCATTTTCATGGTCACTCTTCTTGTTTTCAAGATTACAAATGAATCATTTTAATGAAACTTGTCAAAATTTGACAATTTCTTTTCTACAATATTACCCCCTTTGAAATAAAATAAAAAAATTCAAATACTTTACTTTACCAAACAATAGTTTTTTCTATAAAAGTAAAGTAAATCACTAATATGGCAAATTCAAATTCTAAAAAGTAACTGCTTGTTACCTTTTTTAACGCCCATTTTGTGATAATATCATAAAGTAATGGTTTTTATACTAACATAAAAAATACTCCACGTTAAAGCTTGAAACCATATACTTTGTGTTAAATGGCAAAGTATGTTTTAAATTTGATGCATAAAACAATTTATATGCATTCCAGAGGGCACATAATGCAAGGGATTCCGTTGAATGAGGCACGAGGTGAAGCATTCCGTTGAATGAGGCACGAGGTGAAGCATTCCGTTGAATGAGGCACGAGGTGAAGCATTCCGTTGAGAATATATACCGCAACGATGGATGAAATATGCCAACAAAAAAATAAGTGTTGTCACCGTATTAACCTTTTCATTGGAAAAGGCACGTGCGATAGTAATGAGATATAAATTCCCGAAGAAAATCATTAAGCAGGCATTTGAGGAGATTTAAAAGCTATTTTGAGCATATTGTTGAGGAATCCGTGGAGCAAATTGCGTTCTGGACTGAAAATGGCTGAACAATTTGTTGTGGACGTGTTCTGCACTAAAATCGAAGCTTCTTTCTTCACATCACACGCTAGCTAGGCTGCAACTCCAGTCCATAGCATGATCAACCATTTAGAATTCTTTTGCACAGGTTCAATCGTATGATGTATCTCCTGCCTGATTGATGAAGCCCTCTATTGCTTGACTCTTGAACATATCCATGGACATAAGATAGATAACGTTGTAATAAGAAATTCATAGCACTGTCCTCTAGTAGATTTCACATTCTTTGTGATGACTGCCCCTCCAATAATTTGTGATTCTAGTCATCAAAATAGTTGCCCAAAAAAAAGACGTTTGCAAGAAGAGATTATAATAGCAACAACTTTTAAAAATTGCAGTCCGTTTGACAAAACAACATATTTCAATGGATGGATATCAAAAAGAAATCACACAGATTTGCTCCTCCTTTGAACATCAACAAAAGTCTCTCGCAGAACTTTTGATGGCGGGCACTCCCTCTATCACATGGCATTTTTAATTAATTAATTGTTGTTCATAGGACAGCTCTATGAATTTCATAATTGAATGGGCATCATTTCGGCCTTTCAAACAAAGCAGCCTTCTCCAGATCCGATGATCCAATCAATCGGCATGAGTCAATTCTTATAAGGCATGCAAGCAAGTAGAACCAATATTGGCATCTGAATTGTTGAGAGATCGACTTCACTGATGGTTTTGAAATCACTAAGCAATTGCTGGTTGGACGATTGTTGAAATTGTTGAATGCTTGATGAAGGAATGCTAGAGGGTGTGATGATATTTGGGTTGTTGTTGCTTAAAGAGTGGAAAATTGAACAATCAATATATCTACAACAGATTTACACAACTAAATCTGGATCTACAATAGAAATAAAACACAATTCTTGTGATACTTCTTGGCTGTACTTGATTCACTCTTGCACATTTTTCTACTGAAGGAGCTGCCAATAGAATGTATAGATCGGAGCACAATGAATGTAGGCGACACTGATATTCTCCATGCTTTTATGATCCCATTGCTTGACTTCTGCTTCTAATTGTAGTTGGGCACAAGTTCTGTTTTCTTGCATGCATGCAATTTGATTTATCTCCTAGGGCAATGGCAATGGCTATCTGCTGCATGAGTATTTCTCCTGTTGTACACACTTATTATGTTCAGCGGCACCAGTGAGAGATGAACAACGAGTCAATAAGACGGTCGAGTGCCAGGAAATGATCCAACACACATTCTCTTTATTTCCATTGTGCATCCCAAGGATTATAGATCTGCAATTTTTTTTGGTGTAGGAATCTAGGTTTCATTTTCTTCATGCTCATCAGAGCACCATCATCTCAACTCGTTTCCCATGGAGACATCAGGTCCTTAAGACCATAAGAGCTCTGATACCAAAGATGAACTATAGCCAACAACAACAACATGACGAAAAATGCTCCATAGCCAAATCTAATGTATTCACACCAATGTTACATATTTATAGTACAATGTGTGATGCCACCTCATAGAGAGATTTGCTCTTAATCCTAAAATCATGCATGATGACTAGGCTAGGCAATCTTAACTAACTCATTAGTCATCACTTGAGGATATATTACTAATATCCTAAATGAATAATACAAATATAGGTGACAATTAGACTTAGTGATTGGCAAGGGAAGCCATAGGCTAACAGAATGGATGTGAAAGAGGGCTATTATTAATTTTATTAGTTCTTCTCGTGAAAATGATATGCTACGAACGACTTGAATCTTGTTCCATGATAAGCTACACTTTGGACTGGAGACACCATGAACCTCCTACAAAATTGGTATAATTTATTTGATAATCAATTAAGGGCCTTGCTTCATTGTTTGTTGGCTAGTGGCCACGTCTTCCACAATGGGCTCCTTTTCATCGATGGTTAATGGGTGTATGCTTTTCACATCATCCACAACAACTTATATGCTATTTGAGCACCTTTTGTTTGAAGTCCCCATCATTTTGCCATGAATGGTTTATTGATAATTATAAAGGTCAATGAAAGAATTGATGGAACCAAATCTCCCCCAAATTATGAAATAGCGTCCTCACAAGTGTGCTAGAGAGAGATAGGTCTAATGCACTAGAGGGAGAGTGCTAAAGCCAAGCACAAGTGTTCAAAACAGAAATAGGCAAGTGAGCCCAAGAGAAAAATTCCTATCACAAGAGAAAAATGCCAAAATTAAGGTGCCCTTAGGCTTATAACACTAGGTATTTTAGATCAAGAAGATCATAGAATGAGATGATACAAATGAGAGCTTCTGTATTTATACACTACTCTAGTTTGACTAGGTTGGCCTTAAGCGTAAACCTAGTATACAATAAATGAAATATGATGTGGCCTTAGCCATAATTACAAGTACATGATTATAAATATGAATGGGTCATGGCCACATATACGAATTACACATGTAATTCTAACACCGCCCTTGAGTTGAAGAACTGGCCACAAAGAGAAGTTATTACAATACAAGATTGGAGAATTTACTTCCCCCCCCTAATGTTGTCGAGAGGGCCGACTCAACCCCCTTGAACTCCATATGACTCCTTCATTACACCATCAAGATTGTCATTGATCGACATTGAGCTCTAGAGAGATTTAGGTGGGAGATGCTTCATTTCTGTGGGGACATTAGATATTGAGTATTGGCATGGCATATGGTGGAGAAGATTCCCGTCGATAGTTTTCAAATGGGCCAACAAGAAACTCAACTACATTAGATTCATCTTGAAAACAGTCAGTAATCAGAGCAAGAAGGGCCGAAGGTGGAGGAGATTCTTCCTGATAACATGTGGATGGACTAGCAAGAAACTCTGCTGGGTTAACGAGAGTGGAGATAGCCCACTTAGGTATAGGCCTTGACCTATCTGAAGGAATAGTAACTGGTGTAGGTGAATCATGCAAGGTGTCACCATCATCACTGAATAATGGAGTTAAACTGTTAGGAGCATTTTCATCATAAGAATTGGATGAGCCACTGACAAGAGCATTGTCATTTGCAACGTGGGGACTAGAGGAGCCATTGATAGGGAGATTGTCATTTGCAATACGAGGATTGGATGAGCCACTGACAAGAGCATCGTGAAAGAGCGAAGATACATCTGCAATAGGAAGATTGGACTACTTATCAATAGGGTCCACATCAACAATATGAGTCTGCACAGATATTGTAGGAGTACTTGAGAGAGCACTTGTAGAAGTAGAGAGAGGACCACCATGAAACTGTGAAGGACAAGTATCCATTAAAACATGACAAGAATCATCTAGAAGAGGCTTTTCATGGTGATGAGAAGAACCATGATCCATTGAAGCATGTTGAAATCCATTTGAAGAATCTTCTGAAAGAAGTAATGGGAGAGATTCCAAAAGATCATGAGTAGGAACCTCACAAAAACCTCTCTATATTCAACATCTCTGTGAGTTGTGGGATCATAACCCCGAAATGTTTTAGTGCAACAAACAAGAGTGTAGCAAGCATATGGAGATGTTGATGTGTTTCACCTTTCATTAGGAGTCCAAAAGTAGGTGCCATATCATTTCTCGTAAGAAGTCATACCTATGACAACACAAGTAGGTGTTCTATTCATGATATGCCTTGTGTAAACATTCTCCTCTCTAGAATGAAAGCTTCATTTTCTTGGAGTGAAGCATGTAGTGAGCCATCTCCATGATAACCCTATTCTTTCGTTCTGCTACTCCATTTTGCTATGAAGTGTAAGGAACAATTCTGTGCAAAGAGATGCCATGAGATATGAAAAATGATTGGAAAACATTGCTATTATGTTCACCTCCGCAATCAGTCTCGAGACACTTGATCTTCATGTTGCTTCGATTTTCCACAAGAGAGTATACCTGTTAACCCCCAGAATGCTTGTGCAACTGGAGGGTTAAGATCTAGCGAGATTCCATCAGGTTGGTTCCATTACATGAGCATCTAGATATCCAGAGTGGTCAGAGTCTATTTCAGAGTCAGCTTCACCAGGTTCCAGGAAATTGTGTTTTTTAGCAGTTTTTTTTTTTTTTTCAGTAGCTAGATATCCAGGGCCTGCATGTTAGTGATTTTCCCATATTATTGGTTCTTGCAAGTGCACGATGTTGATTAGTCTTTTTCTAGCGACATGCAAGTAGTTTTATGACACTTTCTATTTTTAGGAGTGTGCTTTTCAAGGTTTGCATGTTGTTTCTGAGCACATATTTGGATTCATTGTAAAAAAACGAGTCCAATGAGACTACTTTTTCCCGCATGCGAGATGATGAGACTTTCCTGCTTTTTTGTTTTTTTCAGAAGTAGATTGATGTTACTATCATATTGATCAATCTTTCTTGCTTTTTTCATTTTGTATTTTTGGAGGAAGACTTCATTTTGGGCATGTCTATAATTAGCAGTGTTTATATATGGTAGGTATAGGTTGAGTGTCATGGTTCCAAGCTTGCAGTGGTGTGGGGTTCAAGGTTCCGGTGGGTGCGGAGTGATGAGTCAAGAGCAGTGTTAAGTAGGTGGATGGTCTTCTAGAGTGACATGTGGCAGTTTGTTGGAAGGCTTGACTTTATCTTTTAGCATGAGAATAAAAGCTAAATCCACAAAAGTTGAAAGCATTAAATTAGAATGCTTTTGCCAACTTTGTTTGGATGAAAAGCAAGCTAATCCTATCTACTCTCCAATAGGTTGAACTCTTTTAGTGGTTGGTTGATTCTTTATTTTAAACATGGAAAATATCCTTGAAAGCTGCCAGCGAATTAGGGGATAAGACAACAGGGATGGCAAGGGAGAAGTCGACCTTCCTGGCTGGCTGCTGGAATTTTCTGTTTTTAGCAGTCATTAAAACAACAGAGAAAAAGCCTGCTAAAACAACAGCAAATTGAGTTGTCAGCCATGCAGAGGATGACGGGATTTTGCATGTTTTTGACATAATTTGGCATGTTTTTCTTGCTGTCATCCACTAGCAGTAAGGGCTAATTGATTCCCTTAGAGATGGCTTCCATATATGCAGAGTGTTGGTATATTCAGGGATACTGAGGAGGGGGGGGGGGG
>JASDQU010101338.1:148968-185878 GCA_032191745.1 Picea mariana | reverse complement strand
TTTCCGAAACTTGTTTCTACAGTTAAACTTAAAGTCTTATTACATAGTCTAAAGTTTAATTTTAAAATTTAAATTCACAAAAGTAAAAGTAGTACTAATTAGATTCTAAAGTTGCGAGCTTCATAAGCTTGAGCAATTTCAGCTTTTTGTTTATGTGAACAAATGCATGACTTAATGGCAGACTGAGAGTCACCCAATAGATGATGATATGCTCTTTGGCAACTTCCTCTAAAACGGTGGCCACTAACTTTGCACATCCATTGTTTGGAACGATTTGGTCCATTCTCAAGTAGTGTCATGAACTTCAACAAGGGATTTTCATTTTGTGCAGCTTGGCCTTGAACATTTTGTCCACCAGCTTGGCCTTGAACATTTTGACCATTCATGGTAAATGACGAATGTTCAAACTCAAAGAAATGTAATTTTAAAGTTTTAAAATTTGCACAGATGTTACAAGGCCCTGCAAAGCAAAACAATGATAACTTTAAAATTCAAATTTTAGAATAACAAAAAATTTACAAGGTACAAACTTAAACATTCTAGACATCAATCATGATTCATTTCAAAACTTAAATAACATAATGCCATAATCAAATAAAATTTATTATTTAAACTTAAGACAATCACATAAATTATAAATTAAAATTATATTGGTATGAATCTAATATCTTAGATCTATAATAGTAAGGGGTTAAGAAAATGAGATTCAAGAGTCAAGAAGAGACTAAAGTTGATTAATAATTTAGGAGATTATATATCCAAAGTTAGGAAAAACATGGATGATAGTCCAAAACTGCAAAATGCCAAAATAGTACATAGTGGTGGGTGCCAAATGGCTAAATGCCTTAAAATAACAAAAAAGGGAGTCCATGACTCAATGCCAATACTAGCATGAAGGCAGAAGCTACTCATAAATTTAGATCTTCTGCATTAAGACTATGCAAAAATGCATGAGCCTCACTTCCTTCTCTCCCATCATCATCAATGCCCTGCAACTGCAACTCAATGTCATCTAATGGTACAGTTACCAATCCTGCATGGAGAGATGCACCATCCACCTCATCATCGATCTGGGAAGCATCCTTAGGATCTACATCCCATCGTGCTGCTGGTCCCTCTAAATACTCTGGTGTTTTCTTTGTAAGAAGGCGAAGACTGCTATGCACATAAACTAGTTTTTCTGCTCTCTTAGAGGTAAGCCTATTCCTCTTTATAGAGTGGATAAAACTATATGTGGACCAGTTCCTTTCTGCAGTTGAGGAACTAGCAACCTGAGATAATAAACGCATAGCCAAAGTGCGAATTTCTGGAGCTTTCTCCCCATACATCCTCCACGATCCACTGGGACTTCTTTGTGCCATACCTAACAAATCTGCCTTTGCAGCGATAGAGAAAATGTTGTCATTGAACAATGCAAAGTCAAGAAAGTGTTCACGTATTATGGTTGCTTGCTGATGTCTGAACATCTTTTGTATGGCCTCAATAAACCCCTGTTTCACCTCAAGATCATCTATTGGTGCAACCCTGTCTTCCCTCTCCACATACCACTTTGGATTAAGTGCATAAGGGGCCATATGAAGAGGTGTGTTGAACTTGTTCCATCTCTTTTCTATCAACTTTTGAATTTCATTAAAGGACTCCAAAGTGAGGTCCCTTTGACACATGATGGACTTGATCTTTCCGATCATGCTATCAATTGACTCGTATATTTCCCCAAGGTTAGGGGAATCTGAATCTGCATACTTGATTAGCTCCACTATTGGAGAGGTGAAAGAGACGATGTATTTCACATCAATCCACCAATCATCATTCAACAACATCTGTCTTACCTTCTTTCCCTGATATGTTTTTGATTCCCCCCGTGTAGACTACTCAGAACTAATAACAGTGGCCTTTAAGGCCTGTTGCACCTCTAGCATACGGTCAAAAAGAATGAAATAGGTGGCATACCTCATATCTGTTGGTTTCAAGAATTGTTTTTTTGCATAAATCCTGTAAATAGCTAGAGAGGCATGGTGGTTGCAAATGAACATTTGTGCCTCTCTTGCATCCAAAATAACGTGGGTGATACAAGAAATTTTTCCGATGTCTTTGAGTGCATTATTCAAAGCATGCACACAACAAGGAGTCCAAAATATATGCTTATACCTGCTTTGAATCATTAACCCCGCAGACCTACAAACTGGTGCAATCTCTGTGATAACCTGAACAACATTTGTAGGACCAATCTCTTCGATTGCATCCTTCAATATCTCAAAATGAAAAGCTGCATCCTTCATCTTTCTAGAACAATCAATTGCCCTCAAGAAATAGGGCCCTTTTGGAGAGGTGATGATGATGTTCAACAAAGGCCTTTGTTGAATATTTGTCCAACCATCCATGACAATTGAACACCCATAAACAACCCATGATTTTCCAAGGCCTTCCATCAACCCTTGCATCTTTGAGACCCCTCTATCTAACAAGGTTGTCCTCATTTTATTATAACTAGTGGGTTGAAATGATGTACCAACAGCAAGTACTTTCCTTATCATCTCTTTGTAGAGAGGAGAACGAGTGGCATTAAATGATATTCCATTAGCAAATAAAAATTCAGCCACTGCATCATCTGCCTGTTCCTTGCGTTGTGTATTGAACATCTCTATGACAACAACTTTCCTACTTGAAACAATGTTACTAGAACCCCCTATTGAATCAACTTGATCATGGTCATTAGTTGGTTCATGAGAGAACTCCATTGAGCCATGAACTCTCGGTTTTTTAAAAATGGAAGAGTTGTCTTCCTCTGCCTCTACAATAATAGTACCACCTGTTGCAGCCATGTGAAGTTTAGTCATTTCAATTCTTTTTTCCAATGGGCAGGTGCATATTTTTGCTCCATCACCCGGAATAGCCAATAGATGATGATAAAGTCTAGTGTAGCTGCCCTTAAATACATGATTGCAAAGGTTGCATAACCATTGCTCTGAACCACCACTGTATTTCCTCTTCTTTTGGGTGACCTTCTTGACAAATTGCAGCAAGGGTTTCTTAAAATTTATGGCACTGGAAATTAAGTTTTCACTTGACTCGGGAATTGTATTTGGAGGTCCTCTCATTTCAAATTGAGGAGATTGAGAAGAGCTGTCCATCTGAAATATTTTGCATATTTCAACCAATTACAAAATGACAAATTAAAATGTTTAAATCAAAACTTAAAACTGTTATAGCTTTACTGCTGTAAATTAAATTAATTATTG
Source organism: Picea mariana (assembly GCA_032191745.1). Classification (NCBI taxonomy): domain Eukaryota; kingdom Viridiplantae; phylum Streptophyta; class Pinopsida; order Pinales; family Pinaceae; genus Picea; species Picea mariana. Next base: position 182,639 of record JASDQU010101338.1, on the reverse strand, counting down.
TTAAATTTACTGCTATTAGCTATATTTTATTTTAGATTTTTTTATAGTTACTAACCTACTTCTGTGTAAATTTAAATTAATATTACACTTTAAATTAAATTAAAAGTAACCAAAGAAAAAACTTATTTTTGAAAAAAAAAGCCCAAGAAAGGCTGAAACAGTGCATACAGAAAGAATATTTTAGACACCAATGTATGATGCCCGCATGATAATTTTATTAATTTAATATTACAGTTTAAAAGTTTAAATTATAATTTAATAATTTATTATGTGATAGTCTGATAGCTTAAATTAAAATTAATATTAAATTTAAATTATTAATAAATTTAAAATTAAAATTTGAAGTGTTATGCATGTATTATATAATTATAAATTTAATATAATAAACAATAAATATTAAATTTTAAATTTTAAAAATAAAAATTAAAACTTGCGGGCATAGTAGCATACCTGTAACCGGCGACGACGGTGAAACCCCTCTCGAACTGGTGGCTGGACCCCACGTAGGTAAAACCCCTCTTCGTCGAACTGGTGGCTGGACTGGCTGGACCGCACAGGTGGACTGTTGAACCGGTGGCTGGACTGGCTGGACCGCGCAGGTGAACATTGAAACAGTGAAACCCCTCTCCGCGCGAACTGGTGATTGGACTGGCTGGACTGCGCAGGTGAACAATGAAACAGTAAAACCCCTCTCTGCGAATTCTTACCGTGAATGACTGTGAGTGAGGTCGAGGGAGATATAAACAGGAGGGCTGACTGTGAGTGAGGTGCGGGTGACTCGAACAGAGAAACCCAACTGTGAGGGCGGCGTGCAGAGAATAGAGCGTGGGTTTGACGGGTAAATTCGCCTTTACGTGTGTGTGGGCAAGCGAGGTGGCACGTAGATTCAGTTTATTTTTGTTTTTTTTGTTTTTTATGATAATTTGCAGATCCGTCCTTGATTTTTTCAGGGATGTCGGTAAGGTACCCGATCAGTCCCCGATTTGACCCAGGGACGAATTGGGGATGGCTTAAACGTCCCCAAGTCCCCAACCAATTGGAAATGTTTCTTAGCCGTTTTAAAGTCCCCGGTACGTGGGAACGTAGGGTACTTGGGTTTTTTTAGGGGGGATGGGTACCCGTGCAACATAGCATTCAAGATATTGTTGCATTCAAGATATCATAAACAATAACCATAGATACACAAACACAAGAATTTTATGTGAAAACCCAAATGGGAGAAAACCACAAAACGCTTTTTAATGTATCAGAAGATTACATTCACCCGAAGTACCAACTTCCAAGATTCTCCAGCACCAACTGGAAGGAGGCACCAACCCCCTGAATTTTCTAGAACGAACTAGAAGAAGGCACCAACCCCCCTGTGAGCATCAACTCACACTTCTTAGGCACCAACCTGCAAACTGAGGACACCACACTTCCTGTGCACCACCCAACCACCCTTATTTCAAAGATTGTAATTATAGTAAAATATCTTCTACAAAAACTTACAAGAATTACTAGAGCACACTCTTGATCAGAACCAATTTTGCAATGTGAAACTCCTTGCCTTGATAGCTGCAAACATAGACTGCATCACCCTTGATTTGTAGCTTTCATATGCTGCCTTCTTACCTTCACTAGATCATTTTCTTAGCATCTTTGCTGAGTCATCTGCCTATTGCCCAAAGTGAACCATATCTGAAACAAGTTCTTCAATCTGCTCCTCTTGCTGAGTTGTATCTACCTCTGTAACTGTCAATTGATCCTTTCAACAGGCCTGGAACAACACCCAGACTAGCTCTGAAAAATAGCATTAACACAGCCTTTGAGCTTGCACTAAACGACCCTTCATTTGCCTCAGATCAGACTTAATTCACTTCAGATTTGGCCTAAACTTCATCTCAGATTTGGCCTCTAAGATTCACCTCAAACCATCCTGTAGACTCACATTACATGGACCCTGGAAACCACCTCAAAACAGACATCCAACTCAGCCTTATGGCCTCAGGAAGTTTGCCTTACAGCCTGAGAAAGTTTACCATTATAGCCTTACAGCCTCAAATTTGTCTGGAACAGATCTCAAGAAATTCATAAAATCTAAGCAGAAAACTCACCTTGTTCACATGGAATCCGCCTTAGAAAAATCTCAGACCTGTGCCTTAGACCTCCCTTATGCTCCTGAAATTTTCGGCCTCTTAAACCTTTGTTTGCCTCAGAGAACTCGCCCTTTCTACCTAAGAGAATTCACTTGATCTTTTTATAATCAGAATGAGGATTCTAGCACCTTATTTATACTCAACTTGACCCTCCTTTTAGGGCCTTAAATAGGGTCGATATCATCAATACTTCATTAAGTTTATTTTTAATAATTATTCCAAATGGGGCCGACTTGTAGAATGACATCTTCAAGAGGGCATATCTCCTCAATCGTGAGGAACCACGTGGCGTGCCACCTACTGTTTGAAATGGCTTGACTAGCACTATCAATCCATGGAGGTTTTGCATGCATTTGCAATGTTCTTAATACTCTTTTTCTTCAATCAACTTCGGGCTTCATGACCACACCTTTGGGGCTTCCTAAGCATATTTTCAGGGCTTCTTGTAGGCTTCTTTAAAGCGTCTTCCCATGAGGGCCATGCTTAGAGCTATTCCATAAGGGGATCACTTTGGAGACTCTTTCAAATAAACCCATCACTTCTAGGGGCTTCTAGACTTGCTTCAAGACTTCTTCTAGGGTTGACATCAATGACAACCAATTTTCCAACAATCTCCCACTTTGGCATTGATGGCAACACTCATATCCCCCCTGTGACCATTGCTCCCCCTATCGTCATGCTTCTGATCTTTCTCTCCTTCTTTGACATCAATGGCAAAGGGTAACTCCCCCTGACAGTATATCTTCTTTTGAAAATTTCTCTCCCCCTTTCTTCTTTGCAAGATGCCGTGTAAATCAATGTGGGGTAGAAACTACTCCCAGTTTTTGTCGAAGATACTCAAAGGTCTCCCTTGGGAGAGGCTTTGTGAAAATGTCTGCAATCTGTTTTTTTGTCCCAGTGTACTCTAACTTGATATTCTTTTCTGTGGTTTGTTCCCGCAGAATGTGGAATCTTTTCTGTGCTTATGGGTTTGCAATCCTCCATTTTGAACTTCTTCAACATTTCCTTGATGTACTTGGTTTGGGAAATGAATATGCCTTCATCTAGCTGAGATATTTGGAGTCCCAAGAAGAAAGTCAACTCCCCAAGTAGCGACATTTCAAATTCACTCTGCATATCTTTGGCAAACTTTTGACTCAACCTGTCATCATCACTTTTGAAGATGATGTCATCCATGTATACTTTAATGATAGTCAAACTGTCTTGTTCCACTTTTATATAGAGATTACTATTTGCGTTTCCCCTTTTGAATCCTTAATGCTGTAAGTATTTGTCCAATTTTGCGTGCCAAGCTCTAGGTGCTTGCATGAGTCCATACAGGGATTTCTTCAATCTGCAAACATAGTCTTCCTTTTTTGACAGTTGAAACCCTTCTGGCTGTTTTATGTAAACTTCTTCTTCTAATTCTCCATTAAGGAAGGTTGATTTTACGTCCATCTGATATAACCTTGATCCTTCTAGAACATGCATAAGCCAAGAACATTCTGATTGCTTCCATTCTGGATACTGGGGCAAAGGTTTGTTCAAAATCTGTACCTTCAACTTGTGCATATCCTTTGCATACGAACCTTGTCTTGTTTCTGGTTACCTGCCCATCTTTGTTCAACTTGTTTATGAAAACCCACTTTGTGCCTATGATGTTTTTGTCCTTAGGTCTTGGAACTAGTTCCCATGTCTCATTTATCTATATTTGATTCGGATCTTCTTCCATGGCCTTGATCCAATGTTCATCATTGCTGGCTTCCTCAAAGCTGCTTAGTTCAACTGTGGATAATAATGATAGATGTCTTTGTTCTTGTGTATGTGCTTGTTTGCTTTTTCTGGTTTCTATTCTTGCATTTTTATCCCCAATAATTTGTTCCGGTGGATGATTCTTTTGATACCAGCGTTTAGGTGTCTGGAGATCTTGTTGATTGTCTTCTGTTTCTTCTTGCTCTGCTTCTGGTTCTTCTTCTTCTTCTACTTCTTTTTGCTTTAGTTCTTTTGCTTCCTGCTCTTTTGAATTTCTGTTTTCTTTCTCGGTCTTCAACACATTTGCTTCATCAACTTTTACATTGATGCTTTCCACTATTTTGTTGAGTCTTAGGTTATAACATTTGTATGCCTTGCTTTTGCTTGAGTATTTAACGAGTATGCCTTCCATCAACCCAGGAGTCAAATTTTCGAACCTTATTATCTTCTCTTTTTATGTAACATTTGCCTCCAAAAACTCAAAAGTGTTTGATGTTTGCTGATCTTCCTTTCCATAGTTCATATGGAGTCTTGTCATTTTTACTTCTAAGCATTCCTCTGTTCAAGATATGAATGGTTGTATGTACTGCTTGTACCCAAAAGATATTACCCAACTTGGAATCTTTCAACATGGTTCTCGCCATTTCCTGTACAATTCTGTTTTTCCTTTTAGTGAACTCCATTTTGCTAATGTGTCCTAGCTGTTGAGAATTGTTTTTTTATTCTATGTTCTTCACAGAAATCCCTGAATTATTTTGACGTGAACTCACCTCCATTATTTGATCTTAAACACTTGATTTTCAAATCAGTTTCGTTTTCAACCATCTCTTTGAATATCCCGAAACATTCGAATACTTCTGACTTTTTCTCAAGGAAACAAACTTCGGTCATTCTTGTGCAATCATCAATAAGCAACATGAAGTATTGCTCACTATTCATCCCTTTTGTTTTCATTGGTCCGCATAGATTGGTGTGTACAATCTCCAATGGTTTTGTTGTAGAGTATTCCTTTGTCTTGAACTCATCTCTTGTTTGTTTTCCACGTTGGCAGTGCTTGCACATAATGTTTGCTGGCTTTGAAATCTTATGCATTTCTCTTACCGCTTCTTTTCTGCTGATTTTGACAAGATTGTCAAAGTGCATATGACCCATTCTTCTATGCCAAAGCCAACTTTCATCTTCCTTTCCCAAGCAACATCTTTTCTTTCCGATCTCATTTAAGATGTATATGTTGTTTGGAGTCCTTATTATTGTCGCCACCAATTTGCCTGATCGTTCTTTCCTTATTTCACATTTCTTTGAGTCGAATAGAAGTGTGTGTCCCTGGTCACACAGTTGAATCACACTTAGCATATTATGTTTCATATTTTCGACAAGTACGACATTTTCTGCCATGGTGTCTTTGCTTCCAAGCTTGACTGTGCCTTTTCCTATAATTTTGGCTGGGTTATCATTGCCAAATGAGACTGATCCATCTTTTTCTTTCTTTAGTGTTACAAATCTGTCCTTGTGTCCTGTCATGTGCATTGAATAGCCACTGTCAACATACCATTCACTTTTTCTGCTTTGGTCTTGTAGAGCAATCACACATTCTTCAATGTTCAATTTATCCAACTTCCTTTTCCAGATCCTTGACGGTTATTTCATATCACTGTTGAAATCTTGCTTCGGTTCCCTTGGAGGAACAATCATTCTGCAATCTTTGGCTATGTGTCCAAAATTGTTGCATTTGTAGCATTCTACCTCGTTATTTAATGAACCAAAACTGTTATAGTTTCTGTTATAAGCATGAGGCTTTCTGGGATAGTTATTCTTAGAGTAGCCTCCATAGTTGCTTCTGCTCTCTACAATTTATAGCCTTGTGCCCAAAATTATTGCAAGAATAACATAATCCAAGAAATATAGTTTGGTACCTGAGTGTGGGAGATCTCCTAGGTGGTGTAGCTCTTCTGTAATCTTCTTAGCTCTTCTGTAATCTTCTTCTTGAGTCCTCTCCATTGTTGGTTGTTGATTCTGCGTCCCTCTGATTGGATGATATTCTTCTTGGATAATTTTCATTGCTTGAATGTTCTCCTTTGAAGGCTTGCATTCTTCCTTTTTGATGGGACCTTTGATGGCTTCTGCATAACTCTTTTGTTCTGCCTCTTTTCCTGTTGTCATGGAGCTTGAACCCTTCTCAGTATGAGTTTGCTTGTATCCTAGCCCAGACTTGTCGTAGCATGGTCTTTGACTACTAATGATTTCCTCCAGTATTTTGGTGTTGTTTCCAAAGTTCTGTTGGACATCCTATTTCAGCTTCCAAACACTCGTTTATTTTCTCCTTTTCTTCCAACTGATTTTTGAGTGTTTCTTCAATCACTTTTGCTTCTTCCAACTGAACCTTTAGATTTATGATAATTTGCTAGACTTCTTTAGAGTTTTTGTTAGGGTTTTGAGAACCCTCCTTTAGCTTGATCAATTCTTCCTTGAGGGACTTGTTTTTCTTCCTTTCCCTTCTTAGATCACTTAAGGCACTGATTAGTTTTGCCTTAAGATCCACTTCACCTTTTTCTTCATAATCTTCTTTGTCATTTTCAAGGGTTTCTTCTTGAGTTTCCATTGCCATAAAGAGCACTCTTTCTAAGTCACTGCCACTATCATTATCCTCATCAGATGAGGAACTATCTTCTCTTGAGTAGAGACTTTCCTTGAAGAATTTCCTTTTATTTCTTTTCTTGTCTACTTTCTGATATTTTTTTGCTTTCTTGGGAACTTCTTCTTCATTACTATCTAAACTCCTAACATAAGGACATTTAGAAGCAAAATGACCAATTTTATTACAATTAAAGCACTTTAAGGGAAGTTTACCTTTGTATTTGTCAGTGCCTTTCTTCAACCTTATCACAAAGTTGGCTATTTCTTGATCTTCATCTGAATCATCGCTGCAGCTGAAGCTTGACTTTGACTTTTGCTTTATTCTTTCTTGTCTTCTTGGATGCTTTGAAAGCTGCTTCCCTCTTGGATGGATTATCATATTCTGTTCTCATTTCATAAGTTGTAAGTATCCCATGTAGCTTATCCATGCTCAATGTAGCAAGATCTGCTCTTTCTTCTAGGGCTGAAATCTTAGGATCAAATCTCATTGGAAGAGACTTTTAATAACGTTCACTATTTCATCAACTCACAGAAAATAAGCTGCAATATCTTTGTCTTCCTTCATTTTTCAGATGTTCAAATTGACCTCTGTAAGTTTGAAGCTTGCCCCCCTTGACTTTGGCATCTCTTTTGTAAATATTTTGAAGTTTGTCCCAAATTTCTTTTGCAGAGTCGCAATGCATAACCTTGACATATACTGAATCAACCAGGCACTTAGAATATCATTCATAGCCTTCGAATTGTTTTCATAGAGTTTCTTTTCGTCTCTATCTGTTGGGGGAGAGGCATGTGCCTTGTATCCGTTTATTACTGCTTGCCAGACATCAAATCCCCGTGCTTGCAAAAACGTTCTCATCCTTCTGCTCCAGAAAGAATAGTTCTGACCATCAAACATTCGCGTTCCATTCTTAGTGCAATCCATGATCTACCTTCCAGTGGTTAGACTGTTCCTGAAGGACCTGCTCTGATACCAATTGTTGGTATTTTCAGGGATACCGAGAGGGGGGGGGTGTGAATCAGTGTAAACAATTTATCATTTATAATTGCATTCACGATATTTTTGCATTTAAGATATCATAAACAAATAACCACAGAGAGATACACAGTACACACGAATTTTACGTGGAAACCCAAATGGGAGAAACCTACAAAACACTTTTTAATGTATCAGAAGATCACATTCACTGGAAGCACCAACTTCCAAGATTCTCCAACACCAATTGGAAGGAGACACCAACCCCCTGAATTTTCTAGCACCAACTAGGAGGCACCAACCCCCTTGTGAACACCAAACTCACACTTCTCAGGCACCAATCTTCTCGTGTACCACCCAGCCACCCTTATTTCAAAGATTGCAATTATAGTAAAATATCTTCTACAGAAACTTACAAGAATTACCAGAGCACACTCTTGATCAGAACCAATTTTGCAAGGTGAAACTCCTTGCCTTGATAGTTGCAAACATAGACTGCATCACTCTTGATCTGTAGCTTTCATATGCGGCCTTCTTACCTTCACTGGATCACCTTCTTAGCATCTTTGCTGAGTCATCCGCCTATTGCCCAAACTGAACGATATCTGAAACAAGTTCTTCAATCTGCTTCTTTGGCTGAGTTGTATCTGCCTCTGTAACTGTCAATTGATCCTTTCAACAGGCCTGGAACAACACCCAGACTAGCTCTGAAGAATAGCATTAACACAGCCTTTGAGCTTGCACTAAATGACCCTTCATTTGCCTCAGATCTAGCCTTAACTCACTTCAGGTTTGGCCTAAATTTCATCTCAGATTTGGCCTCTAAGATTCACCTCAAACTGTCCTGTAGACTCACATTACATGACTCCTGGAAACCACCTTAGAACAGACATCCAACTCAGTCTTATAGCCTCAGGAAATTCGCCTTACAGCCTCAGAAAGTTTGCCATTACAGCCTCAGAAAGTTTACCTTACAGCCTCAAACTTGTCTGGAACAGATCTCAAGAAATTCATAAAATCTGATTAGAAAACTCACCATGTTCACATGGAATCTGCCTTAGAAAAATCTCAGACCCGTGCCTTAGACCTCCCTTATGCTCCTGAAATTTTCAGCCTCTTAAACCTTTGTTTGCCTCAGAGAACTCACCCTTGCTACCTCAGAGAATTCACTTGATTTTTTTATAATCAGAATGAGGATTCTAGCGCCTTATTTATACTCAACGTGACCCTCCTTTTAGGGCCTCAAATAGGACCGACTTCCACCGCATCATTTTATTTTTAATAAAAATATTCCATCTTTTTGGGCCAACTTCATCAATACTTCATTAAATTTATTTTTAATAATTATTCCAAATGGGGCCGACTTGTACAATGACATCTTCAAGAGGGCATATCTCCTCAACCATGAGGAACCACGTGGCGTGCCACCTACTGTTTGAAACGGCTTGACGAGGACTATCAATCCATGGAGGTTTTGCATGCATTTGCAATGTCCTTCATACTCTTTTTATTCAATCAACTTCAGGCTTCATGACCACACCTATGGGGTTTCTTAACCATATTTTCAGGGCTTCTTGTAGGCTTCTTCAAAGCGTCTTCCCATGAGGGCCATGCTTAGAGCTACGCCATAAGGGGAACACTTTGGAGACTCCTTCAAATAAACCCATCACTTCTAGGGGCTTCTAGAGTTGCTTCAGGGCTTCTTCTAGAATTGACATCAATGATAACCAATTTTCCAACACAGAGTTGAGAGGAGGAGAGGAGGTTGGACAGTTTATTCTTTGACAGTGTTGTAGCAGTTGACCACTCCTTACTCTTCCATTCTCCAGTCCTCACACCACTATGTCCACTGCAAGCAAGGACATCCATGGCAGCTTGTCACTTGTGACTTTGAAGAAGTGGTTCACTTCATGATGTCAACACTCATGAATATAAAACCCCATGCAATACATTACAATGAATAATTGTTATTTATTATTAGTGAATATATTGTATAAGATTGCCTACTTTGATGTTTAAGTCATGCCCTTGGAGAAGGGCTTGGCTTATCATTAATACACATTAATGATTACATAATAATTGTCCTATGAGCAGTCCAACATGATGCCTTAGTACATGATGATGTGTGCGACATTGTGCTAGGGTCGGAGGGAGAACCAATTTCAGGTGGCTCTTTGAGAAGTACCTTCCTTGCTAAGAGGGAGTGTTCATGTTTTTAGCATTGGACAGGTACTTCTACATTGGTTTTGTGTCTAACATGTGGAAGTCGTCATTAATACCTTTCAAGACTTGGGACATTCACTTTATTAAAGTAATTATAAAGTGAATGCCTTTTTATAATTAATTGAGTTTAATTTAAAGAAATGCTTAAGTTTTGGCATTAGTGTATTAAATTAAATCCTAGTCATTGATTTCAAATGTTGGTGAGATCTAATCTCAACCATTGATCACTTTGGAGAGCCAGGGTTTTGGATTTAGGGTAAATTCAACATTATAAAAGGAAACGAAGTTGAGAGGAGTGTTAGAAATAGGGAAAATAATAGAAAAATATACTTTTCAAAATCTGTTAGCTAGATTAGCAAGTACACAGTAGATTTAAATAAAAAACTCTAATCAGAGATGCAAAGAAATACAGTAGATCTGAAACACTACAGTTAGATCTAAATGATAAAATATTTTTGAGTATGCAGAGTAGTAGATCTAAACTAAACAATGATTTATGAGTAAAGCAAACTAGTAGATCTGAACTAAATAATTATTTATGAGTAAAACAAACTAGTAGATCTGAACCAAAAATAATTATAGATCTAGAACATTAAATATTTCTCAGCATTCCAATTAGTAGATCTAAGTTTAAAACAAATAAATCAAACTAAAGTGCAACTGTAACTTACCTCTGAAAATTACCTCTTGTGCAATGAAGGAAGAGCTTGGCACACAAGTGAGATGAACACCTTTGAATTATGCTCAGATAGAGTTATGGGCTCATGGATCAACCACTAAGGGTTAGATCTCTGTCAAAGAGAATATTTTTCCACCATAGAAAAACCCAAAGAAAAGACAAGAACCTCAAACCCTTATCTCAGCCACACACGGAGAGGGATTTGCCAGCTGAAGAAAATGTGACAGCAAATGAAAGGGAGCCTGGAAGTTCCAGATCTGCTCACAAATGTAGACAACAACCTACTATAGAGGGCTAGCAACTCAGAGTGATAGCCACGACCCTCATAGGTTCTTGATCTGTACACAGAATGGGACGACAACCTCTAGATGAGGGTCCACCACTTAGAAGAGGAGTGCGAGGAGGGTCGGTTGCTTGAAAACTGAACAGTGAAGGGTGGCCGACAACTTAGAGTAGGGTAGAACTAATGGAGGGTAGACCTGGCAGCAGCAAGCAACTTAGAAATGGAACAACCCTCAACGCAACACCTAGTCAAACCCTCAACGCAGCATATGGATCACTTTCCAGCACAAAGAATGGAAGCCGAACTAGACAGAAAGGAGGCCACAACACTTAGAATGAAAACTTAGAGCAATCCACCACTTAGTAGAGGAGAGAGTGAGTGAGTGTGGAAGAATAGAGAGGGAGGGGTTCTATTTATAGTTATAGGCTAGGGCTTAGGTTAATAAAATAATAATTAATATAATGACATATTATTTAATATAAATATTAAATTAATGTCATATGTCGTATTAATTAATATTTCTAATTTAATCATCACTAAGCCCTAAAACAAAAATACAAATCCCACTCATACCAAAACTCAAAAACCAAAGGGTGAAGATCAAACAAAGGGTTATGAAGAGCAAAGGGGTTTTCTTAGTGGCAAAACATGTCCATATGATTCTCAAGGTGACCAATTAACTTTATCATCACTGCATAATGGGTACATAACACAATGTGGTCATGCCCATCTTCATAGTCTCTCATAGGTCCTGTGGACTATTTTGGGAGAGAGAAAGAGGATCACACACCAACATATCTTGGTATTACACCAAGGTCTACTTGGTCAAAGACCAGGTTGCCCCAGAACACATCTGGGGTCTTATCCACCAAGGTACAATACTAAGGATCAACCCAAGCTTTAGGCATGGGTTCCTTGGAACACATCCAGGGGCCCTAGACACTTCTAGGGACTTACATCAACCACCAAGGAACACATCCAAGGATCAATCCAAGCTTAGGGCAAGGATTCCCTAGAACACATCCAGGGGCCCTAGAATACATCTAGGGTCTTTACTGCTTGGTCCCAGACCAAGAACCCCAGTCATCTATTGGGGGCCCTCACAAGGGTCTTTTTCCATGACTCTAATTGCTTGGTCCTAGACCAAGAACCCAAGGAGTGTATTGAGGGCCCTAGTCCACAACTAGGGTCTTATGCCATCCTCCAGGAGAATGGCTCTTGCAGCTGCATTAAATTCAACAAGGAGGAGACACACAGAGAGTGAGATAGTGAGATCTCATTGATTGGGTGTAGGACTTTCATCCAAGTGTGGAGGGGCAAGGTATAAGGAAGGGAGCAAGGGACTACAACGGAGTAGTGACCAACAAGATCGAAGGACAGATCTTGAGGTGTGATAAGTTATTTTGTTGTTTTGTACTTTTCCTCAAAGGGGCCATTTTCCCAAGATGGGAGCCTCGATTTCATCATAATTAAATCATCACTGTATTGGTTATCTCTTAGGGGTTTTTCCAGGGGTGTTTACCCATAAATTTTGTGCATGGATTGGTTTTCTGTTGATTGCTTCCATTGATTTATTTATTTAAATCGTTAAAACTCATCCGTATTTTTAATTCAGTAAATCTATAATAATAAGTTTATTACAAGGTATTTGCTATGAAATAAATTACTGGGTGTTGGGTTAGTGAAATTTTAACATCCACCCAATATTTATTAGGCATCGTCTTGTTCTCCATTTTGCATATTGCGATCTCTACTATAATGGAATTTTTTCCTTAAATACTTTATTGTGTTGGAGAGTGTAAGGAGTGGTATATTAATGTTAGATTCCTTCCCTTTTAAACAATTCTACAAATGCATTAGAGAAATACTTTCCTCCATTATTTGTATAGAGGACTTTAACACTACCACCGAACTCCTTTTCAACCATTGATTGTTTTTTTTTAAATTTAGCAACATATATTGATTAAAGGAAATTCACCCACATCTTTGTTGCAAAGTCATCTACAATCAAATATCTCGAATTGGAGATAGAAACAATCCTCATTGGACTAAAAATATCAACATACACCAGAACAAAAAACAAGTTTTTCCCTCTCGGTTTTCACTTCATCAAATGCTGGTGGATGTTGCGTTCCTACAAATTAAGCTTCACCCACACATCCTCCTTTGGTTCATAGATCTAAGGTATATCATATATGCCATGTTTCCTTTGGTCTAGCGAAAGATAATTAAAATTCATGTGACCCTACTGTGGATGCCAAAGGGCATTGTTCTTTGGCCCATCATTGGCTATCAAGTCATGTTCTTTGGTTATTAATTTTCCACTACCTTTAATAGACCTTGGTCATCCACACCAATAACAATAATCTTCTTGCTCCTTTTTCTCTATTACAAAACATTGGCTCCTTGGAAAGTGACATCCAATTGTAGGCTAAGCTTTGTAATCCAATTCACTAAAAGTTAATTCTTTTGCAAACCAAGTACATAGAAAGCATTCATGATCTGCAATGTCTCACTTTTCATTTGATTTGGACATTGCCCTTTCATAAAGTCTTCACTCATCGCCAAGCACCCTAATATCAAATTTTCTTTTGTCATATACAAAATCACTGCACCGATATCTTAGATTAGTAAAATATTTAGAAGCCCTTGAATTGATATATTGGCCTTTTTGTTGAGATCATAAGAAGACTATAGATTTATGATGATGTCGTAAACAAAGCCTAATCCAATCATCAAACTGGTAGATTTGTCACAACACTTGATATAGATGACAAGAAAGATACTTAATATAGATGACAAGAAAGATTTCGCATACCATATATTTGTCTAAGAGAGATAAATTATGGCCAAGAACAATCAACCACACAAATAGACTAAAATATCACTAGTAGAGCAAATTCTTCAGAAATTCCCATAGGCAAAGAATGAATGAATTCACTTGAATGAGATGATGCAAATGAGGAGTGTAATCTTGTATTTAAACACATCGTTTAGGGGTAGGGTGCTAGCCCAAAGAGGGTGACTAGGTTGACCTAGTCAAAAATAGAAAATACAGTAAATGGGTTACCCATGTGTAAGCTCCATAAAACTATTTATTCAATACAATGGATCGACACATGGCCTCAAGTGAAGATTAACCTCATGTTATCAACACCCCCCTTAATTTGATTAGGCAACCATGGAGAGAAGGCATTACAATACATTATGTTTCCCCCTTCATGGAAACTTGCTTACACTGATCTCTGTGCGTAGACTAGTGAAGTTAGGCTTTAGAATAGATTTGGTGAGGATATCGACACATTGATATTTGGAAGGAACAAAGATTGGCACAAGTTGTCCTCGAGCATGGATATGCCAAATGTAATGCATCCAAATCTCAATGTGAGACTTCTGATGATTCATTGGATTGTGAATGCGCTCAATTGTACTTTGATTGTCACAAAATAACGTGGAAGTGTTGAAATATTGTAACTTCGAAGAATATTCTAATTATATTTGAGTTATTATCTTATAGATCAAATCCCCTTTTGTGGATTGATCACGTCGGGTCTTGTATAAGACCAAATCCCCTTTTGTGGATTGGTCAAACCATATTTATATGGTGGTATTTGTGAAGTCGGCCCTTAGGGTTTATAAAGTGGTTTTAACCACTCCTGGAAGAAGTCGGCCCTACAAAATGAAGAGACATGACCCTAGCGCCTCCTCAACTGGTATATATATGTGAGGATGGTGCCTAACGTGTTCACTCACACTCACTCATCTAGTGTGCATCTTTTGAAGGTAGTTGCAGTTGCAGGAGGAAGGAGAAGAGAGGCGCATGCTCAATCCTAGTTTATTCTTGGTGTCTTGGTCTTAGTCTTGTCATTGTATTGGCAATCTATTATTGAGGAAGTTTTTGCTGGGTTTTCTCCCCCATGAGGGTTTCCCAGGATAAAATGTTGCGTACCTTGTGATTGTGTTTCTTTCAGTGATCCTCTTTATGTTGTTGTTTTGGAAATGCATTGAATGCTCATGCAATTTGGAAATAACCTAATAACATCATTAAAACTTAACATGGTATCAGAGCTTGACTGAATAGAGCACCTTTCAGTGGGTATCTAAAAACGCCATTGTTGTCGTACAAGGAAATTAGGGCTTTTTACTGAAGAGGAATTTCTAACCAAAAACCATCTAGGGAAGTGCGCCCTACCCTAGTGCATCTTTTGGCAGCTTGAGCGCACTTTTTCAGTGGCAAGATCCTCCAGAAAGTCAAACCCTAGTTTTGGCTGGTACCAAAAAACCAGAAAACCATGAAACCAGAGCCAGTACTAGAAGTACCAGTCCAAAATTGCGCAGGTCAAGTTTCAAGGGGTAAAACTTGGAATTTTCTGAAACAATCAGCTCCAACAAACTCGCCTCAGGCCAACGCATCTAATCCTTGGATCAAAATTCAAAATTTGAAGTTTGAGAAATTAGGGTTTTTCTCATAAAACCCTAAGTTGCAATTGGAGTACCAGTGGCAGGGAAAGTTTTTGTGAAATATTGGGACTATTGTTTTATTGTCCTAGTGTGCCTTATTGTCAAAGGTATGTATCTACATGTATGTATTATTATTCTAAAGAGTATTTGCAGGAGAAAGGATCTTTTAACAATCATAGATCCAGAAGGATCTTAGATCCAACACATTTAGAGGAATAATGCACCCCAGGTTTGATTATTTTGATATGCATCTATTTGTTATGACATTATTTTGATTTTATAAACATCTAGGTTGTATGTTGAAGCTATGACCATCATACTAACCATTGGTCAAAATTAAAGTCAAGGTGTTAGATTGATTAAAGTTGAGATTATAGAGTTTATTCTAACTCAGATTTCTGTCAAGATAGCATATTGTCTTAGTACAGAGGACAGGTTGAAGAAAATATTTGTCATCTTGAATGAAGGAGACTCAGAAGAAAAACAACACACTCATTCTTGAGGACAAGACTCTAGGTTCCAGGTTTGATTGATTAAATTGATAAGATTCAAAGTTACACATATTAAGTTTGATAACTGCTAAACACTATAGTTGTGATAGCAATCTTTGAAAAGTTTTATTATTGAATACTTGGGAGCATGTGAGCACTATTGAGATAAATGCTTATTGTAATCATTTACTAGATATAACTAACATCTCCTCTAGGAGAAGCTTCTTGTTTTGTTTCCAGGTTACCATGGAGGAATGATTGATCACAACACTAGAAGAGTGTTTCTCGCATTTCTTATTATTGTATTTCTTACTTTTTACCCCTGTTTCAAGCAGGTCACAAGTGATAGCTCTAAAGGAGCTATTGTGACGATTGTTCTTGCTACTGTTTTATTATTATTATAAATAGTATTATTCTTGTCTGTTGTTTCTCCCTTGTTGTTCTTGTTCCGGGAAGGTCACAGGTGATAACCCTAGAAGCTATAGTGACGGTTGCAGGAGACAACATATTAGATGAGACATGGAGTAGACTATCCAAGTTGTATACATGACCGAATACATCCATTTACGAAAGAAGATGAAGAAGAAGCTACTTTTGAGATACAAAGTATCTCATATGGAGATTGATTGTAAGGAGCAGAAGGCTCCAAAGATGACCCGAACAATATAATAGAACTCACAGTAGACTTGGTCAAAGGATAATGAAGCCACCTTGACAGGAAGCAAAATTCGTTTGAAGTCTGACTCAACTTTTCATATTAAGACTTGGTATTCAACACTAAGTATATCCTGTAGAGACTATGAAGTTTTTGTAGACTCGAAAGTAATCAAGACTCAGAGTAAGCTTGATCTCAGAAAAGATCAGATGAAGAGACATCTTCCAGGACTGGCAGACATATGCCATGAGTTGAGAAGATTAGATCATAGCTTTAGAGACCTCTAAGAGACATGAAATCTCCTGGGAAGATTCCCTTGTTTCAGTAACAGAGAAGGAAGCTAGTCATAAGGACTGTGATATGGATTTTTCTTAAGACTAGAAAGGAAGTCAGTGGTGACTTCTAAGATTGATCTAACAGATCAAGCATGTTGCAGATAATAGTATAAAGATGTACAAAGCCTAATTTGTGTCCAGAGGATTCTCCCAGTGAGAGGGAGAAGACTACGAGACACTTGCTCCAGTAATCTAAGAAATAGTTTCAGTATTCATGAAGACAACCAGAACAACCATGATTCTGATATAGTATGAGATTCAGGGGGAGCTGTCCCTGTATTTGAGATTGAGTTACCTCCATGAAAGAAGAAAAACTACCTTCAGTATCAGTAATTGAGCCACTCTCAGTTTCAGATGAAGTTGTTGCCATGATAGAATAGAGGAACTCTCTCAGAGTTCAACTACTACAGTGATTCTCAGCATCAGAGAAGCTGCAGGTGCGGAGTCCCAGTCCCAGAGGAACAGTTGCAAAAAGAGCAGAGGACATACTCTCAAGCAGTGAGACAAATAGTGCTTTGCAGAAAGCACATAAAGCTAGCACATGATTGTGCAGATTAAGTTGTAGCTGAACAAATGTACTAGGATTGGTACAATGTGATGTGAAAATTTGGTTTCAAAGTACAGGATAGGAAGACTCATGTCTGCAAGTTGAAGCAAGCTCCAAGAGCTTGGTATGGCAAGATTGATAATTTTCTAATAAGCTTGGGCTTTACTAAGAGTAAAGTTGATCCCAAACTTTACTTCAAGATTGAGAATGATGGACCAGTTATATTGCTGCTATATGTGGATGACTTATTCTTGACTGGAGAAGAAAAGCTCATCACATATTGCAAGAAGAAGCTCGCTGTAGAGTTTGAGATGAAAGACCTAGGCCCGATGCATTATTTCTTAGGTCTTGAAGTTTGGCAGAGCCCAAAGAAGATCTTCCTTAACCAAGGGAAGTGTGCAGTTGAAATACCGAAGAGATTTGACATGTTGGAATGTAAAAGTCATGAATACACCCATGGAAACGAATTTGAAGCTCCTGGTTGATACTTCGTCAGAATTGGTTGATGCTACTCTATACAAACAGATTATTGAATCGTTGATGTATCTGACGAATACCAGGCTCTAGATATATGCTTTGTTGTGAACACCTTGAGTCGGTATTTGGTAGAGCCCATACATGTTCACCTTGTAGCTACAAAGCATGTGATGAGATACCTTAAGGGTACGTTGGATTATGGTCTCTGTTATACTAGAGATCATGACTTCAAATTGTATGTTTATACTGATTCAGATTGGGCTGGAAGTGCTTCTGATAGAAAGAGCACTTCAGGATGTTGTTTCAGTCTGAGGTCAACCATGACTTCATGGCAAAGCAGGAAGCAATCTAGTATTTCTCTCAGCACGACAGAAGTGGAATACATTGCAGCATGTTCCGCTAGTTGTGAAGCCATATGGCTTCGAAAGTTGTTGACAGGTTTGTTCGATCTGGAGATTGTTAAGCCCTAAATAGTGGCACATTACCCCTTAATTGGGGCATATTACATTAGTAATGTTATTTTATTTATGTCGGCTTGGGTTCGTTAGTTGTAATTGTACTCCTATATATACCAAGGAGACATTTTCATTTGGAATCATCTTGTATTTGGACATTTATGTGGTGTATAAGGAGGTTGCCTCCTCAAAGAGGCCTATTATCTGAAATTCTCTCTTTTTCAAGGCGTTGAGTACTTATTCTGAGGTTTTTCTATGCTATATTGATATTTGGTTCTTAACATATGGTATCAGAGCTCAAGGTTTTGGGGTTTCGCTACTACATCTGAGACACCTTGGCATTTTTGATATAACTTTATTTCTACGACGTTTCAGAAGGAACCCCTTGGAGGATATTTATTAGACGGATCAAGGTACGTTGGGTTCAAATTTAAGCTCATGAGGCCTTATACTTTAGGGGATACAACCTATGTAAGTTATGGTTATGGAATCATCTTGAATTGAGTCATTGCAGAATTTTCACTATAATTTTTTTTTTGTAACGTTTCAGACCCTGAAATTCGAAGAATATTCACAGAAATTATTAAGGTATTTGTGATAAAAATTTCAGCTTTCGGGTCATCTTACATTTGTAGATACACCCTGTGGAAGATAGGGTATCTGACTAGTCCTATTGACTACTCTCAAGCAGGTTTTCCGGGTAAAACAATCATAAATTCTTCCTAGAGTATCCAAATTGAGTGAGACCAGTTGCATTGGATAGCGGACAAACTATAGTATTTTTTGTACAATTTTCATAATTGTATATCAATTATTTTGTGCGGGGCATGCTATACAAGTGACATCTCTTGGAAAGGCCAAAAATCAACAAGATGTGGGGAAGTTACCATAAATTCCACTTGGCACATCCAATTTTGATTAGACCTATGGCATTGTAGAGAAGAAATATCAGAGAACTACAAAAAATAAATTTTCATACCCAGAAGGGTCGAAATTTTGGAGATACAGTAGAAGAAAGATTGTCTAGCAGAACCACCTCAAAATCAAGGTTTAAAAGTGATACTTGGCCAACATGCCACCAAAAAAGGGAACTTCTACACCAAAATAAGCCTCCAGACAGTTCTACTTGGACTCTTGATGAAGGTGAAGAGATGCGTAGGGGCATAAATGATTTACAAAAGAAGACAATGACAAAATATGAACTGCAAGGGATGATGGATGGTTTAAAAAGGGAGATCATGGAAGGTTTGAAAAATTTCCTAATAGAGAGGACATCTGAAAGTGAAAATGTATCCCGAGAAATTCATGATGAGGACACAAGGATCAAGAATGGAGAAACTCCAACTTTGGGTTGAAGACCAACCACGTTCCTAAGATTGATATGAGGAAGTTTGATGGCAAGGACCCAATGATGTGCCACATACATAGAAGGGTACGAATTGCTTCTTTATATTTAGAACCCAATCAATTTATGTGGTATCAATGGCTTTGTTCTCGCAAATCACTCGTCACTTTGACAATTTTCACTGAAGAAATGATAGCATACTATGAGGATACAAGGAGCAATACCTTCTTTAGCTAACTGATAAATCTCAAGCAAAAGGGTTCAATTACATAGCACATTGAGAACTTCCAAAGATTGAATATAAAGGTAACATATATTCTAGATGAGCACTTAATTGATGTATTCATAGGAACTTTAAGGGATAACATTCAACGTGAGGTTCGCCTTTAGGAACCCAAATCATTGGAGAATGCATTTAGGGTGGCAAGAAATGTTGAAAGTAAAAATATGGCTATGGTTACTAGAAGGACCACTCCTAACATCTATCGAGAGAATAATGCTCCTTCTTCTAAAACACCTCAACCTACAAGGTTGACACCTCAACAATTGGAGGAAAGAAAAACAAAAGGTTTATGCTTTAATTGTGACAACAAGTACAGTAAGCGACATAAGTGTGGTGAGAAGAAATTATTCTACATAGATTGTGAAGAGGAGGAAGAAGAAGAAGAAGAAGAACAAGAACCAACTCAAGATGAAAACGAAGAAGCGATTTCTTCTGAAGAGTTGACTCCCACGATATCATGTAATGCATTGCCTGTAATTAACACTCCTCAAACCCTCAATATCGAAGGATATATCAAAAAGAAAAAGGTAATAGTCCTAATTGATTCTGGTAGTACTCATAATTTCATTCACTATAAATTAGTCAAAGCTCTCAATTGCTTTATATATCCAGCGCCAAAGTTTCAAGTAATGATTGCAGATGGAGGAACTATTAATTGCCAAGGAAAATGCAATAAGATCAATCTTACTATTGGAGAATATGTAATGAATAGTCCAGTGATTGCTATACCCATGGGTGGTGCTGATGTCGTACTAGGAATCCAATGGTTACAATCATTAGGAACAATGGCTTTTAATTTTCAAGAACTTTTCATGAAATTTTCTTTGGAAGGAAAATAAATTGAGTTAAGAGGTATCACAGGGAAGCCTAGTAAGGTGATAAGCTCTAATGGCATGACAAAATTATTGAAAAAGGGGCATCAAGGTGTAATTGCACAACTATGCTCACTAGATGTTCAAACATCTAAGCTATCTATTCCCCTATATCTCCAAGGGATCATTGATAAGCATTCCAAAGTAATTGAAGATATTCCCAAAGGTCTTCCACCCACTCAAAATCATGATCATGTTATTCACCTAATTTTTGGGAGTTTTCCTCCTAACATCAGGCTGTACATATACCCTTATGCCTAGAAGAGTGAAATTGAGTCTATGGTTGACGAAATGTTAGAGGCTGGCATTATTAGACCTAACCAAAGTTCTTACTCTGCACCGGTGGTAATGGTACTCAAGAAAGATGGCTCATGGTGTATGTGTCCAGATTATAGAGAGCTCAACAAGATCACTACTAAAGATAAGTTTCCTATTCTCGTCATTGATGAATTGTTAGATGAACTACATGGAGCAATCTATTTCACAAAGTTGGATCTCCATTCAGGGTATCATCAGATTAGAATGAAGGAAGAAGATATCCCAAAAACAACATTCCGAACTCATGAAGGCCATTATGAATTTTTGGTCCCACCTTCCACATTCCAAGGGTTGATGAATTCCATTTTCAAGCCCTTCCTTTGAAAATTTGTGTTAGTATTTTTTGATGATATACTAATCTATAGCAAGTCTTGGGAGGATCATGTGCGACATGTTGACAAGGTGCTACAACTACTAAAGGAGCAACAACTATATGCAAAACCATCCAAATGTTTCTTTGGGGTGAAGGAGGTAGAGTATTTGGGTCATGTTGTATCTCATGAAGGTGTCAAGGTAGACCCTAACAAGATTAAGGCCATGATGGACTGGTAGATTCTCAAAACATTGAAGTATCTTAGAGGATTTTTGGGTTTGACAGGTTACTACCTCAAGTTTTTTCGGCATTATGGAAGAATAACAACACCTTTAACGACACTAACTAAGAAGGAAGCATTTTCATGGACTCCAGAGGCAACTAAAGCTTTTGAACAACTTAAAGAGGTGATGTGCAAAGCTCCTGTCTTGACCACTCCAGACTTCACAAAAACCTTTATTGTGGAATGTGATGCCTTGGGAAATGGAATTGGTGTTGTCCTAATGCAAGAAGGAAGGCCCCTGGCTTTTGAAAGTTGACCACTCAAGGGAAAGGACTTACACAAACCCATTTATGAGAAGGAAATGATGACAATACTACATGCATTAAAGAAATGGTGCCCTTACCTAATAGGTAGGCACTTCAAGGTCAAAACAGATCATGATAGTCTTAAATACTTCTTGGAACAAAGACTATCTTCAGAAGAACAACAAAAATGGGTGACCAAGATATTGGGTTATGATTTTGAAATCGTCTATAAAAAAGGGAAGCAAAATGTTGTGGCAGATGCACTCTCAAGAAAGGATGAAGATGTTGAGGCCTTTCTTTGTGCTATCTCGATCATCCAACCTGATTGGATAATAGAAGCAAGGGATGAATGGAAGAATGACGAAAACGTGTGGACTCTCATTCAAAGGTTGCAGCAGGATTCCAGTGCATCAGATACATTTACATGGAAAAATGATTCACTATGGTACAAAGATCACTTATATTTATGTAAGAACTCCCAACTCAAACAAAAGGTACTATTGGAATTGCACACCTCTTCCGTAGGAGGGCACTCAGGATTTTTGAAGACCTAACATAGGGTCAAGAAGGATTTTATTTTGGGATGGGCTTAAAACTGATGTTCAAAGGTTAGTGGCAGAATGTTTGGTTTGCCAACAAAATAAGGTGAAAACAATTAAGACCCCAGGTCTTTTACAACCATTAGCCATCCCAAGTCATTGCTGGGAGGAGGTTTCCATGGATTTCATCATAGGGTTACCGAACTCTGAAGGAAAGAGTGTCATCATGATGATTGTTGATAGACTGACCAAGTACACACACTTTTGTGCACTCTCTCAACCCTTCAAAGCCAGTACAGTTGCCACCACATTCATGGAGACAGTTCAAAAGCTACATGGAAGCCCAAAGATTATTGTAAGTGACAGAGATCCCATCTTCACTGGACATTTTTGGACAAAATTATTTTCTTGTTTGGGTACTCAATTGGCTCATAGCTCATCCTATCATCCTCAATTTGATGGACAAACCGAGATAGTGAAGAAATGTTTGGAAGGCTACCTTCGTTACTTTGTCTTTGATAAACAAACACAATGGTTCAAATGGTTACCCTTGGTAGAATGGTGGTATAACACTTCCTTTGATATTGCAACAGAAATGACACCATTTATGGCACTCTATGGATACCACCCTCCTTCCATCACCTCTTCTCTAAAAGAAAAATCTAAGGTTCAAGCAGTGGAAGACCACAACGAGCACCAACAAGAAGTTTTCCAAATCTTAAAGGACAACTTGGCCATGGCACAAAATCACATGAAACAACAAGTAGATCAACATCGTAGTGAAAGAAGTTTTGAAGTAGGGGATTGGGTGTTTTTAAGACTACAACCATACAAACATATGTCCCTCAAGCAAGCCAAGAAGGATAATAAAGTATCACCATAGTACTATGGCCCTTATAAGGTGTTGCAAAAGATTGGTACTACGACATACAAATTGGAGTTGCCTGCATCTTCAGGAGTACACCCAGTTTTCCATGTTTCATGCTTAAAGAAGGTTATATGTGACAAGATCCCAGTTCAAACTATATTGCTAGAACTTGACGAGGAAGGAATAATCATATTGGAGCTTGAAGCCATCACTGACACAAGAATTCGCCAGCTGAGGAATAGATCCATTTCAGAGCATCTCATTAAACAGAGGAAACTACCGGTTGAAGATTCCACTTGGGAAGATGAGTCTTTTATACAGAAGCATCCAAAGTTACTCAAACGTTGTAGACAACACTTGTCTCAAGGGGAGGGGCATGTTAAGCCCTAAATAGTGACACATTACTCCTTAATTGTGGCATATTACATTAGTAATGTTATTTTATTTATGTCAGCTTGGGTCCATTAGTTGTAATTGTATCTCCTAGTCTCCTATATATACCAAGGAGACATTTTCATTTGGAATCATCTTGTATTTGGACATTTATGTGGTGTATAAGGAGGTTGCCCCCTCGAAGAGGCTTATTATCTGAAATTCTCTCTTTTTCAAGGCGTTGAGTACTTATTCTGAGGTTTTTCTATGCTATATTGATATTTGGTTCTTAACAGAGATGGAAGCCACTGTGATTCTAGGTGATAACCAGAGTTATATAAAGATGACAGAGAACCCAATGTTCCATGATAAGTCGAAGCACATAGAGATACGATATCACTCCATTTGTGATATGGTGCAGAGGGGAGCTGTAAAGCTCCAATATGTTGGCACAAATGAGCAGATTGCAGATGTGTTGACCAAGCCTCTGTCTCGTGTGAAGTTTAAGTACTTTCGAGACAAGCTTGGTGTTGTCCGAAAGGACCTTCCTCGAATGGGGGAGTGATGCTGATGATACTATGGTATCCTAACCAACAACAGGTAGCTCTGTTAGGATTTTATATCCTAGGGGATTAATCATCCCTGGGCAGATCTCGAAGGTCCGGTAAGGACGGTCTGTCAGAGTAACTGTGCATGTATATGCCAACTATGTTCAGTAGTGGTAGCTCTGTTAGGATTTTATATCCTAGGGAATCTTATGATTCCTGGGCCGATCCCGAAGGTTCGGTAAGGACGGTCTGTCAAAGTACCACGTGGTAGCTTGTTAGGATTTATATCTTAGGGAATCTTATGATTCCCGGGTAAATCCCGAAGGTTCAGTAAGGACGGTTTGTCAGAGTATCACAAAATGTTGTTGTTGCACCTGCCTCATTCTATTGCCATATGTTGATGATGTTGTTGTCTCAGCCTCATGCTGATGATGTTGTTGTCTCAGCCTCGTGCTGTTGATGTTGTTGTTCTAGCCTCGTGCTGTTGATGATGTTGTTCCAGCCTCGTGTTGTTGATTATGTTGTTCTAGCTTCGTGCTATTGATGTTGATGTTTCAGCTTCATGCTGCTGTTGATGATGATGATATTACTTTAGCCTCATGCTGATGAGGATGAAGATGTTATTTCAGTTTCATGTTGATGATGATGATGTTACTTTAGCCTCATGCTGATGAGGATGATGATGATGTTATTCCAACTTCATGCTGATGATGACGACGATACTACTCCAAGGTCCATGCTGTGGATGATGATATTGATGATGAGAAAAACTTTTGATGATTTGTAGATGTGCCAATTAGTGTTCCAGATGCTGATGATGATGCTGCCCGTCTCTTTCTCTTGATGATGTTGTATTGGGTCATGTCAATAGAATACCCTTCTCGTTAAGGGGGAGTGTTGAAATATTGTAACTTCGAAGAATATTCTAATTATATTTGAGTTATTATCTTATAGATCAAATCCCCTTTTGTGGATTGATCATGTCGAGTCTTGTATAAGACCAAATCCCCTTTTGTGGATTGGTCAAACCATATTTATAAGGTGGTATTCGTGAAGTCGGCCCCTAGGGTTTATAAAGTGGTTTTAACCACTCCTGGAAGAAGTCGGACCTACTAAGTGAAGAGATATGACCCTAGTGCCTCCTCAACTAGTATATATATGTGAGGATGGCACCTCACTTGTTCACTCTCACACTCACTCATCTAGTGTGCAGCTTTTGAAGGCAGTTGCAGGAGAAGGAGAAGAGAGGCGCATGCTCAGTCCTAGTTTATTCTTGGTGTCTTGGTCTTAGTCTTGGCAATCTATTATTGAGGAAGTTTTTGCTGGGTTTTCTCCCCCATGAGGGTTTCCCAGGATAAAATGTTGTGTGCCTTGTGATTGTGTTTCTTTCAGTGATCCTCTTTATGCTGTTGTTTTGGCAATGCATTGAATGCTCATGTAATTTGGAAATAACCTAATATCAACACTAAAACTTAATAGGAAGGAGGTCGTTGAGTGAGACATAGTTGATCAAGCATCATTTGTATCTAGGCAGGATGCTTCCCTATATGAGTTGCACTATCATATTTGACTTTAGTGGAGGAGAGACCCACACGTTGTTGCTTCTTGGAACACTAATAGAACCAAAAGAGAACAAGTATCTCGAGGTAGAGCATTGCTTGTGAAGATCATTTGGTCAATGGGTTTAAAAAAACCAAGGAGTTGGATGTCAACACTAAAGTAGAGGATGACCATGTGAGGGGTGTGCCCTTAAGATAGCACAAGATGTGCTTAATTGCTTACCAGTGACTCCCATGAGGTTCTTGAATGTAGCGAGAATGCATACTAATTGTAAAGGAGATATTAGGTCGAGAATGTGTAAGTTAAAGTAGATTGTCGATCCAAAGATTGATAGAGTGGTGCATCAAATACGAGAAAAGGGCACTTGGCCTAGAACTTCATCTTTGAAGTAATTGGACTAGTCATAGTTTTCAATCTTCCATCCTGAAATGCTCAAAAGATCCATGGTGTACTTTAAGAAAGGGAAATCTTGATTATGAGCAAAGGTCTAAGAAATTTGAAGTCCCACAAAAGAACAAAACAACCCTAAATCAATAAAATCTCAAAAGAGTCCTTAAGTTGTTGCATCGTGTCATTGATCTTGTATTTGGAATGACTGGTGAAAAGTAGATCATCGACATATAGCACAATGATGAGAGTTTTTCCATCTTGATGGCGGATATAGAGATCATGCTCAACCTCGCAATGAGTGAAGCCACAACTGATAAAGAAATTTTGAATCTTCTTATTCTAAGTGCAAGGTGCTATTTTAGGATCGTATAAAAATTTCTTGAGTTTACAAACCAAGGGAACATGACAATTCTGTACAAACCCCGATGGTTGTTGCATATAAAGCACTCTTGATATGGGCTTATGAAATAAGGGGCTTCTGTTGTTGCTCCAATTCTCCTTTAGGAGGAAGGAGTAGACGAGTATCTTGAAGAGTAGATATAGCCCACTTAGGCATTGGTTGTGACCTTGTCGGAGGAAGGGCAGAAGCAGAGGGATTTGTAGTAACATTGTTCTTAACTAGTAAGAGAGTAGATGGAGCAACCAGAGTAGAATAGAATTTAGGGTAAGTAGTACCAAACAAGTCCTCAACATGAGCCTCATCATGGGGTCACTGTGGAGGGGGTGCATGAAGCACTCAAAGAGGGGGATCATTATCATGTCATAAAAAAGAGAGTTCCATATAGACAACTCGAGACAAATATTTTGCAATAAGTATGGGATGGGATCTTGGCAGACCATGTGAAAGAACCTCATCAAAGACAACATCCCTCCTTTCATTCACCTTGTTTGTGGAAGGATCATATAGGTGATATGCCTTGGATGTTTCAGTATAGCCCACTAAAGTGCAATGTTGACTTGTAGGCTGCAACTTGTTTCACTTTTCTTAAGGGGATATGGGCCCATTCACATGATCCAAAGATTTTCAAATGCAAAACTTAAGGTTTGTAACCTTATCTTTTCTCGAAGGAGTTATATTATGAACATCTTGAGTAGGGTCTTGATTGATGATATGAGTTGCACAAAACCTTGCTTTTCCCATAATTTAAGCTTCATCTATTGAGAATGCAACGTACAGTGAGCCATTTCCACAATATCTCTAGTCCTTCAATGCACTACTTCAACTTGTTGAGGGATTGGCTTCTGTCAAGCAATGCCATGAGATGTGAGAAATGAATGAAAGTCCTTATCAAAACGTTCATCTTCTTGACCAGTCTTGTCAGATTTGATCCTATGATTGGTGTCCTTTTGTGTTAGCTTTTGGGATAGCCCGGACATGTACTTCTGCATTAGTGGTGCCTCGCATTCGAAGGTGTTTGAGCGACACTCTCTAGATTGTTAAAGTGGCTTTTATGTAATGAATAAAGTGAGTTTTGTAAGGTTGAGTGACTTAAGTGATTTAAGTTGTCTCAACGAAAGATTAAGTCGTGACTGTTAGATTGTGAGATCCAAGATCTAATCTTGGCCATTGAGATCTAGGGTTAGGGTTTTAGTCATTAGGGGATTATAAAAGCAGATCTAAGGAGAATGAGAGGCACACAATGAGTGCATAGGAGCAAGAGGTTGTCTTGCTCATGTACTTGTGTCTAAGTAGGCAAGGCTGAGGAAGTGTGAAGGACAACAAGAGAGGTAGCAACCAAGTGGGCTAGGCTATCTTTTGTAGCATTGTCTTCCTCTGATGGGCCATTATCCCAGGAGGGGAGCCTAAGATTTTTAACAACAAATTCAAACTCAGAACTGGTTTTCCCACAAGGGTTTTTCCAGGGGTGTTAATCGGAAATCTCGTGTGCAATGTGTTTGGTTTCTGTTTTACGCTTTCACTTATTTTTTCATTGAGTAACCTAGCTGTGTTGTAGTTCAGTAAATTTATTTTGCTCGGAGTTAACTGTCGTGTGCTAGGTTAGCATAATTCAACATTTTGCACCATGGATTTAAATTCCTTGAATTTCTCAAAGTCTTCACCTTTAGATTGAATGGTATATATCTAATGAAGTGGGAGAAATCATCAATGAAAATGAGTAGATATTTAACCCCACCATGCGAAGGAGCGGTCATATGTCTCCAAATATCACTATGAACCAGCTCAAGAGGAAGAGAGGCTTGCCTTGCTAAATCATTAGGAAATGACTATTGATGGCGTTCTCCCACCATACATCCTTCATAAACACCATTGAAGTGGGAGAAATCATCAATGAAAATGAGTAGATATTTAGCCCACCATGTGAAGGAGCGGTCATATGTCTCCGAATATCACTATGAACCAACTCAAGAGGAAGAGAGGCTTGCCTTGCTAAATCATTAGGAAATGACTATTGATGGTGTTCTCCCACCATACATCCTTCATTAACACCATTGGTTGGTTTAATATGTGGAAGGTTGTCTGCCATCCTTAGATGACTCATATGATGCAAGGTCCTAAACTTGGTACAAGCGTTGATGCCATAGTTTGTTGGTGTTGTTGGCATTGGAAACCAGCATAGTGAATCCACTTTGTTTTGAAGGAGATGAAGATTTCCCAAACTTGTATGTATGATCAGATTCATTACAGTAGTTGGAACAACGACTTTAAAATCATCATTCATGTCCCCTTGTTAACCCATTGATTTGGCCAAAACCCCGACTTTTTGTTGTTGTGAGTGATACAATATGGGGAAAATAGATTTGGTCCTATTCGTGGAACATGAAGAGCTTCTTCAAACTTTATGTTGTCGATAAGCACATCGCCACCAAACTTTGCGTTGTTGATAAGGACATCGCCACATTTGGAAATTCGTAGGGGTGAGTCATTATCAATAACAACTTCGTCTCCATTATATTTCTGTTGATATTTAGAGAGTAAGCGTATGTGTTTTGTCATATGCCTTGGGGATCTAGAGTTGGCAACCCATTCTTATGAAGAAGTGGAGGACCAATATGCTCTGTGAGAGTACATTAAGCTTCGCTACCTTTATGGATTGAGATTACAAATCATGATATGGTCATTGCCCTAAAAAAATATGTAGTGCTTTCACTAAAAGGAGAGAAAAGGAAGTGCGTTGCTATAAAAAACTATAGTATTTTTTGCTGAAAGGAGAGAAAAGGGAGTGTGTTGCCCTATAAGAAAGGCACAAATTTGCAGAAATCCCCTTATATTTGCTGAAAAATGAAAAAACTGCTCAAAAAAGGGATGTTGCTGGTGAAAGAGAGGGCAAAATACCCTAGAAAACAATTGTTGTCCTAGAAAAGTGTGGAAAACTTTTATTGATATAGATTTTTCTTTTTCGAAAATGGAATAGAGTAGGAGATCACATTAGCTCTAAATATCGTATTGAGATCATAAGAAGACAATAGATCTATGGTGATCTCTTCAACAAACCCTAATCCAATCATCAAAGTAGTAGATTTATAGCAACACTTAATATATAGATCACATGAAATATGTTCACATACCATGTCTTTATCCAAGAACAATCAACCACACAAATAGAGTGAAATACCAAAAGTAGAGTGAATTCTTTAGAAGTGCCCTTAGGCAAAAAATGAACGAATTCACTTGAATGAGATGATGCAAATGAGGACTGCAACCTTTTATTTATACAAATCTTTTAGGGGTAGGGTGCTAATCCCAAAAGGGTGACTAGGCCTACAAACTCCATAAACTATTTATTCCATGCAATGATTGACATGTGGCTTCAAGTGAAGATTAACGACATAATCTCAACACTTTGGTCTTACCACCTTTTGCACCCTTGTTTCTTTCTATTAATGCATGTAACTTTTCCACTTTATGCTCAACTACATTGCCTTGATCTTTTTTGTATTATTGTCCTTTCTGGATTGTGGCCCTAGGTTGTGTTATTCATCTCACCACTATTTTTGACACACTTTAGTCACAAGGTCCCTCCTTCCACATTAAAAGCACTTTATTACTTGTCTGTATTTGTTCGTGCTTGAAGCTTTGTTGCCCTCAATTAGTGTGCCATTCTTTTCCTTGCCCTTGAACTTCATTGTAAGAGCCATCTTTGAAGATCCTCTACCACAACCATTGTCAAATTGCTTTTTTGATATTTAATTTTGAAGCATTGCTTTCCTACTCAAAAGTAAGTTTAGTAGACTTTGATCTAACATTCGATGCCTCAAACAAAATTTTCAAAAGATGATGGAAGTCTCTTCAATGTAATAGTGACCAAGTCTTCTCTGTCCACTTTTCTACCAATGGCTAGCAATTGAGATTTTGTATTTTTTATTTTTAGCATGTGTTCTTGAAGTGAGTCTCCTTCTACCATATTGAAAATAACATATTTTAAAGAAAGAATGATCTACTTTTATTTGATGTCTCATGTAACTCACATAATTACATGTAGATTGTATGGTCATCCTCACCAAGATGCACTTCTAACCTCATTTCATCAAGAACTGATACTTTGATAAACATTTATGGCTTCTCGGTTCTTAGCATCGAATGCATGTTGCTCTCCCTTTCTCGTCATTAGGGTCTCTCACCACTTTTCATATGACCACTCCTAACATACATTATGTTGAAAAATAACAATTATCCTTTGTTTCCAAGTACTAAATTTATGCCCATTAAACTATTGGCTACATTCTAGCATTATATTCAATAAAATAGCCATTTAAAACAAAATTATGAACGGACAAGCAATATGAAGAAAGCAAAAAAATACAAAAAATTCAGCCTCAAAATAAGTTACTTGTGTTATGTTGTCCAACCTCTTGTTTGCCATTATAACTCATCACATTTGACTGGTGTTTCAGCTTTTAGTTAAACACAACATTATTGCTGAAATTACGTCCAAACTTTCATAAAACAAAACTATAGTTTTTGACTTTTACTTAACATTCACCCATTGGGATCATTGCATATAAAAAAGAAAACAAGTTAATTGAGTTAACCCTTGTGTTAGCACTTGTTGCAACTATATTTATAACTCATCAACTCACTGACTCGAGCGTAGATTTGTCTATTGTCTCTACGACATACGTGTGCACTACTTTGATCTTGTCTCTCTGTGCACTGGGTTGTTTTGACTCTATAACAAGGATTGTTTCTTCTTGGTTTATCTGACGATTACATTTCAACTTAGTGTACCTTTACATGGCTCTATAGAATCCCTACCTCTCGTGGCCCTTTTACATTGCAATTATTGCAGGCTTAGATTGTGAGGCTCACAACCCTACTCACAACCTTTGCATCTAGGTTTGTGTAGTGTGGTGTTGCTACTCTTGTTGTCACTATTTGCAGCATCTATGGATTCTTTTTTCCATGCACACACACACTTTCATTCCTCGCATGAATATTCTTCTACGATCCTTTGAACAGAGCGTGTTTTCCATAGTGTATACAAACTTTCTCTCGTTAATTATTTGATTATATATATATATATATTGCCATAAAAAATTACCTGTTATGTGTTAGCTTGCCCTTTCTTGTGCAAGTGTGCCTTTTGCTTACACATTTCTACTCAACATCGATTTGCATGTCACAATGCCTTGGTTCCTTCTCTATGTCTTGCAACACCTTGGATCCTCTATTGCTCCCTAGATCCTCGTGTCCATGGCTATGATATCGTGTCACAAAAACCACACATATGTTGGCATAAAATACAAGGCAAAATAAAAGAGAGAAAATGTACTTGGATGATTTATTCCATGGTGTAATGTCTCAATACGTAGATGTATGTTATGTAACTCTCAAAGTACCAAATGACATAATTAAATAACCATTGTATTATGTCATGAGACCTAAATTATAAATATACCCAAATAATCAATATGATCTATCTAACATGGTTTGATTGGAAGGTAAGTTGTCTTAGATTTGGTTAGATGCCAACCTTACTTGGTCATGACATGTCTTAGTTGAGATCAAGAAGCTCTTGAAATGTCTTAGCTTTTGTTAAAAGGCTTGGATTGGTCCCTTCTTGTGAGCATTAAGGTTGGTTAGTCTTCAAAGGTAGGTCTTACTTGATTGAGCTTTCCCTCGGTAATGTCTAAAAAGGTCAACTTTTTGTTAGAAGGGTTGGTTTTTGTCTTACTTGAGCTAGAATGCCAGGGATGAGCTTACCTTCTAGCTTAGATAAGGTACACCTTACCTTCTAGTGGAGGTAGGTGAGGATCCCAACTCAAGAGACTATAGTTATTACTTTGCACTAGCAGAGGGCATTGCCTACTAGTTTTGGAAATTTGCTTTTTTTCATTATTCATGCCATGGTCTATTATCCTTGGTGTTTAGAGTCTAGATCGTGGAGTTGGTACACATAAACTATGATTATTTTGTACAACGTAGAATAAACTAATGCAATCAAAATTGATGGGTTTAAACTAAGTTGGTTGGTTTTTAGCCATTTTTAGGGAAAAACTACATAGGGCAGGCTTTTTTGTGACTACACGGGTAGACTTGGGGTGTAAACTAATTGGTTTAACAAAAAAATGGTGAACCTACTAGTTTCGGTCTGAACTAGGCAGGGTCGACAAGTCGATTAGGCTACCTACTTTTTGGGATAGTCCGTGTTAAAAAATGAAATTAAAAACAAAAACCAAACCCCCAACTTCCAGAAAAGGAACCTAATCTCTTTTTTCATCTATTCAACTACGAACTAGTCATGTCGTCCAATTTACTTTCTTTTGTTAAAGTTTAAGCTATTATTAGGTTACCTTTCTATTTACTAGATAACAATAGCATAGACAGGATCACTGAGAGAAACACAATCACAAGAGTACACAAGCATTTATCCTGGGAAACCCTCAAGGGGAAGAAAACCCAACAAAACTTCCTTAAAACAGATAGCCAATACAATGCCAAGATAATGAACAAAACAACACAGAAATTCCTCTTACAAGGATGTGCCTCTCTCTCTTTTCCTTCTTTCGGCAACTGGTAACTACAACTTCCTTCAATACTTGCGCACTAGATGAGTGAGTTGAGTGTGTGTCTAAATGAGGCGCTGGCCTCTCTTATTTATACAATTCTGGCACGTGTGGAAGTGTCTCTTCACTGGCAGGGCCGACTTCTTCTTATGGGTGGTTATAACCACCTTTAATATATTATGGGGCCTCTTTAATATATTGTGGGGTTGACTTCTTATTTAGCCTATTACAATTAGGGTTTGACCAATCCGCAAAAGGGGATTTGGTCATTTACAATACTCGACATGATCAATCCACAAAAGGGGATTGATGTAATCAATAATAAATATATTTTATCTTTATCCACAAAAGGGGATAAGAATATTCTTTGCAGTTACACAATATTTTAACACTCCTCTTAACAAGAAGGATATTCTTTATCTTTTGACAGGTCACTGGATGTCGACATCAACTAGGTAGCAACATCCACTGGATAACATCATCAACTGGGCAACATCATCAACTGGGTAATCATCATTAACTGGATAACTGGAGGCATCCACTTGGTCATCTGGCATTATGATCATTGACTGATATATCTATAGATCATCGAAAGTTTTGTTCTCTTTATCTTCGCGCAAAAGATACTCTTTCTTTCTTTCGTCTTCATGCAGAAGATACTTCTTTCTTATCTTCACACACAAAATA
>JASDQU010101338.1:122127-147464 GCA_032191745.1 Picea mariana | reverse complement strand
AGCAGAGAGAAGAGTGGTTGAAGGGAAGGACAAAGATGTGAGATGTGTTTTCTGATGATAAGGGTTTGAACAACAGTGTTGAGTTGGCATTAGCCAACTTGGATCTTAATGAACTAGTGCTAGATCCGGTCACTTTTGATGATGGTGATCCTCTTGAGGGGTCATCCTCCAAAGTTCACATCAACAAATGCACGAATTGCATTGGATATAGGGGAGGAGGATGGAGGAGAGAGCAGTGGTACTGGTAGTGATGCCAATCTTGATGATTATGACATGGAGGACTACTGACAATCACAACTCATGAGCTATGAGATTCTTCCATCTACGGTTCTAGTATCTACCCTATGCCTATTTTGTATTTTTCATTGGCATTCCCACCTATAGTATCAATGACTCTAACTTAGTATGTTATTTGATGTTGTAGAGGCCATATAGAGCCTCATTGATTATGTATTTATGTTTCGATCTCTAGATATGTATTGCACTTGGTGTCGTTTTGATATATTCACGACCATACTTTGGATATGTTGTCTCTAATTCTCTCTAATGCTTTGGAAACATGATTTAAAATCTTAAAAATATATTTTTTCGTTAAAATTTAAATATTTTATGTATTTTTTAAAAAGACCGGTTTATTGAAACCGGTTCGACCGGTTTATTACCGGTTCCGGTTCCGGTTCCGGTTAGACCCTCGACCAGTTCCGGTTTTTAAAACCTTGCTCTAAAGTTAAGTTGTATGAAGGGTGGGAAAGGGGGAAATTTGATTTATTTGACCCCTTATTACATAGAAATGACTTAGGAAACAACTTTTCCCCCTTTTCTCATGTTCTACAACTTTTGGCAAAATTTGGCAATTTTAATTTAGCCAATTATTTGCTGATTTTTGACTGACTTAGACTCCTCATGGATATTAGCCTAGCAAAACTTGTCCAAAGGAGCTGAAACTTGGTCCAAGGGTGTAGGGGGTCATAAACCATTTGATTTGAGTACCCATACCCCTATACAAAATCCCCAATGACCAAATTTTTACATTTTACATCAAAAATAATTAAAAATTCTCAGTTTACGAAAATTTTAATTATTAAAAAATCCTATCAAAACTTAACGGAATTCTGCAAGACTCTAGGAGATGTCTAGCATGGCCATCTACAACACTTCAAACCTTAGTCACCCATTGGGCTCGATCATTAGAAAGCCTTTCACCACTTTGGAGGATTATTGAGTGAAAAACTCAAGGGTAATTAAAATCGTCGAAAAACAAGATTAATTACCTGAGGAAAAAAACACTCGATGAAAGGACTTCCCTAATGATAAAGTCCTAGGCAACTAAATAAAAATTGACCCATGCTAACATATTACAAAATTATCCCACGCAGGGGAGCGGACATTCCGTGTACATAGAAACAGGTTCTGGTGGCAAGATTGCCCTGCTGAGCCATAATTCTTCAAACTCGTTGTACCTCAAGGTACATATCTTCATGGTACATGGCGTTGACACCTAGTTGAAATAGGTGGTCAACACTCCCTATCCATGTTTATTTTTTATCCATTTCCTCTTACATCATTGATGTATTTAATTTTCACATGTTTTCTTTCAAGCCCTCCTCCTCCAAATCCTGCCTCCTCAACAATTTCAAAACAACACCTCCCATTTCCTGGAATCACCTTCTACAACTTGTTTCTAACTGTTCTTTTTTGTTGTTTGAAATTGAGACCTAAAAATAGTGTAGTTTATTTCCAAGAAAAATATTATTTAAATTCCCAAAACATTGTCTCAAGTATGCACAATTTTAACATATACATATGCATAAGTAAAATCATGTCACCAATAAGAAATTTTGAAATGAAATGAAAATAAGATTATATTAATGTGCAAATAACCAAAATAAATCAATGGGACCTAAAAGAACAATAATTAATGACAATCTCCAAAAACAAGATTAAAATCTAAAACCTAGACTAGAGAAACAATAGACAATAAGATAAAAAGGGGGTGAACCAAAAGGGTAAACCCTAGATAGTGTAGAAGATATTGTATCACAAGAAAACACTCCTTTAACAAGAGAAAATGACCAAGTCGTGAGTAGAATGTCAAGGAAGAGAAACAACTTAGTATGTGTGAGTCAAAAGACGAGCCATTGCCATTGTCGACAACCATGAACATACCAATATTGAGCCTGATAATGTCCTTGTAGGGTGGGTTAGGACTAAGAAAGTTGAGGAAGAGCAACACCCTTATTGGTGTCAAAGTTAAAAGAGGAGCCATCATCTTTGTTAACTATCATGAATGTGCCATGTTGAGCCTAATAATGTCCTTTGGAATGTGATCAAGACTAAGAGGACCTAGTTGTGTTATCCTAGGGGAAAGCAGTTGAGATTACCGCTTTGTAGCTCTCCTAGCATCCGAAGTTGAAGAATCTCTCAAGAAGGAGAGAAAACTAGTGATGTACGTCGTGGACAAATACAATGGGAACAAATGAGGGTAGAAATCCCTCTATGTCGAGTGTGGGGAATAGTAGTGGTTTGTCATGCTAGGAGGCACTATCCCATTGAGCTACTACGGATTGTGCATGTCACGCCAATATCAACTAGATGCTTGATGCCACCTATTACACCATATATTGGATGGGGTGTCTAAGGACTAGTTCATGACACTTTGCAAGATGACACCCATGGACTTTATATGTACCAGTTACAGATCTGAGGGCACTATGTTATTGAACATGTTAGTTTGTGCTACCTTCATTGCTCACCTGACCCTTGTCCAACCAAGTGGAAAGGAGACATTGTTATAGGATGACTTGACAATACCATTTTCACACTCTTTTGCTCACTTCAGGTTATCAAATTTATTGATCATATATTATATCATCCAT
The DNA here is from genome assembly GCA_032191745.1 of Picea mariana. NCBI lineage: Eukaryota > Viridiplantae > Streptophyta > Pinopsida > Pinales > Pinaceae > Picea > Picea mariana. The sequence continues at coordinate 144,588 of JASDQU010101338.1, read as the reverse complement.
GGAGGTTTCTTCAATGACATATTATGTATACTCATCTTGTTGTAGGTGTTGCTCCACGATTGATCATTGGTGAAGAAATCTCTTATCTCCTTATCTTGTGCTCATGATATTCTTGTCATTATTTTCTTTTGGTCATTTCATGGTCGGTTCAAGCCTTTCCTAGTTGTGGTGTCCTCGAGCTTGGTGGTGTACTTCCTAGTAGTGTGTTTAGATGCATGTCCCCTTTCATCATCCATCAATCATTTAGCCTAGGTACTACCCATTATGTTATTATATTTCCATTTTGCCGCAACAATTTTCATATCACATTCATATTCCATTATTTACCCACTCATAAAGGGTGCATGAGGCATTACATCGATTTTCCATATTCCTTCTTAACTTAACTATCATTTGGCATATTTCAATAAAACACATTTTTCCATGTGTGAACGTGCTAAAGTGATTTGGGATATTTTCATTGCTAATTAATCAGACACAAAGCTAAGGTTGAAGTGCTAAATTATTGGCCTCATTTATTGTTGGGTTTTAAACCTTAATCAAGGACTTGTTCCATGTTATCCCCTACTATAGGGATAACTAAGGAGATTATGTCTCAAGGCCCACAGGGCCTAGACATGGAGTACTGAGAGCCACATCGACTTGAGCATGGCCCTGGAGGGCCCATCTTTTCTTTTCTTCAGCACCTCCACCTTGTCAACAGAAGCAACATCCATCACCTCGGCCTGGTCCTGTAGCACAGATGGATCTTGCTCGGTGAGGTAATGAGTTCGGGTATCATGGTATGTGTCACTTTGATCCTCAAAACCTTTGAATATGTGTATTTAGTTCTTTTTGTTTCTAACGAGTGCTTGGATCTTATACTTATCTACTTGACCATGTTTGGGGGAATGACAGGATGCCCAAGTAAGCTTGTGTCCATAGGTTTTGAGTTGCCACTAGGGGGATTCATGAAAAGTCATCGTCTGCTCCCATCATACTTACCACTTTCCATCTTACTCCCGCTCATCCATCCCTTTACACTGGTTCGGGCATTGGGTTGGCCAATTATTTAAGGGTTGCACCTTACCTTGAGGGAAGAAGGGGCTAAAGGCCCAGAAGCTAAAAGCAACTGGCAAAAGATAAAAGCCAAAAAATAAAACCTCGAGATGCTTCGCCCAAGAATCCCCAAGAAAGCAGTAAAAGGCTTCTCGACAAGAAACAGAGGGACCCATAAAAAATAATAAAACAAGACCTAGTCAAAGGATCGAGGGTCTCATCACAAGCCAGCCTATTAGGTCCATGGGCATCTAGCGGTATGACACTATTAGCAGTTGGTTACCACGCCAGGGTAGTGGCTCTTGGTGGCATAGCCAAGAGAAAGGGGGTCTCATCACGAGCCAGCCTTCTCATTTCCGTGAAAGTGCTCGTGGGTAACATTGCCACCACTGGTCACCACGCCAGAGCAGTGTCCCCTGATTAGCTTCTTGAAAGAAAAAGCAATAAAGAATAAAGATAAAAGGCATGAATGGGCTTGGAAACATTTGCATCCAGGACAGGTGCAGCTCACCTTCTACAAAGGCACCCACAGGTAAGCCATGCATTTCCCTGCTATCACTACACCCCTTGCTAAGACATCCCTTATACACCTTATCCACTAGCATGACTTGGATTTGATTTCTCCCGGAAACATCCCACATCCAGTGAACACTAGCCCAATAGGACGCCCTATCACTTCCTCCAAACTTGGCTTGCAAATTTGTATAATGTCTTTGAGCACTTGACTGAGTAAAATGGATTTTATGCACATGTTTAATAAAATTGATGATTGGATGTGATTGACACTGCTATGATCCCTGTGACTTATGAGCCCATGGAGGGTGTATCTGTTGATGTGCAGGATCATACCCAACGGACAGGTACCATATTGGACAGGTATGTAATGTCCCCACCTCTTGATGAAGAGGTTTGGGAAGACTTAGTGGTCTAGGCATCCCCACTAGACCATAGTCTCACATAGCAAGGGGAAAATTCAACCAAGCCAATGTTATATTTTGAAGATGACTTAGGAAAAAGATAGAAAGGGCCAAAAAGTAACTCAATGAAGAATTAGAAGCTAGAGGTTGAGTTAGGAGTTGAACCTAGGGGTTAAACTAACTCAACTGGAAAATAGAAGAGAGGTATCAAAGAAAAGCTAGGGCGCACCTCTCATTTCATCTTGGTTATTTTGGTATTTGCTTGCTGAGCTCTTGAGCACACAGTTTTGAGAGTTTTGAGTTTACAAACCCTAGAGAGCAACTCAGTGGTGAAAGATCCCACTCACTTGTTCCAAGCTTGGTCTCGGGGATGAAACACTCCACCCACACCATTCTACACTCATTACAGGTTCCTTCACCCATTCAGGAGAACAGCATTAGGGTTTTTCTTGCAGGACCTTGCTCATCAGTTTGGAGGCTTTCTTGAGGAGTCACTACGTCCAGATCATTATTTGCAGGTTGGGACGGTTTTGGAAAAGAGAGGATGTCTTGGTGATTCTCAGATCTAGGAGCCTCTAACTCAGATCTGACCTTGAAACTTCTCTTGGGGGTTTGCAACTGCCTGATCTATCATCCTAGAGAGTTTCTAGCGATTCAGAGGCCTCATTCATCCAGGCCGAATTGTTGATCATATTCAGGGTTTTAGGAGGGTCGTACCAGTTTAGGGTTTCAGCAGTTGGAGGAGGAGAAATCGGTATTTGGGCTTCATACTTCAGGGAAGGGCTACTCTTGCCCTGACCTATCTTTTGGTGGAGTTTGGTGGCATTTGGAAGTCTTCTTCTTCAGGAGGGTCGAACCCTTGGTCTTCATAGTCTTCAGCAGGACATACCAGCAGCTTGAGGGTTAGGCCAAACCCTAGATTTTGTATCACAGCGTTCATCTTACATTTCAACCTTTGGGAGGCTTATCTTGTATTTCCGGGAGCTTTATGTAGCAGCTCATATCTTGTCTTGAAGCTATCTGAAAATATTCCAGATCTGCTTCTATATTGTACTAGGTGCTTGCTTTCTCTTAATAAAAGATCAGATCTTTGTTGTGGTTCCATATCTTGTGTATTGTTGAGATCTATATGTGTTGAATGCATCTTGAATAAACTGTGACTGAATAACTGAAATTAACCCTAAGGCCGAAATACCAGTTGTCATCCTGCAAACACAAATAATCAACAGTCAGTTCAGAGGTTAGTTAGTGTTCTCAAGCAAAAAAATTGGCTTGGGAACATTACAATGGTATCAGAGCTCCGATCCTCCCATCCTATGAGGATTAGCGCATGCAGAGGTACAGTGGTATCTATATGGGCCAAAGGAAGAAGCAGACCAGCGAAACAAAAGCCGAAATGGAGAGTTTTGGGGATGACCGTGAGCCATAGGGCTTGGCTTTCTTAGCACATGGGTTCCATAAAACCATAAACCAAACAGAAAGTAAATTGGTCATCCACTTGCAGGAGAACTATGATGCAAACCGTAGGGGATAGACCGAAATCACTGAGACCTTGAAGAAGGTAGATGAGAACCTGAGGAAGGTGGATGAGAACTAGACTAGGATATGCGAACTGTTGATGCAGATGACTCACAAAAGGAAGGGCCCAGAGATGTATGACAACAAGGAGACTGGTGGATCACACGGTGGAAACAGGTATAATCCAAAACATATTCCCTATCATCAGTCTAAAAGGAGCAATAAGGGAGGCACGCCCTATAGATAGATAGGTAGCAGGGCTACCCCTAGACCATACTTACCCACGTTCACAGATGAACAGGCACAACATGAACAAGTGGATGACTTTGTTGAGCAGATGGCATGGTGTACCAGGGAGTACAATGAATTGGATATGATGATTTAGAGGTAGATGTCCCTGGATCAATATTGCCAGCTCAAATTCAGAAACAAGCCTAGGCCAAACCACATGAGCAATTATGAGTTTGAAAGCAGAGCATGGAAGATGGAGATCCCCTACTTTGATGGTACGACCAAGATGACAGCACAAGCATGGGTGCAGAAGTTGGACACTTATCTGTAGCTTAATCCCATGAAGGAGATGGAAGGCATCAAGTTTGCCACCGTGTACTTGGATGGCAAAGCTCATGATTGGTGGTATCATGGACTGACCACACAAGGCCACAATCAGATAGTGGCATACACAGAGTTCACCCAGAGACTCATGGACAGAATTGTTCAGGGGCAACCTGAGATACATTTACGGAAGCTCACACAGCTCAAACAGACAAGAGCACAAAAGGTATACATTGAGGAATTCCATAGGCTAGCGGTCATGGTGCAGGATGTATCCCAAACCAGGCTCATGATGCTCTTCACTGAGGGGCTGATGGAACCCTTGAAAGGTTGGGTAAAGGCTTTTAAGCCTACCAACCTACAGGATGTTATCTGGAGGACAAGAGACCTAGGACCAGCTGTCAAGCCGAAATTTGTGCCTAGACCACCTCTTAACATAGGAGGAAGAGACCAGAGCCCTCCCATGAACCCAGGAGGACGTGACCCAAGGGGGCTTGACAGGGGCAGAGGCAAGTTGGATGAGAACACCAGAAGGGAGTTGAGGAGGAAGCAACTATGCTACACTTGCAAAGAGCCATGGAACCCATCACACAAATGCATGGGTCGTGGCCAAGTTCACTACATAGAGGTGAATTCAGACAATGAGGAGGAGGAGGAGGATTTCGGCCATATCCAAAACATGGAGGCAGACACCACCGAAACCACAGATGAGGAGGCAACAGGTCATGACAGTACGGCAGGGGAGAAAGCCACCTTGGCATCCATCAGTGGGGAAAGCCACCTTGGCATCCATCAGTGGGGTGCCCAAGTTCAACACTTTTAGGATGAGAGGGGTCTTGCCGGGACAAAGGTATCTGTTTTGATTGATGGGGGAGCCTCTCACAACTTCAATGATGCTGCATTACTACATAGGAGGCATATACCCACAATTGAATTTGAGGGATTCAAGGTGGAAGTAGCAGGAGGATGCACCATGCCTTATGACAGGTACATTCCTGAGATGAAAGGGGAGGCATGAGTTGGTACAAGAAGTCTATGTGATGGACATTCCAGACACAAACATTATCCTCGAAGTACAGTGGCTCAGCATGTTGGGGCCTATCACAACCAACTACAAGACCATGGAGATGTCTTTCACAGAAGAGGGTGGACGAAAGGTAGTTCTCCGAGGCATGACAGGCAACTCAGCCAAGGTAGTCACGTCCAAGAGGATGGAGACCATCTTCAGGAGAGAAGAGATAGTGTATGCAGTTGAATGTAGAATTTCGGCACGTGTGGACAAGCAGGGCAAGGTTCACCGCACACAAGAAATCCAGGAAATCATTGACAAACACAGCAAAGTGTTTGGACCTATTCCACCAGGGGTGCCACCAGACAGGGGGTTTGAGCACATCATTGAGTTAGAGGCAGGAGCAAAACCAATCATCACCACACCGTACAGACATCCGAAGAAGTACAAAGATGAGATTGAGAAGGCAATCAAAGAGCTCTTGGATATGGGGCACATCAGGCCGAGTTCCAGCCCTTTTGCTTCTTCAGTGGTGCTGGTCAAGAAGAAGGATGGAACCATGCGCATGTGCATTGACTTCCGGGCATTAAATAAGAAAACAATCAAAAACAGGTATCCCATACCCAGGATTGATGAGCTGCTGGACGAATTGCATGGGGTTGTCTATTTCACAAAAATTGACCTACGTTCTGGCTACCATCAAATCAAAATGAGGGAGGAGGACATCCCAAAAACTGCTTTCAGGTGTCATTATGGTCACTATGAATTCTTAGTGATGCCCTTCGGGTTAACCAATGCCCCAGCCACGTTTCAATCTTACATGAACCATGTCTTCAACAAACAGTTGAGGAAGCATCTCTTGGTATTTTTGATGACTTGCTCATTTATAGCAAGACGTGGGAGGAACGCCTTCGGCATGTGGACCAAATTCTGTCTATCATGGAGAAGCAGTCATTGTATGCTAAGGAGTCCAAATGTGAGTTTGGAATGACAGAGGTTCTTTACTGGGGACACATCATTAGAGCAAAGGGGGTACAGGTACATCAAGAGAAAATTCAAGCCATAATGGAGTGGCCTACACCTAAGACCCTTACAGAATTAAGGGGATTTCTAGGCATGTGCACTAACTACAGGAAGTTTGTCAGGGGTTCTCTCAACTTTGTGCACCCTTGACCAACTTGACCAAGAAAGGAGCCTTCAAATGGAGTGAGGAGGCCCAATTTACATTCGACAAGATGAAAAAGGTGATGAGCACATGCCCAGTCTTAGCCCTACCAGATTTCGGCCAACCTTTCACCTTGGAGTGTGATGCCTTAGGAGAAGGTATTGGGGCCGTACTGATGCAGAAGAGGCACCCTCTTGCCTTTGAGAGCCGAAAACTCAGGGGACCTGAGTTACTTTATAGCATTTATGACAAAGAGATGCTAGCCATCATGCACGCTCTGGCCAAATTCAGACAATACCTGGTAGGTGCACGGTTTGTGGTGAAATTAGATCATAACAGCCTTAAGTACCTGTTGGAGCAGAAGGACTTAAATGAAAGGCAGCAGAATACAGGCCTATGACTTTGACATTGAATTTATCAAGGGGAAGAACAACGTGGTGGTTGATGCATTGTCCAGGAGGCCATCCATTTATACCATGACACATGTGTCTGTTGATTAGAAGGACCACTTGGTAATGGAATATGCAAAGAATCAGTTCACTTGTCAGGTAATGGACGGGCAAATACAGGACGATAACTTCAGGATCATTGATGGCCTCATCTATTATAAGGGTCAAATCTTTTTGGTTCCTGAATCAGCCTTCAAGGCCAAAGTGTTGCAGGCATGTCATGACTCATCAATGGCAGGTCACCAAGGGATTGGTAAGACATACAGGCAGGTGAGGGGTTCTCATGGAAGGGCCTCAAGGAGGATGTGATGAGTCACGTCAAGGAGTGTACTACTTGCCAGGAGAATAAGGATGAGCACACTCACCCGACAGGATTACTGCAAGCCCTACCCATCCCAGAGCACAAGTGGGAAAGCATATCCATGGATTTCATCACAGGGTTGCCAAAGGCACAGGGGAAAGACTGCATTTTTGTAGTGGTGGACAGGTTGACGAAGTTTGCACACTTCTTCTCCATTGCTACCAACTTCAGTGCAGCACAGGTGGCCGAATTATTCTTCCGGGAGATCTCCAGACTGCATGGCCTACCCAAGACCATTGTCAGTGACAGGGATAGCAGATTCATGAATAAATTCTGGCAGGAGTTATTCAGGCTAGTTGGTACGGCCTTGACTCCTAGTACTAGCTATCATCCTCAGACAGACGGGCAGACCGAGATAGTCAACAAATGGGTGGAAGGCTATCTCAGGAATTATGTAGCTGGGCAACAAAAAGCGTGTGTCAGATGGCTACATTTGGGGGAATACTGCTACAACACCACACATCACATGTCCATAGGCTTAACCCCATTCAGGGCATTGTACAGTTATGATCCACTCTCTTTCGTAGAGATTGCTTTCGGTGACAACAGGGCCCTGATGGTACAAGATTGGGTACAGCAAAGTCAGGACATCCTCAGGGAGCTAAAGGATCATTACAGAGGGCACAGAATCAACAGAAGGACCAAGCAAATAAACACAGGGTGGAGCGTACTTTTGAGGTTGGTGACTTAGTTTACCTGAGGCTCCAACCATACATGCAGGCTTGTATAAAAAGAAGCGGGGCAGAGAAGCTGCAACCACGTTTCTTTGGGCCCTACAGGATCAGCCGGAGGGTAGGGGTCGTAGCTTATGAGTTGGAGCTCCCACAGGGTAGCAGGATACACGATGTCTTCCATGTGTCTTGCTTGAAGAGAGCCATCTTCCAACACATCACACCCCTTGAGGTGTTTCCACCTCTAGACGAAGAAGGGCAACTAGTTCTGATTCCGAAAGAGATAGTGGAGGTTCGGGAGAAGAAGCTCCGAAAGAGGAGCATCAAAGAGTACCTGATCAAATGGAAGGATTTACCCATTGAGGATGCCACGTGGGAGAATGAACAGGTTGTGCGGGAGGGAGGTTTGGAATTGCTTGAGGACAAGCAATTTCTAGCAGGGGAGACTATAATGTCCCCCACCTCTTGATGAAGAGGTTTGGGAAGACTTAGTGGTCTAGGCATCCCCACTAGACCATAGTCTCACACAGCAAGGGGAAAAGTCAACCAAGCCAATGTTATATTTTGAAGTTAACTTAGGAAAAAGGGAGAAAGGGCCAAAAAGTAACTCAATGAAGAATTAGAAGTTGGAGGTTGAGTTAAGAGTTGAACCTAGGGGCTAAACTAACTCAACTGGAAAACAAAAGAGAGGTATAAAAGAAAGGCTAGGGCGCACCTCTCATTTCATCTTGGATATTTTGGTATTTGCTTGTTGAGCTCTTGAGCACACAGTTTTGAGGGTTTTGAGTTTACAAACCCTAGAGAGAAACTCAGTGGTGAAAGATCCCACTCACTTGTTCCAAGCTTGGTCTCGGGGATGAAACACTCCACCCACACCATTCTACACTCATCACAGGTTCCTTCATCCATTCAAGAGAACAACAGTGCCATATTATTCGGGGTTCTCCAGCAGGGGCGCATCTTTGATTGAGGAACAGTTCGATCCAACATATTGAGAGGGCTTTGGGAGATTCCAGCATTAGGGTTTAGCTTGCAGGACCTTGCTTATCAGTTTGGAGGCTTTCTTGAGGAGTTACTATGTCCAGATCATTATTTGCAGGTTGGGACAGTTTTGGAGAGAGGACGTCATGGTGATTCAGTGATTCTTAGATCTAGGAGGCTCTAACTCATATCTATCCTTGAAACTTCTCTTAGGAATTTGCTACTGCATGATCTATCATCCTAGAGAGTTTCTAGTGATTTAGAGGCCTCATTCATCTAGGCTGAATTGTTGATCATATTCAGGGTTTCAGGAGGGTCGTACCAGTTTAGGGTTTCAGCAGTTGGGGGAGGAGAAATCGGTATTTGAGCTTCATACTTCATGGAAGGGCTACTCTTTACCTGATCTATCTTTTGGTGGAGTTTGGTGGCATTTGGAAGTCTTCTTTTTCAGGAGGGTCGAACCCTTAGTCTTAATAGTCTTCAGCAGGATGTACCAGCAGCTTGAGTGTTAGGCCAAACCCTAGATTTTGTATTGGAGCATTCATCTTACATTTCAGCCTTTGGGAGGCTTATCTTGTATTTTAGGGAGCTTTTTGCAGCAGCTCATATCTTGTCTTGAAGCTATCTGAAGATATTCCAGATCTACTTCTATATTGTACCAGGTGCTTGCTTTCTCTTAATATAAGATCAGATCTTTGTTGTGGTTCCATATCTTGTATATTGTTGAGATCTATATGTGTTGAATGCATCTTGAATAAATTGTGACTGAATAACTGAAATAAACCCTAAGGCCAAAATATCAATGGCCATCCTACAAACACAAATAATCAACAGTCAGTTCAGAGGCTAGTTAGTGTTCTCAAGTAAAAAAATTGGCTTGGGAACATTACAAGGTACACATGGGGAGATGATTAGTTCGAACCTCCATGGGGCTGAGAGCCCACCAGATGGATGTTGAGACCCTAGCAGGGGGCAGAGACAGCGTAGAGGGTTTGCATCGGGGAAGAGGAGGACGTTCCACCAGAGGCAACTGAGTAGACCTATACCCAGGGGGTTTGTGCCTTTTCCACCAGGACGTTGGCCTTGGAAGGCCATGACATCACCCAGGACGTTCATGACGTCATCCAGCATTTGTGGAGGTTTTGGGAGGCAATTGTGGCACGTGTGGCTTGTTCCAGAGGAACAAGGAGGCCTAACGTTTTGCTCCATGAGGCCAACGTTGCCCTAGAAGGGGCTAACGTCACCCTAAAAGGGCATGATGTCCTCGTTATTTGCTTGATTAGGGTTTGATTATGACATTTAATGTAAAGCAGTATTATTATGTATTTTTGGCCATGTCGGCCTTTTGTGACCTAAAAATTAATTAAGGTCATTGCTACTATATAAGTAAGAGAGCTAAAACTCTTTTTTGTCAGGATCTTTCATTCACACTTGTGTGAGGTCTGAAATTTGCGCACTCTTTGGGGTTTTTGGCTGAAATTATCGATGCACACTTGTTGAAGGAGGCTTTTCTTGGCTATTTTCTGCATTTTCTTGGTGGAAGGTTTACAACTAGGGTTGGCTTCATAAATGCTTGATGAATGTAAGTGAATTTCTGCAATCCTTCTTTTGTTTGAATGTTATGGTATCTTTTACTTGCATTTTAATGAAATTTGTTGGATTAAACCCTACGAAATAAGCACATGTTGGTGTCCTTGTTTCAAGTCCCTACTAAGTTATGCTAAGAGCCATTTTACTTGTTGAAGATAAATGTTAGGGCCTTGCCATTGCAACACCCTACCCTTCAATCTTCAAGCTAGTCGTTTTTACCTTGCCTTTTTGAACTAAAGAAGGAGGAAGACGCACTAAGGCCTAGGTTTACTACACCTTAGTGAGTGGTCTTCCCCTAGGGTTGATAGGTTGAAGACTTGCCTTAACAACACTTCGACCATCATATCTCTCTTGTCTTTAGCCCAACCATTATCATTTCATCCTTCAACTTTTGCAACTGGTTTGACTCCATTTGCCCTAATAACGCATTGATCTAAGATCTCCTATGCTTGAGTACCTTGATCACAAACATCCAATACTTTCAACAATCATTAACTCCTTCTAACCCTAGCTTAGACTAACACTTACTAACCCTATTGTTGTTATCATTCACTTATGCTATAATCATATCCATGCAACAATCTTTACATCTTTAAAGTAATTGAGAGATTGGCTAAAGCATAGTATCATTGCTTCTAATGAATGTTGGTACTTGTAACATTGATATTGTAAATCGTCATTGTGAAGCTTCTTTAGCATTTATTGTGAAGTGAAGTATTGTGCTTATTTCTTATTGTACATCATTGATTTACTTCATCAATATTATCAATCAATTGCTTTATATCAGAAGTCATTGATTATATGAAGTACTAACCAACAAGTAATCTTGCATATTTATAGTTTTCTTGTTGCTTTGTCTCGGGCAGGTACACTTTTGATTATCATTCATCCTTATTGGTTGTTTAGCCAGACATTCTGATCAGTGGTGACTTGTGAGGGGGAAAACTTTACTTAGCCATAATCCTTTGCCTTCTCAAAACCCCAGGTCACCGGGGACGTCTCTCCTGGGCCTACCACCCTAAGCAGAAAGAGTTATCCTATCGAGGTGACAACGGTAGGATAGTCTCAGTTTCGCCAGTTTACCTCTCCTTCACCTATCCCTTACTCCCAAGTACAAACTGTGCAATAACATTTTGGTGTCGTTGTCGGGGATCACTGAGTCAATTCTCCTCAAAGACGACACTTTTTCGGTAAGCCTTTTCCTCAAGAGTCTTTATCTTACAAGCTTACCTGGCGACTCCACCAAGGGTGATTCCCTTATCTCTTTGGTAATTTCAAGAAAAATTATCTGGCGACTCCACTAACCTTACTCTCAATTCTGTGAAATTTCCAAGTTATGGGATCATGGCGTCCTAGGAACAAGTGTATCCAACTATTGATTTCAAAAGCCTTCAAGGATAACCAACTTGTTTTGATACAAAATGGTTAAGCAACCCTCCAAGATTTTGGGGCCTCCCAATTCCTCACATCGTAAATTTTTTGGAGTGTACGAGCGAGATAGAATTGGGAGGGGAGGATGTTATGGTAAAATTATTCATACTCTCTATACCATCCTTTTTGCAAGATTGGTTTAAGGGTTGTTGCGAAAATAGGGGTATATCATCTTTCGTACACCTCATTAGTAGGTTTATTGACTTTGCCAAACCACATTGTCAAACGTATGAAGATGCCCTTCAAAATCTCACAATAGCCTTAGAGGACAAAGGATTCACCACTGAGATTGTAGAAGATCTCAACAATGTATATCATGCTCAATACCAAGAACCTTCTGACATGAAAGAAGAGATTTATGAAGGAAATTGTCAACCCCTTGAGGAGGAGCAGGATTTCTCCCATAATTTGATAGAATGCAGTGAAACTAGAGAAGTGAATTATGAAGATGAAACATTGGTGACCGCTCCTCCATCCGATGAAGCTCTCCAAGATCCTATTGCTCCTGCACAGGAAGAAGTAAGCAAGGTGAGTTACTTCCCTTTCCAAATTTTTAATGATTCTCTATCTTATGATGTGGAAAGTGAAGAAGTGTTCGATTTTCTAAACCCTTCATGTTATGATAAAGATGATGACTTTGTTGATAATATTATGAATTCATACATGTCGAGAAGCATAAGTGGGATGTGATTGGATATGATGGGGATCCCATTTACGACATTGAGGGTCATTCCCAAAAGTTGCCTTTACCTTTATCACATGAAGTTACTAATAATTTTGACATTTGGCAACAAGAACGTGACATGATTACCAATTTTATTCAGACACCCAAGGATAACTTGATGCTATGCTCCCCTAATAATTTTCGGTCATACCTTGAGGACTTTGATGACTGTTCCTCTTAGCACTTAGATTTATTCTATGAAGAAAGTTATCAAGCATCGTTGTGCTCGGATCTTGATAAAAGTGAGGAAGCTACTTCCATAAAGCAGGATACTTGTGATAAGATTTTCCACCTCCCTTTGAGTACTTTACCTCGCTATGTCACTAAAGGTATGGTTTGGAAACATGTCCCTTATCCCAGGTCTCCTGTAGGACAAAATCTCATTTTGGATTTTAGGGGAAAGTTGAGTACCTCAAGAAGAAGCTTATTATCACAGTTCTCCAGCTTTCCCTTAAGGAATTGTCGATCGTCTTTTCAGTTCTTGCTAATCCCTTCTCAGGCCTCAGGTTGTGAAGACGTCCAAGGTACCAAATATTCAGACTCCTCGAGTCGGTCCTTTGAACCTTTGACTTTTCACGATCCTTTCTTAAAATGGATTGAGCACTTCCCTGAGAGTATGTCTTGTTAAAGTTTAAGCTATTATTAGGTTACTTTCAATTTACTTAGATAACAATAGCATAGACAGGATCACTGAGAGAAACACAATCACAAGAGTACACAAGCATTTATCCTGGGAAACCCTCAAGGGGAAGAAAACCCAGCAAAACTTCCTTAATATAGATAGCCAATACAATGCCAAGATAATGAACCAAACAACACAGAAATTCCTCTCCCAAGGATGCGCCTCTCTCTCTCTTCCTTCTTCTGGCAACTGGTAACTGCAGCTTCCTTCAATACTTGCGCACTAGATGAGTGAGTTGAGTGTGTGTCTAAATGAGGCGCTGGACTCTCTTATTTATACAATTCTGGCACATGTGGAAGTGTCTCTTCACTAGTAGGGCCGACTTCTTCTTCTAGGTGATTATAACCACCTTTAATATATTATGGGGCCTCTTTAATATATTATGGGGCCAACTTCTTATTTAGCCTATTACAATTAGGGTTTGACCAATCCGCAAAAGGGGATTTGGTCATTTACAATACCCGACATGATCAATCCACAAAAGGGGATTGATCTAATCAATAATAAATATATTTTATCTTTATCCACAAAAGGGGATAAGAATATTCTTTGCAGATACACAATATTTTAACACTCCCTCTTAACAAGAAGGATATTCTTTATCTTTTAGCAGGTCACTGGATGTCAACATCAACTAGGTAGCATCATCCACTGGATAACATCATCCACTGGGCAACATTATCAACTGGGCAACATCATCAACTAGGTAATCATCATTAACTGGATAACTGGAGGCATCCACTTGGTCATCTGGCATCATGATCATTGACTGGCATATCTATAAATCATCGGAACTTTTGTTCTCTTTATCTTCACGCAGAAGATACTCTTTCTTTCTTTAATCTTCACGCAGAAGATACTTCTTTCTTACCTTCACACATAAAATATCTTATCTTCACACAGAAGATGTCCTATGAGTTTTGCCATTCCTTTTATGTTCGCCCCTCTCTTGTAGTCATCTATCTCACCCATCCACTGGGGAGGACTACTACCATAGCTTCACTCCTAGTCATCCCACATGAACTAGAGAAGCCAAGATGCTAGCACGGGCAAGACTAGACTCCCTTTCCATGATCCACGCAGAATCACAACACAAACTTCAAGAGCCAACTAACCATTCCACATGGTCAAGGTTTGTGTTCCAGGCTACACAATCCTTGGCTAGAGGAGAGTATCTGCCCGCTACCCCTTGGAGAGACATCCACATTCCTCTCTACGATGGTGGTCACACCCCTCTCTACGAGGGTATTCTAGCATGTCTCTAGAGTATCCAAAACTCAACACTTGGACAGAGGCCAACCTTGGCAAATTTCTCATTCCCCTTCTCTACGAAGGTCTCTTCTCTTTTCCTTCTCTATGAAGGTCTACCTATGGGATTTCTCTTTCCTTCTTTACGAAGGTCTTTTCTCTTTCTCCTTCTCTACGAAGCTCTAGCTATCAGATCAAAAAAAAAAAAAAATCTCTTGTGGTTCAAAATATTTCCATGGTATAATACCATGCTACCCATCTGTTGGGCACCATCCATCTACTGGATAGCTTTCATCTTGATCAAAATATCTTGGCACCATCCATCTGCTTTTCTAACTGCATCAAATCACGATCCTTCATTTCGAACTCAGAAACATGGCTCCCTCTTGCACCAAACTAATAGCTTTTAATCATCATCCTTGAAGTTTTCTTCTGTAATATCCTGGGTGCCTTCTTGAGTTCGAATATTTCTTTCTTTATGTCTTCATACTGGATCAACCTGCTCCCTCTACATCTACAAGAACGGTACTGGAGCAACCTGTAGTTACCTGCATCTCATCCACTATATCTGAGTATCCATCTTTTGCTTTATCTTGAATAGTTTTGTTCTGCATCTTTAGGAACCTCCTGCTCCTATATAAATATCGGATATTGTTTGGTCTTCACTGACTATCACCATATCATACGTCCTTGTCGTGTTGTCTAACTTCTGCAAGTCACGACATAAGTTCTTTCTTACGAGACTTGTAAACTTACTTACAGTATGCTTTCTTTGTCACTCTCATGAGTGATCATACATGAAATAAAT
This sequence comes from Picea mariana, assembly GCA_032191745.1. Lineage (NCBI taxonomy): Eukaryota > Viridiplantae > Streptophyta > Pinopsida > Pinales > Pinaceae > Picea > Picea mariana. The sequence continues at coordinate 129,441 of JASDQU010101338.1, read as the reverse complement.
ATGTTATCTCTTTCTTCATCCTCTTCTTTGATACTTCCTTCATAAGTCTGCATAGACACTAAAATAAAATGACGTTAATTCACATTCTCACAAAAATCTAACTTGTAATGATAAAGTATTAAAGTAAACATGAATACTTATCTTTTGCTTTTGTGTGAAGAGGCTCCACAGAATCCACCATTTGCTATCTTTCTTCAGATCAACTATCTTTAACTTAAAGTACATAATCCTTAATTTCTGCTAAAGCTTTCTTTGAGGGAGGAGATTCCTCTTCCTCTGCCACATGTGCTTGATGTTTTCTTTTCCCTTTTCCTTGAGGACAGTCATAAGAAAAGTGTCCCAACTTTTGATAGTTGTAGCATCTGATCTTTGAAACATCTCTCTTCTTATCTAAAACTCTTACGGAGTTAGTTTCTTTATTGTTCTTCCTGAAGGAACTTCTTTTGTTCTTTTGAGCTGTAAGAGCTTCCTCTTTATCGACAATTAATCTCTTTTGTTGGTCTGCAAGTCTAGATTCTTCGTGTGTGCAATCTGCCCATAACTTATCAAACTTGGGTAACTTGCTTCTTGCACACACTCCTTGTACAAAAGGAATCCAAAATGTTGGAAACCCATTTAGGGCTGTGGTTACAAGTTCTTTGTCACTAATGACATCTCTAATAGTTGTAAGTTGATCTCTGATCTGAGAAACTCTCATAAGATAGGATGTGACAGATTCTGAGTTGTCCATCTTCATATTACGAAGCTGATTTCTTAAGGTAAGATTTTGGCTAATGTCTTTGCTTTCATATAACCTTCTGAGTGCTTCATACATTTGCATTGTTGTCTGTAGTTCGGATATATGAGGGATCACGTGATCCTTTACTAAATCTGACACTATTCTCTTTGCTTTCTTTTCATTCTTCTTATGCTTGGTCTTTTGATCTTCTTCCTCTGGTTCTAGTACACCCACTATAACATGTTCTAGGAGATCATTCTCGTCTAGAATCATCTGCAACCTATGCTTCCAAGATCTAAAGTTTCTAGATCCTTCCAGCCTGTCTTCTACCCTCAAGCTGGTAGCCATTCTTTCTTGTAGAAGAAACCCTAGCCCTCTGGGCTATAGAAATAATAAAAAAATCAAATTACTTGGATCTGAAAACTGAACTCACCAAAAGATGCGTTGGACTGAGGCGAGTAGCCTGGTGTGTTTAGATTTCAGAAAATCCAACTTTTACCCCTCCAAACTTGATCTGCGGATTTCTGGACTGGTGCTTCTGGTTTTCTGGTACTTTGTGAAAACTAGGGTTTCACTTTCCGGGAGATCTAGCCACTGAAAAAGTGCATTGAGGATGCCAAAATGTTCCTTGAGGTAGGGCGCACCTTTCTAGATGGATTTGAGGCTGAAAACCTTATTTAATAAAAAAACCTAATTTTCGTGTACGGCAACAGTGACGTTTTTCTTTTTCCTGTGAAAGATACTCTCTTCAACTTAGCTCTAATACCATGTTAAAGTTTAAGCTATTATTAGGTTACTTTCAATTTACTTAGATAACAATAGCATAGACAGGATCACTGAGAGACACAATCACAAGAGTACACAAGCATTTATCATGGGAAACCCTCAAGGGGAAGAAAACCCAGCAAAACTTCCTTAATATAGATAGCCAATACAATGCCAAGATAATGAACCGAACAACACAGAAATTCCTCTCCCAAGGATGCACCTCTCTCTCTCTTCCTTCTTCCGACAACTGGTAACTACAACTTCCTTCAATACTTGCGCACTAGATGAGTGAGCTGAGTGTGTGTCTAAATGAGGCACTGGACTCTCTTATTTATACAATTCTGGCACGTGTGGAAGTGTCTCTTCACTAGCAGGGTCGACTTCTTCTTCTGGGTGGTTATAACCACCTTTAATATATTTTGGGGCCTCTTTAATATATTCTGGGGCCAACTTCTTATTTAGCCTATTACAATTAGGGTTTGACCAATCCGCAAAACAAGATTTGGTCATTTACAATACCCGACATGATCAATCCACAAAAGGGGATTGATCTAATCAATAATAAATATATTTTATCTTTATCCACAAAAGGGGATAAGAATATTCTTTGCAGTTACACAATATTTTAACATGTCTTGGCACCATTTTTTCCCTCCCCCCGCCTCCATGAGCTAGACCTTACAATTTCCAATGATACAATACATTTTCTAACTCGTGTTATTTTTGTGCTTAACTTATCACTGCTTTGGTTTATGATGTAGCACAGAGGTTGGTATGGGGACACGTTGCTAGGATGGTTTCATTGGCCATTTGACTACACCTAGCATTTAGCCGACAGGTAAGTACAGGTAAGTAGGTAGGCATTTGCATTCATTGTATATACCATTTGCATTTCATTCTACAGTAGTTTGCTTTCACACTTGTACATATGCTTGTTTTCATTTTATACATATATGAGCTGGGGGTGATATCACCACCCCAAATGACTACTAATAGTTTCTGTTGAGATCAAGCAGGTTACAAGTTATGCCAGAGATGTTGAGGTTCTCATGCACTCTACGGTGAGCACATGTCCCCGAGTTGGAGCCAGATGTTATCCCCTACTTTAGGGATAACTAAGGAGATTATGTCTCGAGGCCCACAATTCCTAGACATGCAGTATCGAAAGCCAGATCGACTTGAGCATGGCCCTGGATGGCCCATCTTTTCTTTTCTTCAGCGCCTCCACCTTGTCAGCAGCAGCAACATCCATCACCTCGGCCTGGTCCTGCAACAGAGATGGATCTTGCTCCATGAGGTAATGAGTCCGGGTATCATGGTATGTGTCACTCTCATCCTCAAAACCTTTGAATATGTGCATTTAGTTCTTTTTGTTTCTAACGGGTGCTTGGATCTTATACTTATCCACTTTACCATGTCTGGGGAGAAAGACACAATGCCCTAGTAAGCATGTGCCCATAGGTTTTGAGTTGCCATTGGGGGGATTCATGAAAAGTCATCGTCTGCTCCCATCATACTTACCACTTTCCATCTTACTCCCGCTCATCCATCCCTTTACACAGGTCCGAGCATTGGGTTTCCAATTATTTAAGGGTTTCACCTTACCTTGTGGTAAGAAGGGGCTAAAGGCCCAGAAGGTAAAAGCAGCTGACAAAACAGAAAAGCCAAAAAATAAAACCTCGAGATGCTTCGCCCAAGGATCCCCGAGAAAGCAGTAAAAGGCTTCTTGACAAGAAACAGAGGGACTCATAAAAAATAATAAAACAAGACCTAGTCAGAGGATAGGGGGTCTCATCACGAGCCAACGTATTAGGTCCATGTGCATCTAGTGGTATGACACTACTAGCAGTTGGTTACCACGCCAGGGTAGTGGCTCTTGGTGACATAGCCAAGAGAAAGGGGGTCTCATCACAAGCCATCCTTTTCATTTCCGTGAAAGTGTTTGTGGGTAACATTGCAACCACTGGTCACCACGCCAGGGCAGTGTCCCCTGATTACCTTCTTGAAAGAAAAAGCAATAAAGAATAAAGATAAAAGGCATGAATGGGCTTGGAAACATTTGCATCCAGGACAGGTGCAGCTCACCTTCTACAAAGGCACCCGCAGGTAAGCCATGCATTTCCCTGTTATCAATGCACCCCTTGTTAAGACATCCCTTATCCACCTCATCCACTAACATGACTTGGATTTGATTTCTCTCGAAAACATCCCACATCCAGTGAACACTAGCCCAATAGGATGCCCTATCACTTCCTCCAAACTTGGCTTGCAGATTTGTATAATGTCTTTGATTACTTGACTGAGTAAAAGGGATTTTATGCAAATGTTTAATAAAATTGATGATTGGATGTGATTGGCATTGCTATGGTCCCTGTGACTTATGAGCCCATGGAGGTCGTATCTGTTGATGTGCATGATCATACCCGACGGACAGGTACCATATTGGACAAGTACACATGGGGAGATATTAGTTCGGACCTCCATGGGGCTGAGAGCCCACCAGATGGATGTTGAGACCCCAACAGGGGGCAAAGACAGGCTAGAAGGTTTGCACCGGGGAAGAGAAGGACATTACACCAGAGGCCGCTAAGCAGACCTGTACCCAAGGGGGTTGTGCCTTTTCCACCAGGACGTTGGCCATGGAAAGCCATGACGTCACCCAAGATGTTCATGACGTCATCCAACATTTGTGGAGGTTTTGGGAGGCAGTTGTGGCATGTGTGGCTTGTTCCGGAGGCCCAAGGAGGCCTAATGTTTTGCTCCATGAGGCCAATGTTGCCCTAGAAGGGGATAACGTCATCCTAAAAGGGCATGACGTCCTCATTATTTGCTTGATTAGTGTTTGATTATGACATTTAATGTAAAACAGTATTATTATGTATTTTTGGCCATGTCAGCCTTTTGTGACCTAAAAATTAATTAAGGTCATTGCTACTATATAAGTAAGAGAGCTAAAACTCTTTTTTATCAGGATCTTTCACTCACACTTGTGTGAGGTCTGAAATTTGTGCCCTCTTTGGGGTTTTCGGCTGAAATTATTGATGCACACTTGTTGAAGGAGGCTTTTCTTGGCTATTTTCTGCATTTTCTTGGTGGAAGGTTTACAACTAGGGTTTGGCTTCATAAATGCTTGATGAATGTAAGTGAATTTATGCAATCCTTCTTTTGTTTGAATGGTTATGGTATCTTTTACTTGCATTTTAATGAAATTTGTTGGATTAAACCCTACGAAATAAGCACATGTTGGTGTCCTTGTTTCAAGCCCCTACTAAGTTATGCTAAGAGCCATTTTACTTGTTGAAGACAAATGTTAGGACCTTGCCATTGCAACACCCTACCCTTCAATCTTCAAGCTAGTCAGTTTTACCTTTCCTTTTGAGCTAAAGGAGGAGGAAGACGCACTAAGGCCTAGGTTTACTACACCTTAGTGAGTCGTCTTCCCCTAGGGTTGATAGGTTGAAGCCTTGTCTTAACAACACTTCAACCATCATATCTCTCTTGTCTTTAGCCCAACCATTATCATTTCATCCTTCAACTTTTGCAGCTGGTTTGACTCCATTTTCTCTAATAACACACTGATCTAAGACCTCCTATGCTTGAGTACCTTGATCACAAACATCCAATACTTTCAGCAATCATTAACTCCTTCTAACCCTAGCTTAGACTAACACTTACTAACCCTATTGTTGCCATAATCATATCCATGCAGCATTGTTTACAACTTTAAAGTAATTGAGAGATTGGCTAAAGTGTAGTAATCATTGCTTCTAATGAATGTTGGTAATTGTAACATTGATATTGTAAATCGTCATTGTGAAGCTTCTTTAGCATTTATTGTGAAGGGAAGTATTGTGCTTATTTGTTATTGTACATCATTGATTTACTTCATCAATATTATCAATCAATTGCTTTATATCAGAAGTCCTTGATTATGTGAAATACTAACCAGCAAGTAATCTTGCATATATATAGTTTTCTTATTGCTTTGTCTCGGGCTTTCTTGTTGCTTTGTCTCGGGCAGGTACACTTCTGGTTATCATTCATCCTTATTGGTTGTTTAGCCGAACATTCTGATCGGTGGTGACTTGTGCGGGGGAAAACTTTACTTAGCCATAATCCTTTGCCTTCTCAAAACCCCAAGTCATTGGGGACATCTCCCCTAGGCCTACCACCCTAAACAAAAAGATCTATCCTATCGAGGTGACAGTGGTACGATAGTCTCAGTTTTGCCAATTTACCTCTCTTTCACCTATCCTTTACTCCCAAGTACAAATTGTGCGATAACATTCCCTAAGTTCCAATTTAGAAAAAAAATGAAAAGAAACATGAGAAATTCAAAATGGCTAGGGAATATAACCAGTTGTGCACAAGCAACACAACTTGAGGGTAGCACTCCTCTTTGGCAAACATGTTGAGGCAATAAAAAAATAATTTTTGGGCATTGGTTGCCCTCATGTAAAATCAATAGGATTATTTTAGCCTTGTTCACATTCACACATGCCACATGGATGAGTTATTTACTTCATTTGGCACACATATTAAGGATTTTGTTGAGTTTGCATGCCCTTTAAGGGTTAGTTATGCATGCGCCCTCTCTCCATGACCACTTCCACCTCATTAAATTATTTCTTTTCTTATATCTTCTAGACATGCTATTTTAGGTGGTACACTCTGCTAGATGGTCAACTTCAGCTTTGAATTTTTTTTGTTCACATCTTGGTTTAACCTTGATGAGGGTATTTGACTTGGTACTTGAGCACATTTACTATTTTGAGGAGATTCTTCACATAATCCTAGATTTGGATGGAGTAGTCATCATATGGATACTATTATTTTATTCCATTGACTTGGTCACTTACTATTTTTAGAGTGGTATGCCTCCCTTGGATAACTACTTTCTATTTGGAGACATTTCATTGTTGATAGGGTTTTTGACTTCTCTTGGAGGGCACGCTTGTTGAGGACCGCTCTTTCTATTTTGGGAGCTGATTACAACTTCCTTGCACCAGTGCACTTCTCTTGAGCATCATCTTACTACTATTTGGTAGATCTCTCTCTTAGGCATGCGCCCTAGGGGTTTTGACTCTCACATGAGAGGGTTAAATAATTATTTGATGAACAATTCAAAATTTGTAATATTATTTTAAATGTTTGATTCTGTTGCCGTCCTAATGCACACTTGCAGACGTGAGCTAAGTCCTGCTCACTTAGTGTGCCCTCGGAGACACAATGTCTAAGTTCCTGCCCACACTGTCACCTTGGCAGGAACTTCTTCCGTCCAGGCTTACTCCTAGGGAAGCCAAGGGGGGTAGTCCCTAAGTTGCTAAGTTAATTTTAATTACAGGTTCTAAGAGTTAGTTTAATTTTATTACAGGCCAAAGGTGAAAGACTAGCCTATAATGATCAAGCAGCAATGCAGAATGCAAGTCTAACTATATGACAGTCAGCCCTTTTCCTAAGTCAGCTAGACTAGTGCCTATTGTTGGGCAATGGGGTCGACTAAGGCTTGAAGGTGGTTAAGTACAGCAAGGTAAAACAAGTAAACCAGACTAAACACCCCAAACTACAAGCTGCAATGAATTACAAAAGAATGTTGAATATTTGCAAGTGTTTACAGCATATACATGAGGTACATGAATGTACAAATCAGATACACAGATGTACAAGGTAGTTACAAGATAAACCAATTAGATACAAAGGTACAACTATGTAATCAGATATACAAGATATAAACAAGATGTACACAAGTATCCAATAATCAAGGCAAGTAGTGCCTCCCCAAGTGGGATGCTCACTACTTGCTTTGTCCACACCACAAAGATAAGCAA